>BGPR01000032.1:1217997-1390882 GCA_013235015.1 Araneus ventricosus | reverse complement strand
TTTTGTTTTTCAAATAAAATAGTTTGACAATAATAATTTGTTTTCTCATGAATTTAAACATGTCGACGGCTCTGTTCAAAAAGGAAACAAGTAAAATTTTAATTTTAGATATTGGCATTTTAAGATTTATTCTTCAATTAAAAATTCCCGTTGCAACAATCTAATTTGAAGCTCATAAGCTAAGTCTGAAGTTGTTGCTGTTTTTCCCTACGAAAGGAGTTCATTGTTATTCTTTAAATGTATTTAACTTTTCTTTGTTTGAATTGATTTTTTTAAATCTATATAAACTTGAACTTTATTTTTTTTTCAAATTTAATTATTTATAACTTTATGCACAAGTGTATACAGCTACTACTCAGCTATCAATATGATATGTGGCGCACCGTGCTACGCCATCTTACTCTGATGTATATTAGCCAATATCCGCCTCCGGACATGGAGAATTCCTTTTGTCTAGTGGTTAGGATCTTCGGCTCGGAACCGAAAGGTCCCCGGTTCTATCCCGCCGCCAAAGTGGTGACTCGGACGTGATGCGAACATGCAACCTTCTGATCTGGAGTCAAACCACCAACCATGTGGCAACAGCAAGCATCGTGCTTTTTGCGCTTGCGCCGAAGTGATTCCAGCTACATATATAAGAAGCAAGGACAGAAGTCTCTTTCTCTCGCTCTGCACCTGTCAACGAGCTGTTGACCAGTTTTGTTACTTTAAGTTAAATAAAACGATTGAAAAACAGAATTAAATTATGTTTGACAAAATTAAAAGATGTTTTCTTAAATTAAATGTTAACTTTCTTCGTATTCATCGAGTCTAGTTTAAATAATAGTGATGGTGGTTAGATATTTAGATGCACCATGGTGAGTGCTTGAATCTCTTATTCGCTTCATCGGAACTTAATGACACTTGCCATATTACTGACCACCCTCGCTACAGATAATTTCCTTTAAAATTTATGAAAATAACTCGTCACCAAAAAGGACTGTACTACTGTTATGTTTATGTTATAAAAATATAAAAAATAGTCTTATTTGACAACGAGTTATATCCGTAGTTTTTAAAGGCAATTACTTAATGTGAAATTAAAATGGAATGCTTTAAACAGATAAATATACAATGCTAAAAGTTGAATGTTTTAAATACTTAAACGATGTAAATTGTAGAATGCTTTAAGCAGCTAAATATGGAATGTTAAGGGGACACGGTGCCTTCTCAACATTTTTTATATTTCAATTATTATTGAAAAAGTTTTGTTTCTATTGAAACTTAATATTCAAAAAAATGGCACTGAAAAGAAGGAATATATTTTGATCTACCTCCTTAGTTTAAATTTAATTTTTTGATATTCCCCCACTCCTTTTTCAATTACGGAAATTTCTTCCTCAAATTTTATTTGTGGATTCACTGAAATACATCACAAAAAACTGTGTATGGATTTCAAAATATATCTAATATTCCCTTAAATATGAACTTTTTATTATATAGTGAAAAATGAGAAAATTCAACGGTACTTCATTTTATATCTTGTATATAAAAAGCAAACACTTGAATACTTATTATATGAATAGTTTTATTAAAAACATAATCATAAACATGTACAAATTATTTTAAAGCTCTATCTTAAGTAACAAAAAGGATGTAATATTTTTAAAACGTGAAAGTAAAGTAAGATCTAAATCGGAGAAAAAGCCATTTATGGTGTCACTTGCGAAAGTATTTCATTTGTCATCACAATTAAAATTCTAAATAACTTCTGAGATATTAAAGGTACTACTTTGAAGTTTTAGTACAATGGGTAGAAGAACAAGAACAACGAAGTAAGTCAATAAAAATGAAAATCGTTGTCTTGGTCATTTTTTTTGCCACTGTATTCCCTTAAAAGTGAAATGTTTAAAACAGTTAAACGTAGAATGTTAGAAGTGAATGATTTAAATAGTTTCAGCTTAGAAAATATGGTATTTTTCTTGTTCGCTATGAATCCAGACTTTTCCTTTCAGTTTTTATTGTTCGTTGTTATTTGTACAAACAAAAACATTAGGGCAGAATTATTTATTGGAGAGTAAATTTTTTTAGTTTTCAACAGACAAATATCGTACTGGATTTATGGCAAAAGAGGAATGTTTTAAATAGCATTTGCTAATTCCCTTTTGTGCATCTGAACCTAAAAAGAGTAGAAACTCACTGTAAAGAAGTCAATTAACTCCCAGCATCGATTTCTTCACTGTTTCCCATTTCTCTCTTCCAGATGCTAATTCAATTTTCTTTTCTCAAGTTATTTAATTATAATCTTCTCTACAAACGGAATTCTAAACTTTACTTCCCTTTGCTTGCTTCCAGTGGTTAGTGACTGCAATGTTTGGTCAGCTTCATTTTCTTTCTTTTACAGATCAATCATTATTAGTTATGCCAGAAGACCTAGCTGTAATAATTCGATATTTAAACTAAATATCCATCTATCGGGTTATAACGATGCCTAATCTGGAAGCAAAAATAAGTAACGATGCCTAAAATTAAAGCTCGTTAAGGCGATAATTTGTTTCGAAGTTCAGAAATTTTACATCCCTTTGATGAGCAATAAGCAAAGGAAGAAAGAGGAAATCAGATTGTAAAATG
Source organism: Araneus ventricosus (assembly GCA_013235015.1). Classification (NCBI taxonomy): domain Eukaryota; kingdom Metazoa; phylum Arthropoda; class Arachnida; order Araneae; family Araneidae; genus Araneus; species Araneus ventricosus. The sequence goes on along the minus strand of BGPR01000032.1, from coordinate 1,388,272 downwards.
ATGTTGCACAGAGAGGAGATATGGTTTTCTTTATTCTAATTTTAAATTAGTTATAATTAATATCACTTTCTTACATCTTTTATCGTTTAATTTCATTTCCTTAGTTTTAATGTATTTTTAAATTTAACGCCTCCTTTCAACTCGAAAGATACGGACTTCTCGTAAAAAGAGTATAAAATGAAATATTACCTTAATCAAAAGCATTAAAGTATAGACGGACATGGTTTGTCGATTATAATGAGACATTTTTATTGATTTGTGTTGATTAATCTAATCTCACAAATCAATAAAAATGCATTAGTCCTCACATCTATCAATAAAATATAAATATCATCTCACAAATAAATAAAAATGGTCTAGAATTATCCATAATTCAGTGTCTCTTTATAAAGCGAAAATGTGGCATCTCCAAATGAATGAAGTGACCCTGAGCCCCTAGGTAGATCCTGAGGTAATCTGACTTGGCTCTTTCCTAGAGGACTTTCAGAAGAAAATGGCCTGCATTTGTGTTTAGCTATCAGGGAAACCAGGAAAATATCCAGCCACCAATTTCACCGCAGCAACTAATCGCTGCTAAACCACACATCGGTCAGCCAGTTTTTAAATAATGTATTTTAAGATCACAGCCAAAGGATCGAATTCATAACCTTCTTCCGCTGATTCTTGTTCCTCAGCCATGCAATGTTATGTCATATTTTAACCCACTAGACTATTAGTGAGCTTAAACTGTTTGCAAAATATGAATTAATAATATAGTTTCTTATTAATTTTAAATTTTGAAAATAAAAATGTAGGCCGTATTCGTATAAAAAATCCATTATTATACATTTAATTTTATATAAACATAAAAAGTTATTCCTATTTCGATCCTCCCGATATAAAGCTGTCAGGTCATGCTCTGAATATTCATTTAAAGCGTTCAATCTCTCTGGTGAAACAGCCAAGCTAACAAATATTTTAATTTGCTTAAATTAGCAAACACATGCAAACGAAAATATTATTTCAAAAATATGGTATATTCTTATCACAAAATAATAAATGTAAACAATGCAATAATGAATTTAAAAATTTCATGTATCAGCCCAATATATTCCAAAAATAATTTACCCTTCAGGGAGAGATTATTTTCATTTAGCAGTCGCATTTAAAATCAAATTTAAATGCAAATTATATCGATAATTCACAAGTAGAACTTGATGTCTTGTATGATTTTCTAATGTTTAAAAGATAAAATAGCAAAGCTTTCACTGATTTTTGTAAGTAATTTGACGAACAGATATTATTTAAGATTATCTGTTCGATCATAAGCTTAATTTTGAAACTGAAACAGAATTTTCTTTCATCAGCCTAGCCAATTTTCATATTAATATTATTATTATTAAAGTATTGTACAAAGTAAATACTTTAATAATAATAATAATAATAAAAAGTATAAAGTATACAAAAAGCAAGACAAAATTATGAATAGTTGTTCTATTTATAGAAAGCACTGAACCACTAGCAAGAAAGGATAGATTACCACAGCGAGGAAGCATAGATTACCACTAGCGAGAAATCATAGATTACCACAGCGAGAAAACATAGATTACCACTAGTGAGAAAGCATACAAAAACTTGTCAAAAGAATGAATAGTTGTTCTATTCATAAAAAAGCATGGACCCACTAGCGAGAAAGTATGTATTACCACTAGCGAGAAAGCATACAAAAAAATTAACACTAGCGAGAAAACATACAAAAGAATTAACACTAGCGAGAAAGCATAGAAAAAAATTAACACTAGCGAGAAAGCATATAAAAAACTAAAGGCAGAAGAATGAATAGCTGTTGCCTGCAGATGCAAAAAATTTTGTAGGATATACGAAGCATGACTCCTATAGATATTAGTGAAGTGAATTCATGTTCCCATTATATACGTCAAATACGCAGTCCCAATTAATTTTGGAAACTAGAGCATATCTTGCAGGAGGAAAAAGGACGTGGAGCTACAGTACAGCTCAAGGCAATGTGGCGTTAGATGTTAGACAGCATACACGGTTAAGTTTGCCATGTGACATAATTAATGGGAGCTATTATACGGGTATCCGTTTAATTGTCGCGGCGGCCTGGTTATTCATGATGGATCCGCATGCCTAGACTGGTAGGAGTAATTCGTTCGTGATGTGACTTAACAACACATGAATTCATTCATTTTGGGTTAATCATAAAAGTGTTTTGATCTTTTCTATCTCACCTTTCGGGTTTTACTAAGAATTACCAAAGAGCTAATGATATTATCTTCTAAATAATTACTTATAAATCAGTTAGCAACCATTACTAAAATTACGCTCATTCTGCATCTCATAAAATTCCAGTCAAGCACACCAAAGGCCTAATAAAACCTTACAATAAATATATTCCATTCTGCGGCCGATTTACGCCAAATGTCAACATCAAAGAAGAAACATATAAACCCCTTTTCTATCTCAACAAAAACTGCGGCATTTTAATTTTTGATATGGAAAATTGTGTTCTTCCTATTTCTCACTTTGGACATGACAAACAAACCCAGTGTCGGCAAAATATTTCTTATGATAAAGTCTCTTTTCGATTAAAGTGTGAATTCAGAAATGTTTCCAAATATTTACCAATCCCGAAATCTATTAATAGCATTTCCTGGTAATCTGATTTTACTTTGCTAGGGAAAAGCGTTAAGAATTCCTTGAGAAATTGGGATATTTTCGGACATATATACAGGGAGTAACTCTTTCATCAGATTAAGCCGCTAAGATTTCGTGCAATACGTGAAGTGGTAAATGTCTCGCGTATTTTTGTTATTGATTGAGTGATAATAAAATTTCAAGGAAAATGCGGAAGTTATTTTCTACTAATGGAACTTGTTAAAATCTTTTTGAAAAAGAATTACATTTTGTCTAATGTAAGATTAAAATGAGAATTAATTAATTAAATTTGTTTTTTAAAATCTATATTCAACATAATAAAAAATAAATATAAACTGTTAAAACTCATTCTTTCCTTCCTTACTTTAACCCTTTAAAGGAGCATTTTTTCCTTGTAGTGTTACAGTAAAATGGCTTTAGAATTGAGATTCATTTAAGAAAAGAAATTCCTTTCTCTTATTCAATGAACATGAATTTTTTGTTCATTAATTTTGCTGATTAATAATTAATTATCAGGTCTAGACACTTCGTTGTGGTTTGAGAAAAGAAATTGGAACATCTAGGTTTTTGTTTCATCGGAAAATTTGGCGAGAACTTATGCCAACCTTAAAAAATGCTTTTAAACATTGTTGAATATGGTGGTAAGTATATTTACCAATGCCTTAGAAAGGGTTAAAAGTAGAAAACAATTCTTTTTTTAAATCTAAAATCAAAGTCAAGACAAAAACGTAAAAGCTGAAGAACTGACGAAAATACTCTAAGTAAACTGGAATTTTAATCATATTCAGAATATATTTTAATGTATAATACATGTTTAGGAATTTTCTTTTTAATGATATGACTTAATTTTCTTATAGTATTGTTTTCTACGTCTCACGCTTTTACATATTTGTTTAATCCCCAGATTTTTCATTAAAATAATATATATTTTCTATTTTTTTTAAGTACACTAATAAAGCATGTTTTTCGAACTTTATTTATTTATATTATTATTTTACATTATATCTTAGCTTTATCTTAGCTTTATTCTTTACAACATATCTCACTTCTTTAATCTATTTCATAGTTCATTATTTTTATATATTATGGAATCTTGCATTCAAATTTTTCTCAAATTCATATTGGATGGCTTCTTTTATATGGAGTCAAAATTTAATTAAAATTAATCAATTAATTGATATTTGAATTTTGAAAAATTTAAAATATTGTATTGCGGCTCGCACACCTGTATAAAATTTCAAAAATCTTGACCACTAAGAAGAGAGTGAAAAATCAATTATGAAATTCTATTTGTACAAACATTAAATGAATAAAAAATAAAAGAAGTTAGATTAAATAACAGCATGTGACAAAAATAGATATCAACAACTATTTCTTTTTTATCATTGAGGTCGAGGTGTCCTAGTGGTAAGGTCTCGGCCTCAGGTCCGGAGGGTTCCATGTTCGCAACCGGATTCCTTTAAAGATCCGCTGTATATGGGGCCTGTTGCACGTTAAATCATACGCAGTGGTCAAGCGCCCTCCTGCTGGCTTGGTGTAGAAGCTTGGAGAAGGAGTGCCAGTTCAGGTGTCGTCCTCGTCATCTGACTGCTGCTCAGAACTGCGAGGTGCGTCCAAAACAGCCCTCGTATTGTTTCAAAACGGGACATTAATATAACTAAACTAAACTTTTTTATCATTGTAAATGTACTTAACGTATCATAATCGATAAGCTCTACCACAATAATATTTAATCACTAAGTATTAAACATAATTTTTCACAGGCTTAGATATAAGTTGAATATATTCAAAACTGCAAGCCTTCCTGTGTAATTATAAATAATCGTTTGAAAATACGTAAAAGTAAATACATAATTTACAAAAGCAATACAATTAACTTAATTAATTTTAAACGAAACATGAACATTAATGCACTCTATTGGTTTAATGTGAACAAAATATTCTATTCTTTCATTGTGATTTTGATCCTATTAAAAATAATAACTATGGTCAAAGTTACTTGCTGGTTAATAGCAATAGAGTAATTTTTATACTCCATTCTTTGAAATGATAGTGGAAAAAAAAATTGGTGAAAAAATTCTTTTTACAAGAGCACTGACTTGACTTCTGATTATTATATTATATGCCATATTAACTTTTCCCAATAATTTGATAATGGCCCCCGACAGAATTATTCTGTCATAATATTTAAGAAATGTTAATCGAAGGTAAATATTTTTCATTCTTTGAGTACGAAATAAAAGACACGCGAGTTAGAATGTACAAAATTATTGGAATTAAAGTTTAGCTGTTTAGAGCACTCTAGAGAAAGAGGTTGTGGTCGTAGAAAACTAGTTATGGTGATACTCATTTCAGAATATGGGGCAAATGAGAATAATGGAAATACTGGTGGAAAATGCAATATATGGGGATAATGCAAAAAATAGAAAAACTTTTGAAGAGAAATATATGGTAGAAGTTATCATTTTTTTATCATTGAACTCTTTACAATATAATCCTCGATTTAATAGACTTTTGGGTATTTATAGCAATTATCAATATCCATTTTCCCACCTATAACACTTACAAGTCCTAATTATTATGCATCATGATTATAAATGGATTATTCGGCGGCGTTTGAATTATGTTTATAAATGGAACAATTTGTCTGTCTTGCACATTTTGGAACAATTTTCGGAGGGTAGAGGAGGGAGGCTAATTGGTTCTACGTTTAAAAATATGGAAATTCTCACCAGATTTATCTCCTCTTACACACTTTTAATTAACTTGACTTGTTTCATGGTTTTGACGATGGAATTTTGAAATCGATTTTTCGCCACACTTCTTGAAATGCTAGCTCGAGCAGTCTCGGCTTTGTGATCCGAGGGTCATGAGTCGAGGGTGAGTGGATTCATGACTCGATGCCACGGAAGATCTGTCAAGTATACAGGCTTCGTCACGTTATAACTGTCGAGAATCAAAGTCCTCCCTTGCTGTAGTGCGGAAGTTTAGAGAGTTGTGATGAGTCAGTTGTCGTCCTTGTCATTTGATCACGGTTCAAAATTACGAGGTCCGTCCAAAAATAGGCATTTGTGTTACTTCATAATGGGACGTTAATCAAACGAAACTAAACCGAACTAATCCTGATGTGCTAGAGTTTTGAAATTTTGTACACTTGTGTGTTCTCGATGGCATTGCCCTATTTTAATTTCTTAGAACTTACTTTTAGTTAATCTATTAAAGATCTTTTGAAATGCATTCCACCGAGATGGTGACTAGTTTTTCTCTACGTACGTTACTCTAAATAGGAATACGTTAATTCTAGCCATCCGGTATAATCAGAGTGAATTATAATAAATAATTTACTGTACTTTAAATCAAAAACTTTTGTGGAAAACAGAAATCGTTAGTTTTTCTTAATTATTATTTTAGCTTAAATCATTATCCATTATATATTTTCTGAGAAATATACTGCATGACTTTGAATTTTATTAACAAACATTAAAAGACAACGAAACTTAACAGAAAAACGCTTCAGAAAGTCTAGCACTTTCTTAAAACAGATTTTATAGAGAAAGTTTAATTTAAAATGCAGCATTATAAAACAAACTATTTCACAACCTATTGTAGCAAAACTCTTTTGAGAACCCTGACATAGGTATCAAACATAATATTTGTGATATTTCTAATATAAGCAATTAAAAATTTTCGGATCATGAAACTGTCATTTTGATCGAAAAGGTTTTAATTTTAAGAAACCAGAAGTTAAAGGAAAATTAAAATTATATAATATTTAGCAGATTTTCTCTCTAAAAAATGTAATTGCCATCTCTGATACCAACTCGGGACAATTAATTCATACTCTCAGATAAAAAGAGTAATTTAAAATAGAGATTTTTAACCATTTTTTCTTTGCATTAAGTACAAAAGTATTGTTTCGAATTTAAGCAGATGACAAAATGATCGTGATTTGAAATCGCAAAACTCTAAAGAAAGATACAGATGTATATCATCTAGCAGATTATCTCTCTCTAATACCTTAACACAATTTTATAAAAGATAACTTAAAATCTCTTCTATTAACACTGGACGATTAATAAAATCTCTCGTAAAGAAATATTTAAACGAATGAAAATTTTCTTTGCATCAAACATAAAATTACTATTATAAATGTAGCGGTAAAAGTACTCTAAAACCACATATTATCATTTTAATGCCTGAACGCACTTTTTATAAAAGGTACCTTGAGATCTTTTCTATTAACAATGAATGATTAACACAAACTTTTATAAAGAAATAGTTACGTGAATTAGAGATTATTTGGCCACTTTTTTCTTTGCTGCAAACTTAAATGTACTGTTATTTAAAATTAAAGCAATCCAGAAATTTCGAATCACAAAATGATTGAAAACGATTTAAAGAGACCATGGATTTCTAATCGAAGGTGAAACTGTATATTATTTCATAAAGATTCTCTTCAGACACTTTAAAACACTTTTACAAAAGCTAATTTGCCATTTCTTCTACTAAAACTGCAAGATTAATAAAATCTCTTACAAGAGAACATTAACACGAGTTAAAGATTGGCCATTTTTCCTTTGCATCAAGCACAAAAGGAGTTAATTTAATAATAGTTTAACTCGTTTTGTGTAATTAATTATAACACATGTATTATATTAATTATTTGTAATTTAAACAATCTAAAACTTTCGATTGGCAAAATCTTTGTGAATCGAAAAAAAAGGTTACAATAGTCGTAAAATTTTACCAAAAACGGAAAATATTTCATAGAGATTCTCCCTTTGACACTTTGTTACATTTATATAAATATTACCTGCTTATCTTTTCTACTAATAATGCGCGATAACAACTTTCGCCAGGAAATATTTAAGTGAATTTAAAAATTTCCATTTTTCCTTTGCATCAAGCACAAAAGTAGGATAAGTTATAGTTTAACCAATCATAAATTTTCAATTGACAAACTCTTCGTTAACAGAAAAGGGTTAAAATAGACAATAAGGTTCTAATGGAAAATAAAACTGTATAATATTGCATAAAGATTCTCTCACTGACGCTGTAATACATTTATATAGAAGCTAACTCGCTATCACTGCTACTATCACAAGACGATTAATTCTAAATCTCGCAAGGGAAACAGTTATATAGAGTAGATATCTTTTAGCCATTTTTCCTCCAACGTTAATAAATTAGATTATCCCACTTGAACAGCAGCATAAATATAACGACATGGCCGAAGAACCCCCGGTGAACTTTCTCCCTCCCCTCGCAAACGCCCATCACCCCACTCCCTGCACCCCGTTTCCATCTGTACCATAACAACGAGGTTATGAACAGCTCAGATTCCATTTTGCCCCCTCCCCCTCCGAAACAAGATTTCAAACCCCACCCCTCACTGCCGTCGTCTACGTCACTCATTTACCATAACTGCATATCAGCGTGTTTGGTCATTTTGATTAAGAGGGCTTGACATTCTCTCCAGCCTTCAGGCCAGAAATATGATCCGCATCGCCAGAGATTAAGCGTGTGAGATCACTTGAGGAATTCTAACTCACTAGTGAGTAAAAGTACACACTTGTGGGGGGCTGTGCTCTGTATTCCTTAAAATTACCCCTAAAGTAAAGTGACACTAGTCGCTCTTGGACTTTGGGCTCTTTAGTTTAGTGAGTTTTCTGCAGTCGGACATAATTGGAAGGATGTTAAATGCGAATGTACGTTCACGAATGGATGCGAATACGATCAGTGGTTTTTGCGCTTAATGATGGTCAATAAAACCACCCCTATGTATTATTTTTCAACAAATTATTATCTGACAATACGAAAAAATTTAGTTTTATAAAGTTTTCTGTAGTCGGATATAATTGGGAGGATGTTAAATGCTAATGTGCGTTCACGAATGGATGCGAATACGATCACTGGTTTCCGAGCTTTACGCATTATGATCCGACGCTCTTAGGCACGCAAAATCGGAAATTTAGTTTTATGAAGCAATATAACAAATGTATATTATTTGAAAGAATTTCTTATTAAAATTACGCCTAAAGTAAAGTAGCACTAGTTACTCTTGGACATTGGGCTCTTTAATTAATATGATCAGTGGTTTCCGTGCTTAGTCATGATCGATAAAACCACCTCTATACACTATTTATTAACACATTATGATCCGAAGCTGTCATATACACAATATCGGAAATTTAATTTCATAAAACAATATAACAAATATAAATTATTTGAAAGAACTTTTTATAAAATGGTATGTATAATTAAATTGTTTATTGCGTTGAAAGGGAAAATGTGCAATGTGGTAATAAAGGAGTTATTAACATTATAAAAAAGCGGGAGTGTTCTCCACTAGGCTTTCTCGCTAACTTCCACAATATGCCGTGTTTTATGTTTAACTTCGTCAGATAACGAACAGAATAGGGTATGCATTTTGAAACAATACTACAAAATATTGATCAGTTCAATCAAAAATTCAATCAGTGATTGAAATAATACTTCTTGATCTCTAGAGTCCAGAATCTGACACAGATCAACATTTTGGGGGTTTGGGACACATATAAAATTTCCATTTTCTAATTTGGGTTTCTGAGTTGTCGAGTTCAAAATGTACACAGATAAAAAGTTGTTCACGCAAATAGAAAGGCAGTCAACCCTTGAAAGATCGCTTCCAACGTTTGACAATAATCTACAATTTTGGTGTAAGAATCATATATTAATTTTCATCCATTTTTCCTATTGCATTTTTGAATTATTGTATTTACACCCACATAAACTGACAGATCGACAGACATTCAACCCTTTATTAGATATGATCCAAAATTTGATACAGATCTATAATTCTAGTAATAAGACCAAATGTAAAATTATATTCATCTATCTAGTTGTTCTGTTCAGTGATCGTGTATATACAACAGTGATGGGGTGGGTGTGCGAAGAGCTCGGCCTCTGGGGCCACAATCTTCGACTCCTAACAATAATTTAAAATAACTTAGACCTTTTTAAAATGAATTGAACCTAATTAATTTTGATGCCTAAAGGGGGATGAACTGCTGGAAGGGAATAATTTATTTAGTTATACATTCAACATTCATCATCCATTCATTCTTTCTTTCACACAACATTCATATAAAAAATAGATTATAATTGAATGTTACCTGATGCTTATACTGTCTGAATTTAGCTTATTATCGTGTTCATATGCACACGGACTTACAGACAGATCATTGACGGATTTCATCGAAAAGTTGACAAAATCTACAATTTTGGTATAAAGATCACATAATTTCATCTGTATGAATCGCTTTTGTACAAAAAGATAAACAAATTCCAAAAAAGCTTAGGCCGCGGTGGCCTTGTGGTAGGATTTCGCCTTCGAAGCTGGAGGGTTCTACGTTCGAAATCCGATTCCACTGAAGATTAGGGTGGATCGAAAATTTCCTTTTCAGAATTTCAAAACCTACCTATGCTGAAAAGATGTTCTATGGTATGGAGATTAAGAGAAAAATAATAAAAAAAATTAAATTAAAAATTTAATACTGCCGCAAGGGAGTTGAATTTTCGCAAAAAATGGAAAAATACTGAATTTTGATTATACGATTTTAAAAAAATATTATTATTAATTAAAACCTACTTATGCGGAAAAGATGTTATATGGTATGGAGATTAAGAGAAAAATAATAAAAAAATTTAAATTCTAAATTTATTACTACCGAAAGTGGGTTGAATTTTCAAAAAAAAAATGGAAAAATACTTAATTTTGATTATTGATTATACAATTTTAGATTCGAAATAATTGTTTTTTGCAATATAAATAACCAAAAGTGATGATTAATGAGTAGTGAGTACTAAGTAGGGAGTAGTATAATGTACATTGCAACATTTTATGACTCAGCTCCCCCTCCCCACACCGTCAAATCAGTCCGGTTAAACAACTAGAGCAGTAGGCAATCCCATCTTTAACCTGTCTCCTGCTTTATCCTCCCACCCTCCATAAGTCGGAAGTGGTACTTCATGGAATCTTCCCCTCAGTCACACCTGTAGTGAAGTTTTAGCTGAAGTTAGAACATTGGACCGATTTGGTATTTCCGACCGAGCAGGCGCTGCCATCGTGTCAGCTGCGTTTCAAAATGTGGGCATTATCTCAGAAAGCAATGTTTGAACGTTGTTGACAGTAATAAAATTTGGCGTGGGAGAACAAAGGCAAGAACCACTCTATTGTCTCAGGCCATAAAAGATTATGACCATGACCAGTTTGGTTTATACTTCGATGGGCGAAAAGACAGGACTCTATCAATGGAAGACAACAGAAGAAAAGTCATAATAGAAGAACACATAAGCTTGGTAAAAGAACCTGGCTCTGAGTACGTCGGCCATGTGTCTGTAAATTTCGGGAGAGCGCAAATTATTGGAAATACCATATATAGTTTTTCTGTCATGCGTTGACAATGACATAGATGTAACAAAGTTGGTTGCGACGGAACATCTGTCAACACAGGTGTCAAAGGAGGTATTATATGTAACATGGAACTGATCCTGAATCGTCCACTACAATGGTTTGTGTGCCAGTTACACGCCAACGAGCTTCCACTACGTCATCTTTTCGCGCACGCGGATAGAACCACAACTGGGCCCAGAAGCCTGACTGACGAAATAAGAAAATCATTGGCCGGATGCGAGAAGCTATCTGTAGTTTCATCCACGCCAATAGAAAACACGCTATGTGAAGACAAGAAATATATCTATACTAACAAGAAAGACTTAAGTACTGATCAACTGTACTTAATGGAAATTTGTGAAGTCATAAACTGCTGACATTACAGAGAAAGTCTGTCGAAGATACATCCTGGAAAAGTTTGCCACTCAAGGTGGCTTAGAATCGTGAACAGAATTCTCAGGTTCAATGTAGCTCACGAAAATTCATCCGAGGTTTTATTGACATTAACGACATTCATCGCAAAAGTCTATGCGTCTATGTGGTTCAAGATCAGAACGAAACCATAATTAATCTATGAGGCACAGCATTTGCATCAATCAATCGTTCTATCGCGTCATTTCAAGAATGATTTGAAGTATGCCATAGACCCTGTTATTAAAAGAAACCGATTTTTTGGCCATCCAGAAAATGTCCTGATGTCAATGCTAGCTGACGACAGAAATCACATAAGGGAATTAGCCCTTCGAAGAATTCTGAAAGCACGCAAAGTCATTGCCTACTGATCTAGTTGTTTAACTGGACTGATCTGACGGTGTGGGGAGGGGGAGCTGAGTCATAAAATGCTGCAATGTACATTATACTACTCCCTACTTAGTACTCACTACTCATTAATCATCACTTTTGGTTATTTATATTGCAAAAAAACAATTATTTCGAATCTAAAATCGTATAATCAAAAATCAAAATTAAGTATTTTTCCTTTTTTTAAAAAAAATTCAACTCACTTTCGGTAGTATTAAATTTAGAATTTAAATTTTTTTATTATTTTTCTCTTAATCTCCATACCATAGAACATCTTTTCCGCATAGGTAGGTTTTGATTAATAATAATTTTTTTCTCCATAGAAGAGCGATCCACCCTACTGAAGATCCGTCGTGTATTAGGGCTGTCGCACGTTAAATCATACGTAGGGACTCAAACGTCCTCCCGCTGGTGTGATGCGGAAGTTTGGAGAGGGGGTGTCAGCTCAGGTTCAAAATTACGAGGTCGATCAAAAAATAGCCTTCGTTTTGCTTCAAACCGGGACGATAGTATACCTAAACTAAACAAATTTTTTTTTAAGTTTAAAACGTGGAAATTTATCAAAATCTCAAGGCTGTCATGATTACAATATTTTTTTCTTCTGTAATTCGTATACGAGAAAATAAAAATTGAATACTTCATTTTTTCAAAATCAGATATTTCAAATATCACAACAAGGGATCCCGTCAATATACATGAAAAGCAATATTAAGTTACAGATTAATAAGCATATAAATAGACAGAGAAATTTTACTAAGTCAGCTTAATATAGTTATATAGCAAGTTATAGTTATACAGTTATAGAGCTTATACAGCAGGTTTTAGTGAAGTGTAAATTTACCCTGAAGATACAATGTGCTAATCATTTATACAGAAAAATAAAGCTAGATGAAGCTGGGACAAAAGCAATAAATTTTCGCCTAAATAATACAAAAACAGCTTTATACTCTAGAAGGCGTCTAAAAGGTGTTAAAATAATTTTCATTTCAATTGCAGCTTTGAAGTTTCGATTCCTCGTGATTTTCATTTCCATTGCAAATAAGTCATTTATTTTTTCACTGAATGATGCTTACAATACAAACGAAACTAACAGTTATTTTCATTGATTTAAAAGTGCAAATAATGCTTAAGAGCGCAATTTTTTTTAAAGAATATGTAATGCAAAATCAGCTTTGGTTTCCAGAAGGATTTTAAACAATTATAAAGTTTCTTTTCATTTCACTCGGAATTTTAGAACCACATAACTTTAATTTAGTTTACTTTATACAGTAGAACCCCGGAAATCCGAACTCCGGTAATCCGAAATTCTGGATAATCCGAACAACTTTTTCTTAATTTTCTGAAAACTTTTTACTGAAAAATGAAGGAACAATTACGAATCAGAAACAAAGCTAATGTTTATTCCTAACTTAAAAGAAGTATTTGAACTGGTCTTTAAGAAGAAACACAGCACCTTAATTAGTAGAAACAAACTCAAATATCTTCTTTTTACCCTCAACTTGTTTAGCTTTACCGTGCGAATCGTCGCATGCTCTTTCCGTACGCTTTCACAGAGCATCCAAAGTCAATACTCTACTGCATTTGGTATGTCAAGAGTATTTTACCGAATTTCCCGGATAATCCGAATTCTCCGGAATCCGAACAGAGGTCAGCCCCAATTAGTTTGGATTCTCGAGGTTCTACTGTATTATTGTAAAAAAATCAATTGAATTCATTCAGTTCTAGAGTAACTAACAAAAAATGTTCAATTTTTGTTCAGAATTTAAGAAAATAGAATTAATGAGATTTTAAATACTTTCACACCATAACATGGATATTTCATTTAAGAAGCTTTTACTGAGCTAATACATTTTAAAGCACTCGATGCAACTCTTTAAAGATCAAATTACTTTTATTTTTTGGATGAAAGTAAACTAAGAAAATTGTAATAAATAAATAGAATTAATAATTGGGACAATATTCACAATACTTAATAATTTATTAACAATATGGTCAGCTTGTGTGCTGATCAACTTCAAATTTTATCTATACTTAAGTTGCAGGTATTAAGCCCTGTTAGAAATTTACGCTACAACATTTGGATTCCCAAATTAAAGCCAAAATTGCCTACTTAAAGATGATAAAATTTAAGAGTCAGTAATCCTGTTTTGTCAAACGGGATTAATGAATCATTTTAGCTTTCGAATGCAATGTATTAAATTAATGGGAAGTAATCACTGGATTTTAAATAATCCCCTAAACTGTAACTGTAATTGCTCGGTGTCATTAGCAAAACAAACCGAAATCATCCCTCCTTATCGGAAAGAAACAGATTACAGAAATTACAGCCATTTAGCATATTTTTATCGCCAAATGGCAGAAAAAGTGCTAAAAGAGATTCCAAAAATCCATCCATATGCTAGCGTTTCTTGTGCTGAAAAGTGGATGTCATAGTTTATATTGTATATTACATTGGCAAGAATCTGATTTTTGTTTACTGTTACAGCGTTGTACTCTTTGAAATTATAACCTTATTTTGAAAATAATGGATTATTTTATGTTACCTGAAGAGATGAATTCATTGCCCATTTATTTAGTTTAATGTTTTTACAAAAAGGAAAACTTATAACATTTGTATTCAACGCATGATATCCTTCAGCTAAATATTTATCATCAGAAGTACGCATTGAAAAGGTGTACTGAATTCTGAAAAATATTCAATCAGAATTTTTAAATTTACATTCTAAATAACTTAATATTCGTCGTTTATTTATTGGTAAAAGATAGCATAGTTCTGTAACGTGATTTCTGTGAAGTTTCTAAACACAGAGTAGGGTATTTTTATTAAAACGCCATAAAAAAATTCATGCAATACATACTGTTTGTCCCTCTTAGACTTACCTCGGCTAGGTAATCAATATTAAAACAATAATTGTACTATAACTACAGAGAAGGGAGAAAGAGAGCAAATTCGATAAAAACTTATTTGTACCCTGATGACTCTAATACTAAAGCTAGTAAATGCTCAATAAAACTGCAAAAACAATAAAAAATATTAAATAATAAGAGCTAAAACGAAACAATGTAGTTCGCGAACAATAAACATCATAAACAAATACAAAAGTTATTAATCATTCTAAATATGTACTCATGATAAATTACACTGGTGTGTAAAAATTAAGAACCATTTCGTAAAATGCGAGAAATCTGCAATTAATACAAAAACTGTGGTTCGAAATCAATTCTGGAGAATCGTGTGACATTCAATCGAGTATAATACACATATCACAGTGAAGATTTGGTCACGAGAGGAATTAGGGGGACGACCAGAAGGTGATGAAGACGGAAAGTGATTTTGAATCGCCCTGTTTCACAGAAAGCCTATAACGAGATGAAACTTTCATCAATGGTTATGTTTGATATACATAATATTTACATTCATTTTTATAAACAGACCACATATATGCGAGAAGATATCTATGTTTTTTTTAAATACCAAATTCTTCCATATACTTTTTGCTTATAACATGGAGAGTTTTCATTCAAATTATTCGAAATTTGCAGAACACCTGCTATATTGCAGAATTTGAAGTAAACGTAAGTAAGACGTTGAATATTAGAGGAAATGTGAGTGTTTGCACTAAATAATTTTTTGCTGCGCATGTGCGAGACGCAGCGGAATTTTTCTTTTGAAACTTCAAAGCCAGATATATAGAGCAACTTATATAAAAATTCCAGATTCCCAAAATTATCGGCATTTCAGTGAGGTGAATTTCAATTTCTCTTTAAGAGAAACTAAATGATTAAGGTTCTTGCACAAACTGATATTATTTAAACTTGAATCTTCGAATGGTAACACAGGTCTGCGATGAAAAAATTGCCGGTAAAGCAAGTGATGTTTTTCATAGTTTTTTGGATGCTGATTACTGGAAAAATAATGAAAAAATTCCATCACGTACAGTTTCATAACAAATCGCAATCTATTTTTTACGAATTTAGTATATTTCGGACCTAAAAAGTATTATTTATACGAGTTCGATAAACATTTTTATGGACTTAAAATAGTAAACTGTTGTATTAAATTACTAAACAAGAAAGAAGAAAATATTTCAATACAGAATATTCCTCTGTATCGGTAAATTGCCTATTAAACACAATATTAAGACAGAGGAAACCAGTTAAAACCGATACCTCTCCTGCTGCCAAAAAAGTGTTACTTCCACCGCTTCACATAAAATTAGGTCTTATGAAACGATTTGTGAAGGCTTTACCAAAAGAAGGTGAATGCTTCAAATACCTTTGTGACCGGTTCCCGGGTTTATCCGAAGCAAAACTGAAGGAAGGTGTGTTTATAGGACCAGACAACAGGAAAATTATGAAAGATGAAAATTTTGAGACTAAAATGGAAACAAATGAAATTAAAGCCTGGGAATCTTTCAAACTAGTTTTTACTAGCTTTCTTGGAGACAAAAAGGACCCAAATTACAAATATATTGTAGAAGAGGTGATAAAAAATTTCAAGATTTTAGGCTGTAGTATGAGCTCAAATGTCCATTTTCTCGATTCGCACCTGGAATATTTTTCTGAAAATTTAGATACAATTAGTGAGAAACAAGGTGAAAGATTTCACCAAGATATAAAGGAAATGGATAGGCGATATCTGGGAAAATGGAATGTCAGCATAATAGCCGACTACTGCTGGATGCTACAAAGAGACAATCTCTGCAAAGTTCACAAGAGGAAAAGTGACAAAAGAACTTCTTAGGTAAAGAAAACACGTTACTATAAGGACTTGTAACTTTCTATTTATACTTAACAATTACTTGAACTAGGATATAAATGTAATTTATATGGATTTATGAATTAATGAAATTTAAATGAAATGTCAAAATTTCGCGATTTCAACTGCTTCCTTCTAAATATACAATCACTTTGTAAAAAATCCTTATGTGATAGAAATAAATGGATTTCATTTTTAGAATCAGCACTAAAAATAACACAAAAATCAGTTATCAAAATTAAAACAATTTTCAAAAAGTATTTTTTGCAGGCCTGTGTAATCGAAGAAATGCAATTTAAATAATGTATTTAGTTTATAAGTGTACATGGGTATGCAGGATATTCAGATTTCCAAAAATTCAATGTTACTGTTCGAAGATTCAAGTTTCGAATGTATCAATTTGTCCCTCAAACCCTCATCACTTAGCTTCTCTCAAAGAGAAATTTAAATTCACATCAGTTAAATGCCGACAGTTTTATGAATTTTAATAGGATTCAGCTGGAATTTTTTATAAGTTGCTCTATATATCTGGCTTTGAAGTTATGAAAGAAAATTTACGCTGCGTCTCGCACATGCGCAATAAAAGATTATTTAGTACCCACACTCATATTTCCTCTAATATTCAACGTATTTATTTAAAATTTTAATGCAATACTTCTGCAACATATTGTCGGGAGTTCTGCAAATTTCGTATAATTTGAATGAAAATTCTCCATGTTAGAAACAAAAAACATGCGGAAAAATTTGAGATTTTTTAAAGAAAGCTTTTTATCTTCCCGAATATTTGTACTGTGTTTACGAAAATGCATGTAAATATTATGTACATCCAACATAGCCATTGATAAAAGTTTCATCTCGTTATAAGATTTATGTGAAACGGGATGAGTTGAAATCCCTTTCCGTCTTCATCACTTTCTAGTCGCCTCTTTAATTGCCGTCGCGACTGAATCTTCACTGCAATATGTGTATAATACTGGATTGAATGTCACATGTTTCTCCAGAACTGACTTCCAACAATAGCTTTCGTATTAATTGCAAAATTCTAGTATTTTCTCCTTAATTTTTGCACACCAGTGTATATTGCAAACTATTAAACAAGCCAGAACAATTTTATGGATTATTCCGTGTACACCGGAGAGTGACATTATTCACTTCACGCAGATTATTCACAGTGAGAAAATGAAGAGATTAATTGGGACTGCAGAATTTAACGGAATATAAGAGAAGCATATACAACTATTATACAATAGAAATCCTAACCAAAATTAAATGAATACTGAGACATCGTTATTTTGAAACAGATATCATAATTTTTCAAATGCGGGATGATAAGACAGAAATGTTATTTATGGCTTGAGTCAAATGCACCGATGTTTGACAAATTTCTGCTAAGTATCACCAACAGAAAATGGTGTAAGGCTAATCACCATGCCAGTAGAAAAGCAGAGACTACTTCAAAACAACGCATTTATTCGAATGTAAATTCCCTGTACTCCCCCCCCCACACACACACACACTTTTTTTCTGGCGAGTGATACAAATGCTGTACCTATAGAAGTTTTTTTTACCTCTGCGACATGGTACATATGCTGTACAGTCAGTTTCAAATTTCATTTACTTCTTGGGACTAATATCTTCCATCTCCAATCAACTTGTAGATAGTTTTATCCCCTTGATGTGCTAATCTATCGAATCTTTAATCACCTAGCAGATAGTATTAGACCCTTCTGGTGCTAATTTAATCGAGTCTCTAATCACATAGTAGATAATGTCACTCCCTTATGTTATTGCATCACGACATACAAGATGAATAGTTTTATTGCTAATCAGGAAAGACAAGAATAGGCAACACCCTAGGCGATCTGAAGGAATTATTGTTCTTTTCTGCCAGGACTTGGAAAAATGGCCATCTCCTCTCCTGTTTCTCTGTTAAAACCGCTGTCTTAGAAGTAGATTCTGCATTTTGCTTAGCTGTAATTTAAAGGTTAAATATTCCTTTCGTATCATTTAAAAAAGAAGAACTTTTAAAATCTTTTTTTAACCATACGTGACCATCGCTAGACCAATCTCGATGAACTGCAAATAAACACATATTTTAACTTATAAAACACACTAAATCATTTAAATAACTCATTACTCTATGTCTTTCAAAGATTATTTGGTTGAGACACAATTGAAGAAATAACTTTCTATAGCCGTCTAGAACTAAACACAAGTTTGAACTTTTTTGAAAGGAGATTCAGAATGTAAAGATCAAATGTTTCTTTTGTATTATTTCAAAACTGAAAAACTGTTATATTTTTCCCCATACGTGTTTTGATAATACTGATCTTGATGAAATACAAGTAGACAGAGAGATACTTTATGAAACACACGAAAATCATTTAAATATATCAGGATTCTTTGTCTTTCATTTATTATTTGGTTGCTACACAATTAAAGAAAAAGCTTTCAGTTCTGGGCAAGAACTAAACTCAAATCTGAACCCTCGCAAAGAAAGAAATTAATTCACTTCATTCCCAAGTAATACGCACAACTGAGTCGGCCGCATTGAGAAGCAGATCTTGCTCCGGAAACAAAACTCTCCCTTTCAAATTAAACAATGCCTTCAACCAACTTAAACCAGAAACAAAAACTCTCCTCCTCAGATCTGGAAACTCCAACTGAGGAAAACAAAAACTTTTAAAGGAATCCGAAAATCTCTTGACATTTGAAGCCGCCAACAGTTTTATCAGTTGGCCAAATCGGGTCTTCATCCTAGCCTGGACTAAGCAGAAGGAGAAATTGGTGCGGACACTCTACAAACACACTCTACTCCTGCGGGTTCATTCTCCAAGGCGGTCAAATATAGGTCTTTCGATTCCGTTTTTATTTGGTATTCCTTCGAATATATGAAGGCTTGCTATCGCAGTGACGGTTCAAGATGCTGGCTTCGTGCGTTTTTCCATTTCATGGTTTAAAGAATTCTTCTGTCTTAGTTAATTGAACTGAAAATTGATTTTTGTGCTAATCTTCTGTAGAATTAATCGCTGCTGTTGAAGAAAAATCTTCTATGGTAGCACAAATGTGTTATTTTTGTGAAGAGTGATAGCCATTTCTGTAAATTATTTTTGATTTCTAATTCTAGTTTTATTTCTTATGCTATGCAATGAGGCAACTTTTTTTTTCATTTTCAATGATGAAGAAATTCTTTTATCTTAGTTAATTTAACTTTAGTTAATTTAAATTTTATGTCAGTATTCTGTAGCACGATCTATTACTATTAAACAAATTACTCTTTAAAAATCAAACATTCATTAAATTTGTGTGAACAGCAGTCAAAACTGTTGTTTCTTCCGGAAATGTTTTGCAATTTTTGGTTAACCTTTGAATATAGAACAGCACAACAGTATGAATGTAAAAAAAAAACGGTTATGGTTTCGAACGGTTTTCTTTAACATTCATGTCGTACATCATCATAAAGAAACCGTATGTCGGAAGTTCTCTTGCCTTCTTTTGAAATGTTTCTCTTGGTAACTTTCGTTTCCTTTTCTAAAATGCCACAATTAATGATCCTATCAACTGTTAAATTTAAAAAAATGCTTGTATTTATTTAATAAAAATAGTTTTTGGACTTGTGCTAGGTATTAATCTGCTCAGAACTTTTATTATGCTTCATGTTTATTGTATTTGTGTATGATAGATAAATTGCAATAACATTTTGAAGCTTTTGTTTTTTTCTATTATATAGAAAAATACAACTGCAAAACACGAAGGTTTCTAAATGTTGTTTTCAGAAAAAAACAAATGCTAAGACATCATTTCACAGAATTTAGATGCTGATGATGTAAACAGATCTGAAATTGACAGTGCAAAAAGCATGCGCAGTTAATATTATATTAATTTCTGTTATAAATACTTAGTATACAACTTTTCAATGAATGTTCATTTTTACATCAACATTCTGCTGAAAGAGCTGTCGTCTGAATTGTGCTGCAAAATTATATAAACGACTGAAATGAATGTTCTGTACATTTATGTTCTGCCGAAAGTTTGGAGACTTTTCCAAACTTTCTTTGGAAAACTTGCTTGCTTCAGGAATAGTTTGTGGTGAAGAGACTGTCATTTATTTTGTACTTTTTTAACGTAAATTACTTACTAAAAGCTGCACAAAAAAACTTAAATAATACCGAGAAACGGATGAAATATTAACTTTGCCTTGGTAAAGAAAAAAAGTGCTGTTGGAATATGTACCTTTCTAGCCACTTACACACGTTTTACTGAGTTTTCATTGCGGAACAAACTGTATTCGGCTCGGCAAAATATCAATATATTTATATGCTAAATATTGAAAGTTAACCTACTAAATATCGTAAGAAGTTAGAAATTTAGCATTATAGCTATTTTAATAACACATCTTTTTGTGTGCAAATATTTTAATTCTGTTTTCATCGAAAAAAACAGCTTTAAATTGCCTTGTAAATGATTTTAAATTTTTCTGCACTCACTATAAAATACCTCAAGAAAAAAAGAAATAAAATTTCAAAACCGAAAAATTACAAAAAAATTCTATAGTTGAAGCTGCATTTGAAAGTCTCAGAAATAAAAAAATAAGTATTTTATACATTCATTTATCCATACTCTTGAATTATTTACGCTTAATGATAAATGCTCAAATGCATTGTATCTTGTTTGTAATAAAACTAGGATAAATACTATACAGTGATTCAAATGGAAGCTATAATCTCATCAGGTTTTATTTGTTAGAAATGGACCAACTTGAAATAAAAATTATAATCTGCATTTTTATGGTATTTCATGACGTATTTATTGCTTCTCATTTATAAAGGTTATTGATTTTACGATGTAAATCATTTATTTCTTAGAAATGAACTTTTTGAGAGAAATAGTACTATATCTTCTTTACATATTATACGCAATCAGATCCTGTAATCATTAGACTAGTGTTAAATAAAAATGAAATTTCGTCACAAACAAACAGCAAAACGTCAAAATAAAAGAACACATTTTTAAATAAAAGTCTTAAAAACCAATCTTAATGTTACAAAAAACTGAACTATATTCAATAAATGTTGAAGTTTTTGCCGGTTTAAAAACAACGATTCAAAGGAGTCGTCTTAAAATAGCATATTAGCAAAGAAAAATCTTTAGCTAAGCTTATAAAAAAGGAAAACATCCAAGATAAATTTACATTTTTATACACTGCGTAGTCTAGAAAATGAGTGAATTGATTTAATTTTCTTACAAAAATTAATTTAGAAGGGTATTAACTAAAATCAAAGCCTTTTGTTTCTAATGCGGCATATCTTCAGATTTTAAAATAATCTCACTTCTTTATAAAACTATATAATACTTCTAATTCATATATTAGACACTAGCTTTGGGGGAATTTACAAAATAATAAGTATTGTTATATGAAACGGTAACTAAAATATATTTTCTCGAGGAAAACATCTTAGAATATTTTTCTTCAAAATTCTTTATTAATGATTTAGATTTTTAAATCTGATGACTTCATTATAAATCTTTGAAGATTTGGGGATTCTTTTAACATATAAATTTCGGAGTTTCGATGTTTTCATTAAATCTTTTTCTCTAAGAAAAGCATAATTTGTATTTTATTATGTCTTTGGATTCATTCCAGACTAACTTCAAATTCTTCAGTCAAAAATAGCTCAATGAATATCAACTAAGTTTTAAAATTCTACGTTTTCCTTTATCATGCAGTCATAAACTCTCGACCTTCATATGCAAACTTTTTAATAATTATATAAGAAAGCTTAAAACAGATAATTTTATAATACTTATTAAATTAAATCTCGGTTTAAAAAGTCCCTTTTTTTCTGTCAAGTTTTACATTTAAATTATTAGTATAACTTTGAATATATTTTGGATTGATTTAAAATTATGAAAACTCGTATGGTTATTCAATAAAACAAACAAAAGCAGTCTTAAAAGTTAAATTAGCCCCTTAAACCAATCTAAATTTGTGTTTTCCGTTTGAATAGATTTATTTCTCAAAAAATGGATGAATTGATGTAAGGCTATATTTGTACATTGGTTATTACAAAAGGATAATCAAATTCATTAGCATCGATTAATGTGAATTATTCTGAAACTAGTATAACATAAACACTATAAACAACAATTTTAACTAAATGCCAACGAGGAAAACAAGATTTTAAAACACAAAAAAATTCCTCTGAACGTTCTATGACGGTTTGATGCTTGTATTTTCCGAAAACCGATCCTGAAATATTGATCAGATGTTTAGTCAAATAAAGATTGTTCAGATGGAGCGTATTTTTAAAAAAATCTCAAGTGTGTTATCCAGTTTGAATTCGTTCATTTATTTAAGTATACAGACTGTGATCTTGTTTACCTTCTTTGATCAATTTATATAAATCCAATGTTATTTTAAAATGAGCTATTTAAAGTTTGAAGGAAAAAATAGCCGAGGAAATTTTTTAAAAAGAACATTGGATTTTTTTGAATAATTTATTTCAAATCTCATAACTGTTACTTTCTAATTCTTTATCAACAAGAATACTTATTAACTGTTTCTCATGCTTTAAAGGTTTCAAATATTATTCAGAATTTTTTTTTAAGTCTAAATACGTGGAACTGCTGATACTGAAGTCCCTGCGTTATTAATGAATTATAGTCAGAACTCACGATTTTGTTCACTTTCTTCGTAAAATCTATACAAAAATATAATTAAGATTATCATGATATTTTTTCGGTCTACTAGACAAGTCAGTCAATCCTTTAAGAATGTTTCAAACACAGGCTGTAAAAGAAACAATCATCTCCAAACTTTTTAGTTAAAAAAGTATCCCTTTACGACTGCAGCGTAAAAATGTCTTTTATAATTTTAATTTCATAAGTTTCATTTAGCTACTGAATCAAGAAAATAATTAGCTGCCCATATCAAACATAACTTATTATAAGTATTACTAAACAATATTGTTTAAGAACTTTCAATTAAACATTTCCTTAAAATGTTTTTATTATTATTGCTATTCTATAAACTGTCTCCTAGAGAGACTAGTA
Source organism: Araneus ventricosus (assembly GCA_013235015.1). Taxonomy (NCBI): domain Eukaryota; kingdom Metazoa; phylum Arthropoda; class Arachnida; order Araneae; family Araneidae; genus Araneus; species Araneus ventricosus. The sequence continues at coordinate 1,364,567 of BGPR01000032.1, read as the reverse complement.
TTTTTCAAATTTTACGCAATGTGTCTACAAAATAATAAGATTTAATTCTGCAATGTTTTGATTCTTCATATTCTAAATTCACAGCTGTGCAAGCAGAAAATGTCATTTTCATCATATATTTAGGTCTTGTCCAATTTAAATTTTTGGACCATCAAAAGCCCTCAGATTCACGAGACATAAAAATTTTCAGGCAAATCAAAGAATCAGAATTCGGATTATTTAACAAAAATCCAAAATTACAACTTTTCTTATCGTTAATCTTTAAAGCGATAAATTAATCTAGCAAATCATAAATAGCGTAGATTTTTATAACAATAAATCTCATTATCTTGATGGCACAATTTTCATGACCTGATTAATAATTATCTGCGTTGATTGCTCGTTTGAGAAAATCTATTACAAAAGAAACAAAAAAAGTTTGCAATATTTAGTTATCAAAAATTTATTCACAAGCAACATTTTAAAATTACGTGCTTTTAATTTGTAACGAAGATTCACTAATACTTCATTAGCTGTTAGAAAATTTAATAAACATGGATTTTAACCACTAGTTACCGGAAGCGGGAAGCATGAGTTCAGGAACTCGATTAGGCATTCTAGACACCCCACATCATGAGAGATGCTGTAATATGATAGGTAGACATATCAGCAGGACAGCTTGACATGCCATGGTGTCATATCCATTCAAATGGTTTCACAACTCATTTGCAGAAAACACATGTTAGACCTCTCAACTACCTTGCTATTAAGCTCAGATTCTAAGTTTTCTGTGCATAGGAATCGGTTAAAGCAGGACATACTAAACTGTTTTTCCATTTCCGACCCTTTTTAGGGTGACAAAAAATTTCGTGACTCCATTTCTATCAGAAAAACCTGACTACAACCCCAAATTTGGTACATAAATAAGAAAATGAATTGTTGAACTGTCTTATAACTTAATGGGGATTCAACAAAAGATAAGTGTTTAGAAAACTTTTGTTAAATGATTTAAGTAAAAACTCTTTTTTTTTATCTACAAATATTGAAGAGACTAAAAAAAACAACCGATTTATTTACAATTTTTAATTGTTGAAGAAGCTGAAACCCTTTGAGAAATTTTCAGACCCTAATATATTTTCTGGGCGACCCTATTCAGGGTCGCAACCCACATTTTAAGAACACTTTGACTGAAGCATTAAAAGTATATGGTCAAACTAGTATAATACTGTCAAGAATGTAATGAAAGTGTGAGAAATTTTGAAACCGTTTTTTTTTCCAACCCCACTTAATTTCGTGACCCACAGTTTAAAAAGTCCTGGGATGAAGTGTTGAGAATATATAATAAATACTAGTATAAAAATGTCAAGAATGTCCTGGATAGATAGTAAAATATTCGTCAAAAGTATGTGATCTAAAAAATTTTATAGTTTGCTAGTTTTCACATATAGTGCTAACTAATTGCTGCAGTATTGTATTCGAGTAAAGCTGAAAATTAATTATTGCACAAATATGAACAATAAGGAATTTTCAATATGATAGAGAGCATTATAAATGATTTAGATCCAACTTAAATTGTTTTACAGAATTTCTAATACTTATACTGACTGACTTATAGCAATTAACATTCAAATGATTTCCTGATATTAACGCCCTGTATTCTTTTTATAACCGATACAGAAATATTAATGAATAAATATTGAAATTTTAAAAACTAAGCGTGTATTCCTCAAAAAATACAATCAATATTTAATGAATATCGATATATTCTGCAAATACTGTAACTAATTAGACATAGCTGGCCGAAGAGCTTATAAAAATATCATTAATTAGTAAAAAGTATTATTAATTCTTAATGCAACAGAATAATAAAAAAATACGCTGAACATTTTCCTTGAATATTCTCAGTATATTTATATCTTTTTGTTTCATAAAGGAATCTTTTCAGAACGAAAGTTTAACATCTTAACCCATATTTGCAAGTTTTCTTTAAAGAAGATAAAGTTAATGCGATTTTCAGTTCCTCTTAAGTAAATGCTAAAAAGGGTAAAAGCATTTTAGTTAATTGAGTCAAAGGCTTTAGAAATTTAAATTTAAGGAGTTCGGAAACGATAATGCGTCCCATAAAAAAGTATGATCTAATATATCTATAATTTATATATTGGAGGCAAAAGCGTTTTGCTTTGAAATCATTTTGTAATGAGCCAGGACAGTTTAAACACAGCTTATTGTATAACAAAGGCATTCTTTGTAAAATACCGGATTTCAACAAAATACACATATACAAGTAGGGGGAGTTGGGGTAGATTGATACGCAGGAACATTGATACAGTTCTTAAATTTTGATGATTGGAATGGCTGAAGATGTTCATATCCCCTCATGTATATGCCACTGTAACCCTTAGCTCACGTTAAATTTTTCGGCCATGTTAAGTCGAAAGTTAATTTACAAATGAATCAAACCGCTAATCTAATAGTCGAAGAAAATTTTACTCTAAGTACGTGTTGTGTGATTTCTTGCACTAATTACGTTTCCCTGCCAGGCAATCTACTCCAAAGGTAGGAAAAAACATTTATTTTTCTGAACTATTTTATGTTTTGAGGTTTCTTAGAGTTGATTTTGCGTGACCCCTTGTTTGAAGTGAAAAAGCCTCTTTTGGCAGATTGATACAGTTGACTCCGGGGCACATTGATACGCATCATCTCTGTGTATCAATGGGCCTTAACAGCAACTACTTTTCAAAATCGTCTTCAGAAATGGAAAGAACTTTAAAATGAACTATCTAAGAGAAACACGCAATTATGCATTTGTTTAAACTATGAAAACAGTTTGAATTTCATTGCAAAAATAAAAAGAATTGTTGTAAATTAAGTTTAAACATTGTACAGAAATTTAATTAATATCATCAAAAAGGTAATTCTTGGCATTTTTAGGGGTGTTGAAAATTATTTTAGTGCTAATTTTTTTCATAAGTCATCAAGGAAGAACTCGAAAATTTCCCTTAATTTCTAATTCATTAAAATTTCTTAAAACGGCTTCGAGATACACATTCTCTTCTTTCAAAGTATATTTGTACACACAGACACACATTCTCCTGTTTTATTTGTAGAGATAAATTATTTTCTGAGACATTATTTTCTCAATTTTCCAGTCTCATTAAAAATGTTGAAATTTTATTAAAATAAAAGTTTGTTTCTTTGTTAAATTTTTAAATCTTGATTTGGATTATAAAGTTTATTGATAAAACAATTTTTTTATCCCATACCTATTAACCATCATTATTTTCGATATTTCAGTGTGTATAAATGTATCCGTTGCATGGGGTAGATGGATACAAATCAATTTTTAGGTAAAAAGTATAATAAATATTTTATTATTTCATTTATGACCAAAACTCGACTGAAATCCTATATTATATTAACAAATGCATAAATATAGTGCATTAGTTCTAACTATTTCCGTTGGTAAAATCATTTTTTAGCTTTCCAAAAAAAAGTGTATCAATGTCCCCGTGTTCCCCTATAAGATGAATTTATTTGTATTATTCAAAAATAAATATTTAGTTTTCCTCTCTGTGAAAGATTCCGTTTTATGATTCTTATACAATGGAAGAAATGTATGAATTATTGGACGTTTTGGATACAATTTATTCTTTACATTTATGCAAGGATTTTATGAATATGCTTTGTAACAAAAGTTTCAAAAGCTCAAAATTTTATAAACATTTCGCTCTTTATAATTCTTAACCAATATTTTCATTTCATTCTTGATTACAGAAATTAAATAAGCAGCCTTTTTAAAGGATATAAAGTATTATTTAGTTCTGAAAACACCATAAATCTAAATAGTATGCATTCATTTTATCATAATGGAGATTTAATGGCTACAGTATTCATATTATGAATACTACATTGTAAAGAATGAACATTAATCAGCATTTTGAAAGTTAAATGGATACATTATTTGTTGATAAAAGTAAACAACATATTAAGAAAATTTTGGAAGCTAAAACTATTAACTTAAAATATACAATTACATTCCTTAACTTATTATTCTTCATTGAAATTTTCAGTTTGCTTATTATATTTACGAAACTTATTTATTAATTTTATATCAGAGGAAATAAAATAAATAAATTATTTTGTGCCGAAAGCAATCACAATGAATCTACGTAATGCAAACTTATTTTTCAACAAAGGCTGATTCCTGCTGCAGATTATCATTTGCAGAATATTTACGTGAGCAAATGTTTTAATAGATGAATGATGCAGTCATCCGTATTTTGAAAGCTAAACTAACACATTTGTGAGACGAAAGTAATTATCATTTCATCACATTTTTGGTAGTTTAAATTTTCTGTCTTAACGCACAGAGTAATGTTTCTTTCTTAGTAAAAACTTATTTTTCGCTTACCACTAAAAAATGATTTCATTAACTTAATTAACATGAGAGTTTAAACAAAATAAACTCATTTCACTATGGTGTTAGTTTCCTGGCTGCAAAATGTCACTTTGGAAAGAATTTATCAACACAAGCTTTGTTAGATAAATATATACATTTACCGATATTTTATTTATTTATTTAAAGAAATCCACACTACAGAAACTCCAATTGCAGTATTTCACGACACAAAGTAAGAATTAATTAAACAAAGAATTTTAAAAGTTGTTGTCACCTAATCTTAAAAACAGTAATGGACTTATTATGAACATTCAATGTATAGAAAATTTGTTAAAAATTTTATAAAATTTATGAAACGAGAAATTATCAGTTAATAAGATTTAGCAAACACATTCTCATTCAGACTCCTATCCGTGAAAGTTTCTGGTCAGTACAGTAAAATGGAAACAGTAAAAATATCGGTGCAATCTATAAACGACATTATACAAAAACATCATACAAGAAAGATAGATTTATCCTCATTTTAAGAATTAAACGAATGTATTTATCAATATTTTGATTGCTGAATAATATATTTATTTATAAATATGAACCGATTTTTCATCAAATATTTCGGAGGAAACATTTTCTTAGCTGAACATATGAAGCAATATTTCTTTCTTCATTATTCGTTGCAAAAATTTTCAATTCGTTTACTGCATTTATGAAAAAGATTTAATCAACTTTATTTGAAAAAATTGAAAAATAAATTATCTAGCGCAGAAAGCAAGCACAATGAATCTAAATAGTGCGAACTCATTTTACCATAGAGACGATTTCATGGCTACAGAATGTCACGTGCAAAAGTAATATAGCAAAGCATATCAAGAACAGGCTTGGGGTGGATTTTGCAAGCATTTCGTTTTTCGAGACGTGATCTCTCTAGATTTGTAAATAATGCATAATTTTAAGACAGGAAATACATTTCTTCAAAAGCTAAATTCTATTTTCGGAAGAAGCTTTTTGGGAGTTAAATAAAAACAGCAAATGCCATTGCCCTGATTCTACCATTTTCATTAAAAATTCATATTCATTTTCCTTCGCAAGAAAAGTTTTAAAGTTTTTTCTTTAAAAATTCGCATGTAGTACGTCTTTTCATAATTGGAAAAACTTAATCCATGTGTACTGTAGATGAACGATTTTGTATAAACTTTCCGTTCCTGTTCGTCGGTTTCAAAATTAAAATTAGCACTTGAGGTCAATGAATTTCTCGCAGATAAAGTATGTAATTGTTAATAAACTTCGTCGATTTGTGATGAGAATGAGGAAGAAATTTTTAAAAGATTTTTTTCCTTAAAAATTCCCATGTAATATGTCTTTTCATACTTGAAAACTAAATTCATGTGTACCATAAATGAACTATTTCGTATAAACTTCCTTCTCTTAGTGGGCTTCACAATTAAAACTAGTACTTGAGGTGAATCAATTCTTCTCAGATAATTTAAGTAATTGTTATAAACTTTTCGATTTCTGATGAGAATCTTAAAACGTCATTTTAAAATTTTCCTCATGAGTAACATCACATGGAGCAACATCATTTTGTGTGACCACCAGATCACCATGAAATGCTACCATTTGAGAACATTACATAAATACCTTTCGTTATTGAAGACACTGTATAAATAAAAGAAAACACTCAGCGGTTACATTTAGCTAAAATGTTATTCTAGGAGGATTGCGAGTGAAAAATTGCATATAAATTCTCAATTTATGTTCGTAAGCTTCAAAATTAAAGTTACCGATCAATTAACATTGACGAAAAGTTATCAAACACAATTAACATTTTTAATAAATTTCATCGACTGGCAAAGAGACTCTATAACCTCATTTCAAACATTTCGCTGATCAAACGTCCTATGGACGCAGTTATGCAAATAGGAACCAAACACCATTTTGTTCCGCATAGGAACCAAACACCGAGTTCACTATTTGAAATCTGTTTAAAATTGTATTTAGTGTGTTTTGTTTGCTATGAAAAAATACAACGCAAATTACTTATAATGCATTGATTAACTTTGGAAGTATGCAGGATTTTTATGTTTTTCTATAAAGTTTTGTGAAAATAGATGTACCATAAATTACCCCCTTGGGAGTTGGTTCCTAATTGTATTACTGCTTTCATTTGCTATGTGATGATACCTAGGGAATTACCATATCATTCGATTGTGTATTGAGAGAGGCTGTAAACCCAGTTTACTTTAATCGATTCTACTGAGGCGATACGTTTTCCAGTTCATTATTTTCCACAAATATACTGCAAATCGCTTGAAAATTTCAAAAATGAACAAAAATTCTGCTAATATATATATTTTTTCCTTTTAACTACGATAAAAACCCATCCTTAATATTTTTTCTGACCATTATATCAGATAATTCAACATACCGAACTGCCTGAATATTTTGTAAGGAGATTGCTGTAAGACACGTAGATAAATTAAACTGATTCATCCAATTTAACTTACTTAGTATTCAGAGTTATTCAACAATTCGTCATAAAATTTCTACAACTGATGAAAATTACTTGTCCGCAAAGATCGTTACATCGCAAAAGATCGTTATTTTTTAACTTTGATAAAAAGTGTATGTTCTATTTTATATATTTAATGAAAACTTGAAAGAAATAAAACTTTATCGTTTCAAAATCAACAAAGAAAGAGATTCGATATTTTTCATGTATTAAGTAGCAAAAAAGAAAATTACATTAGCAACACAGATATGAATTCTCAATTTTCTGCTTATTTCGAAGGAAATTTACTCAATTTTCATATTAGATCGAATACTTAGTTTATACTGTTTCATATTACCGCCTTTTTGTCAGCTAAGGTTTAGATAATTTTCAAATGATTATTATTGGAAAAGCTCTCCAGATTTCAATACATTTACTTTAAGAAAGGAAACAAAATATTAATTTTCGAAAAGTTATTTTTCAGTACTCTACAGAGAATTGTTAATCTAGTCTTCTAGAAAGTAATAAAGGACAATAAAAGCAAACGCAGGAGAGAAAAAATTCTTTTTTCCATTAAAATTACCCTTTTTTACTTAAAGAATTGGTTTTTTCCGGGTTTATGCACACGCTTACTTTTTTCTCTAACTCAAGTAGTTTGTTTGGTTATTGAAAATAGAAATTGGGAACATATCGTAAAAAAATATTTCATATTCTCATCTTCCATTTCAATTTGAAGAGGATTAGACGTAAAAGAGTACAAGTTAAATGTCTTTTATGAATTAAAAAGTAACATTTTTTTCCCTTAACTACTTATCTGTGAGCGACGCTCTTTTGCTATTTAATAAATCAATTTCGGTGATATAAATTTTGAAGGAATTCTTGAATTTCTGTAACTAATTTTTTCTTTGAAATATATACATCTACATTTAAAACTGATTCTAGTCACCTGATCGGAATCAACTCCTAATTTAAAATAAACAATTATTCCTTCTTAGTAACAGCTAATATATATTTCACCGTAAGAATCGGTTAAATATTCAGTACAAGAAATATAGAAGGTAATGAATAGTATATAGAAAATATGATAAATATTAAATTGTACTTTTATAGCAATACAGAATAATAGTAATTCAGGCTAGTTATTTCAGCCAGAAAACATCAAAAATTTACGTAGTCTTAACTTTGATTTAACGTTCATAATTCGAAATAAATAATCAATCCTTCTTAGTAGCATATAAAATATGCTTAACTGTGATAATTGATTGAGCATTCGGTACAACAAGTATCGAGAATCGTGAACAGTGCAAAAGAATTAATTGTAATTGTATAGTAATAGAGGATAAATTGAGTATTCAGTACAAGAAATGTAGCTCATGTTGGGATAGTGCATTTTTACTTGGAAATATCAAAAATTTACGAAGTCTTAACATTCTCGGGTCTTACTTAGAGAAATCCTAAACGCCCAAATTCTCAACAACTTTTTACATTCTAAATCTATAGAATTTTAACTTCATATTTAATGCATATTTCATCTCCCCCGAGGGGCACCACGTGTTCGTGTATGAGAAGCCACCGGATATGTAAACAGGCTCTCTTTTCTCCTGGTGGTGCAGAAATGGGGGAGGGGTAGAGTTACCCTCTACCGATGACGATACGTACCTCTTTCGGGAGGGGCCGGTGATGACCATTAGAACTCCGACCTCAGTATCCAAGCAGTTGTAGCCATCGTTCTTCAACTCACCCTGGACGCCAAGACAGGGCGGGGGTAGCTCTCATTTGAGGTTAATGCTTATTTCTAACAGTTGAGTTGAAATAAACAAAGTCGTTTACTAAAAATCACTTGAATCACTTAATTTGCGTAACATTTACTTCATACAAATGAGTGAACAAATTTCAGCAATTCCAAAATATCAACAAATTTCTTGCTGATCTTTAAAATGAATAGTTTAAAGTCATTTTTCTGGAAATTAGGGGTTAAAAGTAAATGGGAAATCATAAATGCGCGAAATGAAGTTTTGAAATGAATAAGAAACAGGAATATTAATTACTCAAAAGTTCACTGGTTAAACGAAAAGTAATAGACTTGAGAGAATATGATTTCGAAAAAGACTTTTTTTAAATAGAAAAGTTCACTTAAAAATTCCAGATGGGTCATCGACATTATTTCAAAAAATTATGCACATGTAAATGAACTTTCACAAAAGCATTGAATTTGTGTATGGTTCAAATCGGGATCTTTTGTTAGTAAACCAATGGCTAATATAAAGTTTTTGATTATTTATTCAAAGGAAGCAAGATAATTATATTTTTGGTTTTAACAGCAGCTAATTAAGCTGTTCTTCAAATACAAATCCGAGAGAAATGTAAAGCTTCTAGAACTATAACTTATTTAAAAGTCTCTTTTAATCTTTTCTATACGATAATCAGTATTTTTGCTTTGAAATTTTTCATAACTTTACTACTGCGTTTTGTTTCTTAATATTCGCGCTAACATTTCATGTGTCAAAAAGTAGCGATAAGAGCAAAAATTTATATATTTTTTAAGTAACCAAAGTCACAGTTTTGTATCCTCTCTTACCTGGGAAGCAAGATATATAGATATTTGTTTTATTTGCAACTATTTTTAAGCAGTGCTTTACTTATAAATCGAGCGAAATGCTGGGCTTCTAAAATTTAATCTGAAATCTTTTCTAGTCTGGCTGCACATTTGATAATATCTTTGCATCCAAAATTTTGGTCCAGCATGGCCATTTCTAGCCCTTGTGTGTCATAGAACTGCAAACTCTAACAATTTGATAAATTTAATACAGTTATTGTCTTTTAATATCAAAGTAAACAGTTCAGATCAGAGTCTGTTTGAGAATATATTTTGGAATGCGTTATTTTTTATTAATTAATCAGTTAATAATATTTTGACACAATGCTCTCTATCTAAAAAGCAAGATATTTATCTTTTCTATCGCTAATAATAAAAAAAAATTCTAGAAATCAGCCAGAAAGGACTGTAACTGGAATACAATATTTTTTTTATTTTGTATGCAACTACTTTTAAGCCTTAACTTATATATACGAGCGAAATATAGTGCTTCTGGAGTCATATTTTAACCTGGCTACACATTCGACAATATCTATGCATCGGAAATTTTGATGACTTTGCTACAATGCTTTGTCTCTTAAATATTCACACCAACATTTCATCTATCAGAAATTATCAAAGTACTGACAGCCTCGAGAAAATTTTACGTAACCATTTTCCTGGAGCGTATTCAAGTTTCCCAAACTGTACAGCGATAGAAACTTCGCTCCACTACTCAAAAGAAAAAAATGGATGCGTTACGCTTTTATGACTCTTTCTTCTAGGGAGTTGTTCAAAAGCAGCTTACCTGAGAAAATTTGTTAATGCAAGAGGAGGAATTTAAAAACTTCAGCTCCGTTAATGTCTTGCTTTTGCAGAGAGTCTCTATTAGAATAAGGTAAATAAAAACAGCTGTTAAAGTTTCTGAAGATCTGCGTTGTTCATTAGATGGAGCACGCATTGCGAACAATTACCTGTTGGTCTTAAATTTAAGCAACCTTTGACGATTTTTGTTTGAATGAGTGGGATGTTGATATCTTCATAACTTTTATGAAATTTCTGTTTCCGTTTGAATTCATAGCCAAATTATTAAGGCAAACACATTTCTAAAAGTCTCAGAAATGAAATTTGAATCAACTAATATGCATATTTTTTTCTTTTCGCTTGATTTTGAATCCAAATACTTAGCATGTCTATAACTGTAGCGAGAAAAAGACAAGAGTAGTATGTTATATTTTTATAAATGAGCGAATGTTTGTTATTTATATAAATATGAAACGGAAAATTTGTCTTTAAATCAAATTAAATTTAACGAAAATGCAAATTTATTGTAAGCAATTGTGATTAAAACCAAGCATAATGATTCGAAATTCCCAGTAAAACTATTATTGAAAGTGTGATTTTAATAAGAAAACAAATTTACATGATAATCTCTTTAATTTTTTAACACCTTTTATACCATGAAATAGTTCACTGTTATAATTATTTCAAATAAAAGCTAACGAAATATTTAATTCAACAGCTTTTAGTTTAGCAAATCCATTCTATTATTTAGTAAATTGTTTCTCGTTCGAAAAATGTACCATTTTTCCAGATGATATGCTGTATCATTTTTCGAAACTTAAAGAAACTATAAAATGACAAAAACATTTCATTCGATGCTATAACGATAGGATGAAAAGAAAACAAGTACTTAGTTGAACTAAACTTTAATTACTTTTGAACTGCCCTAGTATAAAATTACTTAGTCTGCGATATCTTTTTTTTTATCAATATATACTTTTCCAAGACCCGTTAAAACTTTCTTGACTGTTTAAAAGGTTATTTTTATTAGATATATATGCGCACATATATCATTTTAATTAATATTTTGTATAAGGGTATAATATTTATGACAAATTTTTATATTAAATTTCAAAATTATAATTAATTTAAAAAGGTTATCTAAATATCACATATGGATTGTTTTTAAGCTAGCTTTGATTTTTTCCAGTTGGATTTGGCAATTTTGATTTTTTTCTCACTTTCAAAGTATCAAATTTCGTTTAGAATTTTCGGAGTTGGTTACTGAGAAATAAGTGTATTGTTAAATATGCTGATTGAAAATGAAGTAATGCAGATCATATTTCAGCTTTTTGAAAATATCTGTTAAAAAAGGGATATAACGAGTAAATTCATAAAACTCCTGCTTAAAATTTCCATTATGAGTTTATTTAAAATTATTTATAATTGACCTTCTTCCTTCAATATTGTCATACATGACATTAAAGTTATGGATATTTTTTTTCTTTAATTGTCATATTAGTTAGAAACATGAATGCCGCGATTCATTTTATTAGATATACGCAAAACTTTCTAAGAATGTGAATTCTTTATTATTATTTAAGAATTCAGGTATTCACTTTTCTGGAATTTAAACCTTATAAATTTTTTTTAAAATTATTAAATCTCACTGAAGTGTAAGTCATTTCTTGTGGGAGACATAAATTCTGTTAAAAGGCAAACAAGTATATCCCCTAATGAAGAATAAAGAAATTTATATTTTATTATTTTTTTCATTATAACACTCAAGATTTAGAAATCCATGAGTTATTATGCTACTATTCGATATCTATAAGTCAGTACATTGCACATTAGAAATCCATGAGTCGGTACACTGCATATTTTACGAATCCATGAGCAAGGAAACTGCAGGTGTAAAATGATATTGCCTGTTCCATGTTCGGCTTTAAAATGTAGTAGTCGGATGTCAATCTGCATTACTTATGATTTCGAAAAAAAAGTTCCCGGTGAACTACTTCAAAACGTACAAATGAAAGAATTGTAGCAAAGAAGAAAAAAACAATAGTAGGAAAAATTTGCATCATAAAAAATGCCTGAAAAAAATAATGTTTCAGAGCAAAAAAAAAAAAAATGAACTCAATTTACACGCAGGTATTGTTTTTAATAAACTCTTTCCTGCAAGAATGTTTGCATTTGCTTCTTAGATTACATTAAAGTATGATTCAAAGCTGTTTAACCCTTTGATATTTTTATAAACACTTTTTATCTCTGAAAAAAATTGCTCTGTGGATTGTAAGAAAATATTTCCGATTGCTGCCAAGAAGATATAAATACCTATACTAATTTTTGCCTGTACTTTGCGTCCTCTTCATCAATCAGAATAGCGATCAGGGATAAATGCAAAAGTAGGAACCCCAAGACATTTATATGTCCACTAAACTCGAATAAACAATGAGGAAACTTTCCACTACTTCCTTAAGGCCCCCAAACCCTCGTGAAAGTTCATCTTCTATAATCCTGTAGATAATCTTATGGCAAACAATATGGTTTCAGAGAAACTTTGGCGTCTATAAATGGTGATTGCTAGCTATCAGAAATATGAAGCTATTAGTGTCGAATTAGTATAAAAGAAACACTTGTCTTCTCATTTGAATGATTTGTGTTTCAGCGTGAGTACTAAAAGAAAAAAATTAAATAAATATATCCACCACAGAAGCAATTCGTGATGTGGATAAGTGAATTCAAACATGCATATCATAATTTATTCAGAGAATTGAAAATCAAACTAAGATTTTGAATCACAACAGATGAGTTAACCCCTTGGATCCCATATATCCATTAGTACATACATGCTATGTAAATTACTAAAATCCATGGAATCCCTAGTGGATAAATGATCTATAATAGAATATGTAGTTACATGCCTCCTTATGTAACTACATAAAGAGGCATCAAACACTGTGATTTACTTTATTTTGATTAAAATGTATACATATATTCTCTAGGCTGTGTTATAAGAATTGTTAGAATACAAATTAGATTACGAATTTTCATGATATTGCTCAAAATGTTCGAGGGTACAAAACGAATTTTGACATGCATTACATGAATGAATAGTTAGTTTTGTTATTTTAGTTATGTTATAGCTTATCCAACATCTATTTCACTTTCTTCTTGAACTTTCCAAGATATTATCAACAAGTACGTGAAGTTTGTCAAGTGTATTTTTGATATTGCACTCATCTTTCAATTTTCTATAGTTATCAGCGGGGGGGGGGATCTGGATTTTCAGCGTCCCCGAAGGCAACTTCCTCTAGAATCCGAATCCAAGTGGTTAATAAGAATTTAAATAATTCAGGTCAGTTTGATTATGCACATGATGTCTTAATCACTTCTTTTTCATTACAAGTCTTAGAAAGTAATATGGATTTCCGTGAGTTGGTTTAGCCATTATTATCACTTATTTTTCATTACAAGTCTTAGAAAGTAATATGGATTTCCGTGAGTTGATTTTAGCCATTATTAATCTTAACCATTTAACTAAATTCTCCGGACTTCAAATGTGAAACGCGAATTATCGTAATTTTAAATTAATAAACAAAATTAAGTCTTTCATGGACTTCATAAAAATTATATGAATTCCATAAATATCTCACTCTTACTACGGACATTTCAGTCCATCAAAATGAAAACATATTCCCTAAAGAGAAGGTGTCATCTAATCAGAAATTATAAATAGCAAAAGAGATAAATGGTTGAAAAAGAGAGGAAATCTAAAGATAAATATTATTCATTTCGATTTTTCATCCTTAAACATAGAAATAAATAATCAATATCTATTGTTAGGTAAACTTTGTCTCGGGCAATATAGAAAATGCGTCTCAATTATTCCATTCAGTCCAATAGACTATTCTGTTGTAGGGTGGCCCATAAATGACAAATCTCTTCTGTGTAAAAATATCTGGGCTTATTCGTAAACTTCGCATTTCTGAAAATTAAAGATTGCATAAACAAATAACAAGTCGCCCGAAGTTGGAGGATGTATTTTCTAATCTGTAAATAAAACGGCTAGAAACAAAAGTGCTAAATTTTGAAAAGAATAATTTTCCTTCATTTACAATCTAAGATATATATCAATAAATTCATTGCCTCTTTTCTTACAAAACTAGTATTTTACAAAAATATCTATGATATGTTGATTCAGAATCAGTCATTACTGAGAATTAGCGTCTAATGCTGAATTTCGTTAATAAATTCGTGTAAAGTTGTAATTTCAAAATATATACAAAGACAATAAGAAACTTGAGGGGAAGAAACAATACCGAGATACTATGATACACCTGAAAGATTCCGCTTCTGTTTGCAGAAATTTAAACAAGAGGCGATATAATGAAAATTTGCGGTTTTTCTCCGAATTTTATGATCTTGGAGCTCGAAATAATTCCATTTAATTATTCAAACATGCTATTTTAAATAAATTTTATATGATCGCGCCTATACACTTTATTTCTTCCGATGAATTAATTTAAAAGAATCTGAAAGAGAAGCAAAAACCAAACTTAACTTATTTAACTGTGAGAGATCATTTTATACGCATAGAATTGTGAAATTTGTTTGATATTATTATATGACCATGACCCACGTCCACCGACTCACTGATTGGGTTTAGAGTCTACAATTGTAGGATGGACGGATGATATTATTATATGAAACTTAGTGTCTTTAAATATACAATGGATACAGTTTCGCAATTCCATCTACCATATTAAGTTTCCTTTCAAATAATTTTTACTGCTGTTGAATATTTAAAAAATTATTTAATTTCAAGTTTTTTTTAAAAAATGTATGCCGTTTTGAACTTTAATTTTATTTTCATATATATTTTTTGTAATTGATCTAGAATCCAAGGAACTAATTTCAACATATTGCTAGCTTCAGAAACTATTATTCGTTTTGCTATAACTGGAGGGATAAAATTGCATTTTTTCCCCTTTTACTGCTAGTGCAAATTTGAAATTAATTTTCTGAAAACGAATTAATTATTTTTTAATAAATCCTGATCTTATATCTTAATAAAATAAGGATTTATTTCTCATGTTTTACGATGAAAAATAAATCCTTATGATTTTATTATTCTTATCATCAACATTTTTCATGAAAATTTGATGACAAGAATCGTAAAGAAAAGGATTGAATCGGTGTTGTTTCCTTCCTGAGATACCTAAGAAACTCATGACCTCTTCTTACAGGATGAATTTCAGTTAATGATTATGTAAAGATGTTCATAATGAAGTTTATAACATATTCACCTTTCTTTCGACACTGACAATGAGACATCGTCAATAACAACTTTATTCTGTGCTATAAATGAAGGGAGTTAACAACAAATGAAAAGAAAAGGCTCCAAAAAATTTAGAATAAATACTGATTTTGAAAGGAATCAATATTTTCATGCTAATCATGTACACCTATTTCGCCATGCTTTTAAAACGCATCATATCTTCTACAATTATTTTGCTTGTCTTCAAAAATTGTTAGAAAACCCCTCTATTATTTCAATTCGCTCTTTTACTGAGTAGTATATCAAGATATAAACAAACGGAATTCAAAAATTCTTGCAGATGTGCAACCAGTAACGCACAACAATCGTAACGAAAAGTTTCGTGCTGCTCGAAAAGTAAAATGCATTATGCACTTTCTCTTAAGATTATTCAGTGGTTGAAAATTTGTACAGAATTCTTAACATTTTTGAAAACTAAGTCAGATTCTTTATATTAAACAAACCCTCCTAGTAACAAGAATGGTCAAACAAGGAAAATATTTTTAAGCTTCATCTATTACCGAAATACGAAATTCGAAGCATTTTGTTTAGTGAAGCAAACATTAAGAAAAAAGGTATCGCTGATATTAATTAAAGGTATCACTGATATTATTATAATTCTTTCTAGGAAATGATCACAATTTCGTATTTGAAACTTTTTAAGAGAAACAGAATATTTTCATTTATTCTGTATTTCGTAAAGCTTTCTCTATGTATCTGCTAAATAATACTGTCTTCGCTTAGGTGGCTTCAATGCAATATTTAGTCAAAAGTAATCATTTGATGTTTCATATATGGACATACTTATTTATCAATTAACTCAAAACTAGAAGACTCTTAATTTTATTTTCCATAAAAATTATTTTAGCATTCATTTCTATTTTATTCAATTTAAATTTCTTTTAAAATTTTAAGAAAATAGGGTACGATAATGTCAAATACAGATGAATATATCCTAAACTTTGTTCTCGATAGTTAAAATTTACTTTCGGGGCAAAAGAGAATCTTGAAGAATGTAGGAATTTGTTTGAAAGTCAGTTTTTCAGAAAAAAATGTGCAGTGCTTGAGTTTGAAAATGAATATTTTTAATGAAATGCAAAAGAAAAATCGCTAACGTAAGAAAATTTTGAACTATTAACGGAAGCACTAAGTTCCAGTTGTTTTCGATATCGAAAATTACATTGTAGGATCCATGAAATTAAACTCTATCAAATTAAAACCATAAAATTAATAGCATTTAAATAACAGAGAAGTTTTGTAGGTACTGAATAACTATGTCCAACTTATATTAGTTATTGAATAATTAATGTATTCATTTTCTTCACCTGATTAAAGCTCACAGAAAATCGCAAATTAGTTCACAATACAACACGATAACCTTTCTTTCTTTCAGCTAACATTCTCTAATTCAATATATAACGCATGTCACTGCAAAAGTGTTGCATGGCACGCGAACTGTTTCCCACTCGAGGAAAGAAATTCAAGTGGAATATACATTTTGGTCTTTTGACTGCTTGCATTTCTCGTACTTCGACAACATTTTATTCAGTAACTGTCAGAATAAAAGTAATGCTTACTGGCATATTTGTAACGCAAGCTAAAGCGGTCTGAGAGAAAGTTGCTAAATGAAAGAGTATTCTTCTCTGGAAGTTACCGTTTAATCTGAGCTATATTTGATTAACTTATATTAACTTCCAAACTGAAATTATGTGAAGAGTTATCAATTTGTTCAGTAGCGATGAAGTCCAGCTCTGCCTCTAAAAATACGCGCAATTTTCAGCATTAAAATTCGGTAGTTAATTATTATAATAGTTCTGGTTAATATCCTATTCATCTCCTTATTTTCAGATTACAGATAGCATTATTTTTGTACCACATTAAAGCTAGACGGCACGTAAAATTCTGCCGTTAGTGTCAATGATTTCAAGCAGTTCATAGTTATTTACTTTGTCTTTCATTTTTCATATACAAGGTGATTCTATGGTCGTGGGATAAACTGGTGGTCAGGGAAACGGTAAACATCCAGATTCACATAGGAACATGGGTGCGCTTGGGGCAGCAGATGGCACTTACCATTGCGGACGCTTTTTGAAATATGCACATTTTTTTCAATATCTCGTCGAACTTCGACCATAAAAAAAAAGGTTTTAACTCATAATTTGCATTGAGGATTCGGTCACGGGGGAATTTAGGGAACCAACCAGAAATTGAATAAGTAGAAAAGGTATTTTGGTTCACCCCGCTTCACAGAAAAGTGATAACGGTTTCCAACATTCATCTATTCTTTTGTGTAATATGCGCAATAATTACATCCATTTTCGTGAAAACAGCGTGAATATTTGGGAAGATATAAAGGTTTCTCTAAAAATCCAAAATTTTTCCGAACGTTTTTGCTTATAACTTGCAGAGTTTCAAACGAAATTGTATGAAACTTACAGAATACGTGACAATTTGTCAGAGAAGCTTTTTATTAAAATCTGATATAAATACTTTGAATATTAAAGAAGATATAAACATTTGTAGTAAATAATTTTTTACTTCGCAGGCGCGAAAGGTAGCGTTATTTTTCTTTCGCAACTTCAGAGCCAGATATATAGTGCAACTTATATAAAAATTTCAGTTGAATACCGTTAAGAATCAGAAAGATATCGACACTTTGGCCAGGGCTGTTTTACTTTAAACGCTATCTGCTGCCTCCAGATGGCGTTTGCGCACCTATGTTCCTATGTGATTTTGGAAGCTTTCCGTATGCCTGATCACCCCTCGAAGTTTGTCCCACGACTGTAGAATCGCTCTGTATATATATATTACCGTTAAAGCGTATAATTCAGTTATTTCATAGAATAACTAGGTATTCAACTAGGTAATTCTTGAAATTCCTATTTATTCTATGAAATAACGAGTTGAAAACATTCAGGAAATACCTAATTATTCTATGAAATAACGGATTCCACGCTTCAACTGTAACATATATACCGAATGTATATTTTTTATATGGTTTGGAGATGACTTTCTGATCTGCATTCTTATATCATCTGCATTTTAAGAAATTAAAATGCGTTATAGAGCATCGCTGTTATCTCTATAAGATTTTTAAAATCTTTTATGATTACTAAAAGAAATAAAGAAAGAAACTTATTTAAAGGAATACACAGCCATGTTTACTCTACGTATGATAATTAAAGAATATATTTCTAAGATATTTTTCTGTATTTCTGAAATGAGAAAAAAGATATATAACTTGCTTAAAGCAGTTAATTATATTTAACCAAACAATAATTTTTTAAGGCTTGTTTATCTTATATGAAACCTTTTCTTTGATGTTTCTGAATATATAAAGACTGACGCATCAGCATTTCTTTGGAAAAGACTAACAAGAAAACTTTGCCCTCACAAGAAATTTCTTTTCCTTCTAAAGTTGCATGAAAAACTCAGAACGAAATTTAATTTATCTGAATTTTGAAACCATAATTATTTTTGATATTTGTGAAATATGGTGACAAGACATAGATTTTAATTTAAAAAATAAAGTTTTCAGCTCATCTAAGGAATAAATATTTTTTTTCTTTCAAACTAAATGTTGTATTGGATTACTAATCACACTGAACCTTCTGAAAAAATTCAGCTTAAAATGCTAGAGAAATTTCGGGAAACTATTCAAAACCAGGAAAAACAGTATGCTTGTAAAATATTTTGCCTCATAATTGCCTACACTGATCAGTAAATTTACTTATTTTTTAAATAATATCGAATATCCTATTTCATTTTCAAAACTAGTAAATGAGCTGAGAAAATTTAATTTCACGAGATATCGAAATTAAAATATAAAAACCCTTCATTTTTAAAAAGTCAATGTAGGTCTATAAATCTTACAGGGAACGTAAAAGTACTTCTAATCTAATAATACGAATTCTTAAAATTAATTTACCAACGTTACTCTTCAATTTAATATATTAAAGTAAAACGTTCTTGTTTACAAAAAAGAAGTAACTGTCCATCATAGCTCTCAAATGATGTTATTTCTTATCAATTAATCATCAAGGTTTTCGAAAGTTTCTAATCAGGTGGTATGAAAGTTTTATAACACTGTCGCAGATCGCTTGAAAAATTATAAGTTTCCAAAAAATACTGTTTGTTTATCAATCCCTATTTATTGTCATTATCTATTAATTACCAATTTTTTTCAATTATTTCATATCAAACTGAATGAAATATTCATGGCACAGTTGTAGATCGTATCAAAATATATCTTTGAAAGAGATGTAAAACTCAGTAATTAACCTTAATTTTTAGTGTTAAAATATTGAAATATTTTTAAATAACTGCTTATACATTATAGCCAGTTCGTAAATGGCATATAGTGTTACTTGTCACTTGTCACAGAAGTTAAAAGAAGTACTGACATCTGGAAAATAGTTCTCTTATGTCAGTTAAAAAAGCATTCGTTTATGAAAATCAGATTTCAATTAAACCTCATAACCGTTTTAATTTATTATCAACGAATTATCAAGATTTTCGAAAGTTTCTTGTTAGCCTACATTAATGGCTCTTAGAACTATGGTAAATCACCTGAAAATTATTCGTTTTTAAACATAAAGGTTAGTTACCAACCTCAATTTTAGTGCTAAAAACGAAAAAAAATTATGGCCCGTTTATATATTAAAGCCATTTCGTAAATGACAAAAGATGCAACCTACAAATTGGCACTACGACTAAAATAACAGTGCAACATGGCTATCGTGGATCAAATGGAAAAGTATTCTTTCCTCAAAAAATAACTTCCAATCAAAATCCTGGAAATTGTATTTTATTACCAATTAATTATCAAGCTTTTCTAAAGTTTTTTATTCGACTGCATAAAGTTTCATAACATTCTAATAGATCATAGGAAATTGTATTTGTTTACGAAAAATTGTCCTTTTTTATAAATCTCAGTTTTTAACTATTTCTTCAATCTCCTTTTATGTGTTAAAGTCATTTTGTAAATCATATAAGCTGAAACTTACCCATTGTCGCTGCGGCTAAAAGAACTATGGGCATGTGCAACATAGCGAGCAATCTAAAAGATGCGGGTTTCCCTCTTCAAGCTAAGCGCGTGTTTTACTGAAGCAGAAATTTTGCTTCGGTGTGGGTGTCCATCTCCTTTCCCCTAAAACTCTCCCTACTTTTCCCTACCGTCCCTTTCCTGAAGTCAGCGCTCCATTGCGGAAAAAATACGAACTACTAAGATCGATGTTTCTTACCTGAGCAAAACGTGCTCTGTGAGTTACTCTGTAGAAATTTAGATAAAAGGAACAAAAACTTTTTGTATTATTTGCGCGCGTGGAAAAAATGGGAGAAAGTTAGTGGTATAAAATTGCGCAGGGGTTTCTGTTGGAGGAGGGAAATTTAGATTTATAGATCATGTTTAGTTTTTCTGTTGATTCGTCGCTTTTCCCTCGGAGGAAAAAGTTTACGAAGCAGTTAGCTGGCTCAAACAGTGTTTTTGTGACACATGCTTGGCATTTCTACACGGTAAACCAGTTACCGATTTCGCTTTCTAGTCTTAGACGTCATTTAAAAATCACTTTCTGACAGTGGCGTTCACCGTCATATCACAAGCACCTGGCGTTGTGGGTTAGGAAAGAGGGAAAGTTTATGGTATTAGTCGTGCACTATAAAAAGGTTTTCGCACATTTAGAGTTTTTCACTTGCTAGTGAAAAATTCTTTTAGCGTAATTCACTAGCAATCTGTAGAGGTTTAAAAAATTCTTTAATTAGATTGTCATAGATAATCTGATTAAAAATATAATGGCAAAAAAATAAATAAAATTACTAAAAGGAATTAATTTCGCAATAAAGAATAAGGATTAGGATAAATCGGGTGATTTTTTTTCTTGTATCTTCCTTGACGGGAGAATTAAGTTACTACAAGTGCAATTTTAAATATTTTTAATTTAAGTTTAGTTTGTTTTATTTTCACAATTATAAATATCTTATTTTTCATTTTAAAGGAATTAGAACTGGGAATACTTTTTAAAAATTATTTAGACTCAAATAATTTAATGACAAATAAGAAAATCTAAAATTTGAATAAGAACCCTTATTTCCAAAGCCTAATTGAACAAAAGTATTAAAATGTAAGACGTTTTAAAATTCCATTTATAAGAAAAGAATAGATTTTAATGACAGAATATCTATCATATTTGATTCTTAAATATTTTATCATAAGCATAAGAGGCCATCAGACGTTAAATAAATAAATAAACGAATAACTCGTCTAAATTTCATAATGCACAATACATTTTAAAGAAGTTTCAAACGCTTAAAAAATCGTTTTACTAAAAATTAATTATTGAAAATCTCATTTACCTAAGTAAGTTTCCAGTTATGGTACGTACAAGCATTTACAGCATGTTAGTGAGAACCATCTTAACGTAGCTTTGTTTTGATGTAGTAAGTTTCCAGTTAACATTTGAAGCTAACCTTCTATGAAGTATTTACGGGTAGCACAGATATTTTGCCAACAGATTTTTTCTTCTTTGCATTCGGGAACGAAAAAGGCTGTCGTACACTAAATAATTTTTCAGCTGTCGTACACTATATGACTTTTCAGCGGTCGTACACTAAACCATTAAAATTTTATGCCTCTTACATGTCTAATCTGCGAAGTATGTTTTACTTTGTAGATACCTTTACTCCTCTGTCTTATCACATCACCGCAAATGTGATGAGTACGTTGATTACTAACCAGGGAAGACAAGAATAGTAAACTTACGGGCGGTCAAAAAAAAATGGCAAAGTTTATTTTACAGTGACTTAAAATGGGGAAAGAAGTTACCTTTTTCTTCGAAATCCTTGTTTTAAAAGGATATTTGAGACTTCGAGTAGCCGTAATCTAAAAATTAAAACATCAAAAACTCATAGCAATACGATGGGAGCATGTAATATATTTAATGGGAATTATTGTACTAAATCAATACAATATCCATTTACATTATCGTGATAAATGTCATATGTGAAGAACTTCATTAAATCGGTAGTTTTGTTATAATACAAAGTATATTTGTGCATGAGACAGATGTTTCTTATCATATCACAAATATAACTTTTGAATTAATTGAATTTGAATGTATTCATACGTCGGTCAATATTCATTATAAAATAATTCTCAAATCATCGCAATCATATCTTTAAATTGTTATTATAGTTAATAATTAATTAATTGCAATGCATTTCTAAAAAATCTAAGCAGTTATTGCCAGAATGTGAAATAAAAGTTATTCAAAATTTAATTATGATAATTATTAAACTAAAAAACTCCTTCTGTGTCAAAATTAATTAAAATAGTCAATAAAATTTTGAATAAAACCTCGTTAAGAAAATTCATATTATGAATTCTAATTCAAGTAAAGATTATAGATACATTGTGTATTATATAATTCGCACAAAATAATTACAGAATATTAAATTATAATAAACGTTACAACTTGAGTAATTGAAATTATCGAAGCTTTAAAAATATTGTAAAGTTGCAATTATTTCATTAAAACGCCTTGCAGAATATTAAAATCTTAAAATATGTCTCAAATCATGTTTGTAATAATTATTTCATTTGGTTTTTAAGGTATAAGGAATAATTTCCCCGATTTAAACTTGCTTTCTTTTAAATTTCCTCTAACAACTCCACTTTTAAAAGAAAATCTTTCATTTAAGAACCCTCCTTCATAGGCGTGAGATTATCAATATTCATAAATGCATAAAAGCGATAAACTGTAAAGTATTTTAAATTAAAATTGAAATGTTCTTTCGAAAAAAATCATCATAAAAATTATTTCTTTTTAAATTTCATATTGCACCGATAGCATACTTTTATAGTTAATTTTTTCCCTTCAGAATTTTGAAACAATGCATTGACTTTTAGTAGATTATATATACACTTGCACTTATGTAATAATTCTCCGTAATAATGAATTTTTTTAATATTCCATAGCTTTTGATAAATATCGGTAAATTTCTTTTCATTGAACAATAGATGTGAATGAATCATTGTTTGGATTGTAGAAATGATATGAATGACTTCTATTGCAATTCATACATCAGTAAAAAATCAACAAGAAATCATTTGTAGTCCCAAATATCTCACAAGCGGGTTATCGCTCCTGGACGTGGGTACAGTAATGGGGGTGGGAGAGAGTCCCTCCTCCAGTGACAGTACGTACATCCTTCGGGAGGGTCTGGCCGTTACCGGTGGTGGCTACTAAGACTCCGACCTCAGTTCTCAAGCTATTACAGAGGCTGTCATTAAGATTTCCCGGATGCTACGGCCAGGAGGGGTGACTCAGTTTTCCGATTTCTGAGACTGGTGAAGAGATAACAAAAAGTATATATAAAGTGCTAAATATACTTTCTAGGAGAACGAAATTTAATTCGTATTTCATAAAAAATGGAAGAAAAGTACTTCAACCAATTATTACCGGATTGCTCAACTCAAGTATAAAATTTTTATTAATATTTTATTACATGGTGCACGAATTTAAGGAAGGCTAAAAAAATGTAGAAACATGAAAAATGTAAGATATTTACTTTTATTTGATGATTTTCAAAACTGCACAAAAAATATGCTTTGAACAAAACATTTGCCTATAGTTGGTCCGTTAAATCTTTAAGCTCTCGACCGCTATTGACGCCTAAGTGATTTGTTCAAAATTAATAAAGAAAAGCATCACAGTTGTTTGCAGGAATAAAGGCATAATATAAAACCCGATAAGTAAGCGGTAATTCGCTTCCGTAGTGGGTATAGATTTGGTTCGTAAGGACCATCTCCGAAGACGGAGAGTGAGGCCGTAAAAAGTCAGGGGTTTGACGCATCAGCTGCTAGTAATTTGGATTATTTTTCAGGCGACTTCAATTCCCGATTTTCTGTCGCGGCGGCCGTTCTTTTAGATTCACTGGACGGCTTTCAGCTAGGCCAGGATGCTTAAATATGAATTCCAAAGCCAAAATCCTATAAATGTATATTTCTTTATTTCGATCGCTGCGATTTTTCACGAACCATAAAAACGCAAAGGATATTATATATGCTTCTCAAAAAAAGTAAATAATAAAAAAAATTTCTGATATGTAAATTGATTTAACGCAAAATAATTATTGTTGCAAAAGCATTTAAGTAAGTCGAAATTTTGAAAATTATATTTTTAAATATAACACAACTTTATTTTAAAAAGAATCAAAATTTTTTTCAGTTTTCGTGCCCAAAAATGGAATAGCCAAATTTTTCGTTAATTGTTTCGTTAGCATTTTCACAGTAATAGCTTCTTAATTAATTTCTGGATGCTCATTGAAGTAATAGTTATGTAGTCAATTCGCATGACGTCACAGTCACACTTCAATCTAACATCTAACTGCATGATCAGACGTTAATTTAACAAAACTAATATGCAAAGCGCTGTCTTTTTTCCTTCTGAAAGATGCATAAAGGATTTCAAAATGAAATTGATACGGCACACTGGTAGAGTGTCACATGAATAAGGATTGACTCCATTAATAAAAAAATTCCATTGTATCAAGTGAGAAGAAGATATAAAAATCCGTTTTCCAACACTTTCAGATTCCATTATAATATAGTCAACAATTAACAGAAAATATAGATTTTAATAAGTTATTGTTTCAATATTTTGACAACAAATTCTATTTTCAAAGGATGCTGGGGTAGTATACTGATAGAAAAACACTTTCTAAAAAGTAAAATTAAATTTTCATCACAAGTTTAGAACGATGCCTTTAATTAAAATTTAAATAAACTAATTACATTATCTGTTATGTATTCAATCTTGTCTGTTTATTAAATAAGGTTGCTTTACTTTCTATAATTAATACAGCGAAAAAACTGCATAAAATTCTAAAGATTATAAGAAACTTAGTTTTTTTCATGTTTACGTTTAAAAACAGGTGTATTGAAATTTATTTCTGTCGCACTGACTTCCTGAAAATTACTAACAATGAAAAAAAAACTTCGCAGAAGCGAATAACTTACAAGCTATAACTTGCCAGTTATATTTGAAGATTTTTCCAAGCAAAAAGCACTTATGTGAGCTACGATATTCTATAAGAACAAAATTGCCTACTCAGACTGTTCACTTTTCAGGTTCACATGTAGGTAAAGTACAGTGAGATCATTTGCGACTTTGAACCCGAAATACGCAGATTTGCCGTTTTGTAGAAGTGCTTTGTATAGTTCTAAAATTGCAAGAACACTTTCTTTGAAAAATACCTAAAGTGCGTCGGTAAATCAATTTCCTGTTTTTGTTGTTTTGTGTTCTGTGTGAAATTTACATGTAATAAAATACTAATTTTATTCGGCTTTTACAGAAAGATTTTGGAAACATTTATTTCGTTTTTTCGCGATTTTTCTCAGAACCTTCATAAAACAATCATCCTTCAATATCATTTTATCTAAATTATGGAGAGGAATAAAGTTATTGTGTAAAAAATAATGGTTGTCTCAATGAATTTCCTGACACAAACTTAGCAAGTATTTTATGAATTGAATTATGATAAGAATATGCAATGGTTATCAAAAATACTCATATTAAAATCCTTTCGTTGGAATTTACTATACAGGAAAGACTGCTAATCCAAAAAATCTTTTATTTTAATTTTTCTCATTTTCTGCAAAAAACTGCGTTCTAAAACGTCTATTCTTGTCATTTAAACAGTTATGTTGAAAGGAATACTTTTTTAATGCTTAAAACTTGTAAATTTTAGCGAAGGAAGAATTTAAATTGAGACACCCATATTACTTCCGTAGGTACAACATTCAAATAACCAACGGACACACACTGATGAACCTACGGACATGTTATAACTAAACAGAATTAATGAAAAAAAGCGCAGATCAAGCTATAGACAAGTTCTGATGTAACTACGGACATGTTATAACTAAACAGAATTAATGAAAAAAAAGCGCAGATCAAGCTATAGACAAGTTCTGATGTAACTACGGACATGTTATAACTAATCAGTATTAATGAAAAAAACGCGAATTTGAGAAAACCAATTAACTTATTAATTTTTGAATATACGATGTATTGTTTTTAGAAATATAAACGTAAATTAAAGAATCGAAATAATGTATACATTATGATGTTAAAATAAAGAAATTATAGAAAATTAGAAAAAATTAAAAATAATGTCAAATTAAATTTTAGAAATTTCAAACATAAAATAATTATTCAAAAAATGCAGAAAAATTAATCATTTTTCTTTGAAGATGAGAAAACTAAAAATGTTAGACCATGAAATATTATAAAAACTCTGCAACAATTTTTTTGTTAAATATTTATCAGTTGTTACTGTCTCACCATTTCATAATTTCTGCAAACGAAAGCCGTTACAGAGGGATCCAGCTACTCAAATTTACTCACAATTTGTTTCTGTCTTTGTATGAAAAGAATACAGCACTTAATTTTAATACAGCATTTAGGTACATAGATAATTTAATAATTATAAATTTCAAAGATTAAAGAAAATATAAATATTCATTTTGATTAAAATCTGACGGAAGTCTTTCCTTGTTTATCATTTTAATTGTTGTTTCCATTGCACACTTGCCCATGCTCAATGTATACAGAGGGTCCAAGAAAGACATTTATTATTCTGAAAATTAATAACAAAATTTCGAAAAGGTGAAATGAAATGCAGTTTACTGCAAAAGAATGAAGAAATCTAACATTTTTTCAAGTTTCAATAGTTTGAGGTAGATGGCGCTAATTACTTGGCAGATGAAATGTAACAAGATACGTAAATAGTAACCACTCAGGGGGATGCTCAGTGTGTATTGTGGTTAGCGGAAACAAAATCACTGAAAACCGAGCAAAGAGAGTTTCGTCTGATGTACCATGGAAGCCTACCAAGTTTGCCTTCAATTTAGGCATAGATGCAGAACTTTAAAGACACAGGATATGTTAAAAAAACACTAGGCGGTTAATCAAGTACAGAGTGGACACTCTCCGTTCTACTAAAGGACGTCACGTAAAGCTACACTGTAAAAGAAACTGTTACATTTCTTCATTTTTTAGCCGCAAACTTCATTTGATTTCACCTCTTCATATTTTTGTTATTAACGTTTAGAATAATAAAGATCTTTCTCGGACATCCTATATCTATATATACATACATATGGGGCAGAAAAAGTTATGATTGTCTTCTGAAACTTTTGTTTCTCCTCAGAAATTTATATTTGTGTCATTGGGAAAATAAGTCACAAATCTTGACTGACAAAAATTTTCTAACAAATAAAAAAATAAAAATTCCGCTCTTTTCAAAGCTAATTTAAAAAAAATCTTAAGAATAAATCGATCAAAGAATTTTTTATATGTTTTTAAGTTTGGGACATTGTGTGCTTTTACATTTTTAATTTCACTTTAAATGTTAAAATTTGGAAAAAAAAAGTTGTCATTAAAAGTATAACATAAAAACAATGAAATATTCATAAATATTACTATCAATCGCCAGGTCTGTAATATGAATTGAAGGAAAAGTTGCAGTGAGGCCAAGAAAGAAGCACCTAGTGTCCTTTCAAAGCGAAAACACAAAACTCCTTGGTCTATACACACGTGTACAAAAGACATTTACCAACTCCACCCTTCAGGAATCCCTTTTAAGTCCAATCCTCAGTGAAAACAACTGCTCTAATTAACCCTTAATTTTTTTTTATTTTGTCGCTTTGGAAAGTAGAGCTGAACTACTAAGCATATCCACGAATTTTAAACTCGATCTTTCGTAGATACGATAATCCTTTAATACATGGGTCTTCCTTATATGCTCTTTATTTATACTCAGTGTGAAATTTGCGAAACTTTCATAAAAATATAGCTACACTCAAAGTTCAGTTACAGATGTATCCAACTATAAATATATAAAATTAAGCTGCACCTTCTAAAAATATTGCATTTTGTTATAAATATCTTACTCAGTCGGAATAGAAGGATATTGATCCCAACCAAATATCCGTATGGTTTGTTCACGTTATCAATCAACCACATCTACGAAGTTGAATAAAAATAAATAGATGCTATCGTTGTCAATAAAGGAAATAGATATAGGTAAAACGAAGCGATAGCAAAATGAAAACGAAATTAAAATGTTGTTTAATACACCTGCATTATAAATTAAATTATTTCTTTCAAAAGCAAAGGTAACATACTTTGAGAAGAGATGTCTCAGTCAGTGTGTAAACCACAAGGCTTCTGTACTGTGGTTAGAAGGACGTAATAGTTAGATGATGCACAGGGGAAAATACGGAGAACAATCATAAATTATTTGAACAGAGTGTTAGACTCTTATGACTCACAGGTGACATAAATAAGCATTGAAAAGTAACCCCTTATGGTTAAATCACGGGATAAATTTTCGCACTATCATTCTACTATATATTTGCCTATTTCTCTTAGTTAAATAATTTAAATTTTTCTTCTTCAAAATTCTCATCTTCTCTCTCCAATTAAGAACCTAAATTGATAATTATCCCATGTATCAGCTGAACGGATTTAAATTAACCCATCTAGGAATGTAAGAAATTTAGAAAAAACATTTAACCCGACAAGACCGAAAGTTCATTTCTGTTATTGATTAGCATTAAATTTATCCAGATTCACTTGCACATTTTTTTGACAATTAACAAACAGATTCTTTATAAAAATATTTGCATTCAGTTGTCTGTCCGTTAAATTTGGTTTAATTATATTATCTTCCCATTTTGAAGCTACACGATGACTATTTTTAATTTGTGATTAGATGATGAGGACGGGTGAGTGAGGCGGCACCCCCTTTCCAAACTTCCACACAACAACGTCGAGAGAACTTAACCCTCGACGGACTTAACGTGTAACAAGTCCATCCTTGACCCAGGTGACCTACTCAGTCAAAGAGTTTACAGTCTAACACCAAGTTCATGTACACGGCGGAATCGGCTATCGTACCAGCGATCCTCTGGTCCCTGAGGCCACCGGCGTCTGCCTATTCGTAGAACCAGTTGGGATAAAGATGGTTGGTTTAAATCCAGCTAAGCTTGTTTAACGACCGCCATTTGGAATCTATGTGGTTTTGCAAAATTGCGACTTTAAAGTCGGACTGGTTGCCTGAATGTTTTCATAGCTTCGCGAGCAACGCAAATATGACCCAGGTACCCATAAAAGCAAATCTTTCTTTAGATCAAATTTTGAAGCTTTCCATATAAATTTCCGACAAACCTATCCTAATGAAATATTTTTCCATTTTTAAATTTAGAAGAAATTCAGACAGATGTTTAAGCTGTTAATCTAAAATTATCAAAAAATTAAAATAGGTATGTGATATAGGCCAAAAATAAAACGTCCGTGCAAGATAGTAAATCCAGTTTTCAACTCCAGGAATTCAAGATGAATGAGAAAAACTGAAATAAATTATCGATAAATTAATGAGAATAAAATAAACAATGTTTCTCTATTATTTTAGTTTATATGACTAAACAGTTCCTTTCTGAATAAAAATCATAGGTCAACTTTTATATTACAGCTGCTTTATCAGATACGTTTGTTGATTTTTCTGATAAAAATATTTAAAGATATCCGAATCTTTAAGATAAGCAAATCCGAATCTTTTACACGGTGTTATTACTTTTAAAATGCAGAGTATTATGAAACACCTCAGCTCGATTTCTCTCTTAGATCAATGAAGAATAAACTAGAATCTCCTCTTGAAGATGATGTTTAGTGTACTATTATCTACATAATAAGTAATCAATTCATGATTGTTTGATAATTATCAATTCTGAAAGAATAATGATAACTTCCTCGTACTCAAAAATGAAGATCCTTATTATTATGTTCTTCAAAATACATATACAGGAGAATAAAATTTGACTAACTTTTACCACAAACTAACGAAATGTCATAAAAAATTTTATACCTAATTTACATATGTTTATATCAGTTTTCCCTATTTTCAATTAGTTTTGAATATTTTTATTTATTACATTTTTCACTTGAAATAGGAAAGGTTTTAATAAATAAATTTTATTTTAACAATAAGTGCTGGTAAATCATTTTTCATCCAAAATGATTTTTTTAAAATTATTTTCCTACATTTCTTATATATATTTATATAGGTAAACCGTTTGTTGAAAAATAAAAAATCGCCTCATTGTAGGGTTAAAACCTAATCCTAAACTCATGAATAATTGTCATGAATGTAAGAAAAGATTTTAAAAAATAAACGTAGACAAAATAATTCTGAGACGACACCAAAGAGAATATAAAATCCTTTAAA
Source organism: Araneus ventricosus (assembly GCA_013235015.1). Classification (NCBI taxonomy): domain Eukaryota; kingdom Metazoa; phylum Arthropoda; class Arachnida; order Araneae; family Araneidae; genus Araneus; species Araneus ventricosus. The sequence continues at coordinate 1,333,738 of BGPR01000032.1, read as the reverse complement.
GGGAAGGTGCGATTCAAGGAAATTAGATTAAAATCTCGACTATTTCCTTATCCCGTATGCGCATAATATGATGATCGTCTCGATAGAGATTTTGAAAGGGAGAGAAAAGGTTTTAAACGACTGGAAATTCAATTTATTTTACAGCATGAGCTATTTCTAGAACATTCAGAAAGTAAGCATATCAGAAATATGGATTATCGTGAAGTTTCGACAGATTTATTGATTTAGAACGCCGATGTATTGCTTTAAATTTTGGAGGTGCGTTTAAGGAAAGACTACAAATGGTTATCTGAGCGATATCTTTCAGGAGAATAATATTTGAATTAAGCTTTTGTAAAGAGGGAAAGTGAGTAATGGTTCAAATAGTCACGGAAAACAAATTGCGATCAACTTCTTTTTTGGTAATAATTTCTTTTCGGGTTAACTGTTAATGTTAACCATGGAAAGGGCTGAAAAAGGATTTTAGCATGCTTTAAGCCTGTTATGTTCAGTTAAAATTAATTAATATTTTTTAATGGTATGTAAAGATGGAAAGTGAGTAATGGTTCAAAAGCCAGGGAAAACAAATTGCTGTCAACTTTTTTGTCAAAGTTTCTTATCAGGTTAACTATTAATATTAACGTGAAGAGTATCTAGGAAAGCCGTGCAAAAGGATTTTAATGTACATGAAGCCCGTTCGGTTTAGTATAAAAATAATTAATAAATTTTCCTCGATATATCAAGCTAAGTTTATTATCAAAATTAAGCAACTAGGTAAATTAAAATTTTGACAGATATTATGAGAATAAATGCGCAAAGGACTTAAAATGACTACATTTTCAAATCCAAAATTAGTGACTGTTTATTTTTTAAAGGATTAAGCTGATAAGCGAATTAAATTTTAAATATTTTGTAGTTTTAGTTGCAAACCCGAGATTTAAATTTTGCACATCCAAAGTCTAATTGGTTCAGAAGTGACACAACACGGTTAAGGAACATGAATGGGAGAAAGAAAGTTATGAGTTCAATCCTCTGTCTGCACTTTTAAAAGGCATTATTCAATGACTGGTCGACAGCTGTGCCTTTTAGAAATACATTGCTTGCCGAGATTGAGCTGGCTGCTGGAGGTTTATCTTCATCAAGACACAAATGTGGGCCATTTCCCCCTAAACATCCTCCAGAAAGGAAGCCAGTCCCATATATAGGAGCTAAATCAGACTTCTAGTTAAGGTGCTACAAGGTCGCTTTCACCGCCAGATGGTGCCATACTTCCCTTTATCGTGAGTCCTTGATGCGTGAAATTGGCTAGATATCTATACCAAGAGGAATAAAAACACCATCAGATTAAAATTTTTATTAACACCCCGCACGTTTAGGGTTAAATTTTATTTCATTAAATTTTTATTCCACTTTAAGGTAGCGCTAGAACTGTTCTGAACATATTTCGTAATTTTGAACTGAAGTGCAATGACGAAGGGCGACACTTGAGCCTGTACCCTCTTTGAGAATTTCCACACTACACAGCGAGATAACTTTTGAGCCTCCACAAATTTACTTTAAATATTTTTTTATACTTAAATACGTTATTGTTATAATAGCTACAACAATATATGAAGTCGATAGTTGATGCATTACCAAAACATATGGTTTGCATTAAAGAAGCTTCCCAGATTGTTTAGTTTTAATTAATTATAAATTTTAAATAATTTTCTAATGCTTAGCTTGGTCATGCAAGGAAATTTTAATAGATTATGTTCAGCCCGGTTTCTTAATTGTAGGTCACGACCCTAAATATAGTAACTATAAACGAGTTACCCCCGTCCAGCCGTAGCGCGCGGGGTAAACATGAATGACCCGGTTGCCGCGACAATCAATCGGGCGTTGTGGCTCCTGCATTATCGCCATCATTACGAGTGACACACGCGACGACCCTTCAGACAGACTTACAACTCTTCATCAGTAGGAGGCAACTCAACAACCCCCACCATTACTAGATCAACCCGGGGAAGAGAAACTCTGTTTACTTAAATGGCAGGTCCTCATCCCCATATTTGAGGTACCTCCTTAGGTTGGAAATCCCCCGCCCCCAAATATGGTAACATAACAGAGTGCAGATATCTTGGAAACTGATAGCAACTGTTAGATTAGTACTTTAAACTGAAGTAATTGTTGAAAGCATCTTTGTAAATCTGTATCATTAAAATTTGCCATATAACTGTATTAAATAAAATTTCTTTTTATTCATTATTAATCGATATCCCTCCTCTGAATATATGAATGCAATGACTGAACTTTTTAATCTTCTTTAAATTAATTCTTTTTAACGACACTTCATTTTTAATTACTTCTAATTCAATCTTAGAGAACCGCACTTCTACTTTAACTTCCAGAGTCACAAGTTTCTGAGGGGAGTCCTCCTTTCCCAAGTATTTAAGCTCTCTGAATACCTTTAACGTTTTCCTTTTAAACATATAAACTTTCTACTAAGACGCGCCACTTCGCGCGCAACTCATCATTCCTGTCATGGATTAATTTATGATTAATTAAGGTTAAAAACTATGATTACGTTATAAGTTTAAAATAACCTGCATTATCATCTTTAAAATGGATAAATAGAAATTGAATAAAGTATTGACTGGATGAACTGCAGCCTTCTTATTCAAGATGCTTGTTTACACCTCACCTAAAGAATGGTGTTGCACACATGGTGTCTAAATATGTCGCATCAGAACACAGCTATGAAACATCTTCTTTCCTCGAAAAGGAGTCTACAAATCTAATTTCTAAAGAATATACATAATAATAAGAGCATTTATTGCTCTTCTTTTATAACTATTATAAATCGGACACTCAATTTGAAGCAAGCATGAGTAATAAAAAACTTAATTTGAAGCAGAGAAAAAATAGGTATAAAAAATGGAGCGAAATAAATTTTCGATCAAACTTGTTATAACAGATTTTTTTAATTAAACACCATTTAATAAATTAGATTGTAGAATCGCTACGATAATTTTGAGCTTCAATGAAAGAAACAGAGGAATCTTTTTTTATATATTTTCATTTTGTCATTTATATTTTTAGTATGTTAAGAAATCGTAATTTTAAATATTTTTATATTCAGTTTAAGATTTTCAAGCAATACATATTTAGCTGTTGCTCCTAGGAAACGTTTTATGTTCGAAGACTTTATTGCAGAAACTTTTAACGAATTATACCCATTAATAGTAATAATAACTTTGTGTCGTATTAAAACAAATTCCAAAAACCCATGGCTATCCATGAGATCTTAAAAGAGGTTTGATGTATATTTCTTAAATTAAAACTTCGATTAATTAACTGTTATGTGAATTATACTATGATAATAAATTGAATACACCACAAAGAAAGGCTCTGTTAACTTTTTCTTTTGTAATACTGAGACATTTTTAGAGCTAGTCTAAAAGTATCCTTGTAAGGCTGAGAACAGTCATTACATATAAATTACATTTGAGGGGCTATTTATCAAAAGCGAACATATCCTCTTTTTTCTGAAATGTGTTCTTTGATAATTTTCTAATCTCAGCACCAAACTAAACAAGGATGAAGACCCAGTTTGTCTCAAAACTTATTTTTTCTCTTTTGTAAAACTTACGACTAATTATATCAACTTCTAAACCCCGTCTTTATAAAACAAATATGTTCACGTTTGATAAAAAAAAAAAGCTACCCATTTCATTACGAAAACATATCATACAGAAAATTATAACATTTTATAGATTACCAAGTATATAGCAAGTCTATTTAATACCAGTATTTTATTAGACATTTTGAATAGATATATTGTTAGTTTGGCGAGTTACCATTCGAGATGTAATAGTATACTGAAAATTATGGCGATTACTATGAAAAATATTTTATAATATTACGATACAGCATACAAGCCTAAGGATTATAAAATTCAATAATATAAAAATTATATTATAAAGGTGTTACCTAGAAGCCACAGGACGAATGATAGTGAGAATCTAAAAAATTAGTTGTTTTTGTTTTGTTTTACGTTTAAGTTTTTTTTAACGCATATTGCAAACTGAGCAGCATTATTAATTGCTGAAATTTTACAAGTTATTCAAAACTCTTAATCCTTTTAAAGCTATAATTTCAGTTAAAGAGTTGCATTTATTAATGTAGTATGTCCATAATGCTCTAATTATACACTATATGGAATTAAATTTACTAATATGGAGTTAAATGCGCATGTTAATTTAAATAATTTTAAATAATAGAGCTTCCACAAAGCTTCACCTTACCTAATCATTCATATTTTGAAGCATTCGTGCACATTTCGAAATATTTATTTAACTCGTTGCTATAATCATCTATTTCCGAGAACCTACGAATTTACAGTGAGCTTGCATAGTAACGGAATGTTCGATTAAAGGCCATGTAAATAAGACTAGACTGGAAGCTTCGTTGTACAATTTAAATTCTCACTATGATACTTTATCTAGAAAACTGTATTTGTCTGCAATGATCTATATCTATAAAAGCATTAATTTGTTAATGCATTAAATTTTGAGAAAACATTATAAAAACAATCAGGAGTCTAGTTCAGTTATGTTAACGTCCCGTTTTGAAAAAACTCAAGGGCTATTTTGGGACGGACCTCGTAATTTTGAACCGCGATCAGATGACGAGGGGGACGCCTGAGCTGGCACCCCTGTTTCCAAGATTCCTCACCACACTAGTCGTCTAGTCTGGACCCTACGTGTGATTTTACGTGCAACAGGCCCACAAGCACGGCGGGTCTTCAGCGAAATCAGGTTTCGAACTTGGAATTTTCCGGCCCCGAGGCCGAGACCTTACAACTAGCCACTCCGGTCCCACTTTCGGTTTCTAAAAGAACTGTTTTATTTGATTTGATATATGTTGATACAAAGAATTGTGTATTTTTTATTAGATTACAAATCTTCATAAATGAATTTAATATGCTTTCATCCCGATATGCAAGAAACAGATCGAAGACTTAGGATGCAATAAATGCGTACAGCACTTTGAAAAGAAATATCTCTCCTTAGGAAATAAATCTACAGGATCAGACCCCTTTTATACTCTCATAATACTTTAAAAAATTACCTATGAATTTATGTATAAATCTTATTATTTTTCAGCAAACTTAGTCCATTAAAAGATATATTTTTGATTAAAATAACTCCTTATGATTTATGAAATCAGAACACAATTCAAAATTTTAACTACGTATTTTTTTTTTCTTATATATGTACGACAAATGTAGGGTATTAGATGTGACTCTTTCTTTAAAGAAGAATTATTTCATTTATCAACAGACAAAACTTGTAACTCCTTGTAGGTTGCTTATCTTAATATTTAGAATATATTGTATTTCGGCATCATATATAACCAAATCTACAAAAATTTTACCTTATAAATTCTCGTTCAAGAAAGCTGAAATATTTGGAATAATATACTCTATAAATAGTAGAAAGTATATTACTTTTCTTAATCGTTCGCCAGAAAAATGCCCGGACGTCAAATTAAATTCCAAATGTTAACCCTAAATCCGTATTACTGAAATACACTATATGCCCAAAAGTATCCGGACACTTTCAGATTTTCACATTTTTTCGAATTTCTCCGGAAAGGTTTATCTGACTGCCTTTTAACTTCTACGATGTGAAGAATAGACTATAACTCATATTTTACATTGAAGATTCGGTTCTGAGGGCAATTAGGGGACCGTCTACATACTGCTAAAGACAAAAATGTTTTTGGACCACCCCGCTTTACAGAATACTGATAACAAGATGAAACTTTCAGAAATGGTAATGTTTAATGAGCATAATATTTACAGGAATTTTCGTAAACTCAGCACAAACATTTGGGAAGATGTAAAGGTTTTCTTCAAAAATCCCAAATTTTCCCACCTGTTTTTTGCTTATAACATGCGGAGTTTTCTCTTATATTATACGAAACTTACAGAAAGAATGACAATATGTTAGAAAAGCATTTTGTAAAACTTATATATTGAATTGAAGAATAATTTTTACCAGCTATTTAAAAGGGAATTATATTGCAAATTATGCGCCCCAGTCCAATGGTAGAGGACAAGTGCAAGGTTAATAAGCTTTTGCAGCATGTAATTGAATTATAAATCGTTATATACCAGCTTTTGTAAGCTGTACTAAATTAAATTAACTTGTTGCTGTTGTTGTTACTAATCTCCAATCGAGTCTGACGGAGTCAGACCAGATCAAGGAATACGTTGACTTTGATGAAATCAATGACTAAAAGGGGAGAAGAATAAATTTCTACCCAGTCAAGTCCTAGACAGTTCAAAATGTGTTTAGGTGATGCTTGATGTTGATGGCATTTAGGGTAGAGAGGGTAGATCTTGTTGCCCTCAGAATATGTAAGGCATTTCATGTGGCCGCTGGCAAGTCGTGAAAGACAGGCACTGGACTGCCTGTCGCATGGGAGGGAAGTCCCGGCTTTCCTCCTTTGTAACAGTGGTGAGAGGGAGGCATTAGCCAATCCGCCTTGTTTTGGGCTTTTTTCCGCGAAAATAGTTCTAAGAAAGTACCCAGATAGCAATTTTAGTTTGCAGCAGACTTGCACTGCAAGTCTGCAAGCTTTCTGCAAATTTGTCACGACAAGTGTGCAAGTGTGAAACAAGCTTGCAGCAAGTTAACGCAACGCTCGAAGTCACCATAGGACGAACTTGCAGCAAGTGTGCCGCAAGCTTGCATTGCAAACTCATTGCAAATTATAGCAAAAACAGAGTACGAATACAACCCGGGATAGAACTCGCGACCTCCCGGTTCCGAAGCGGAGACGCTAACCATTCAGCCAGCTGAACTTTGAGAGGAGAAGATAGATTTCGCTAATACATCGTTCGGTTCGATTCGTATACGATTTATCTTAAATTTTTTTCTTGATTTCATTAATTTTTTGAGTTGAGAATATGATTTGAAGTCAAAGAGAGAGAGCGATTTTCGCTAATACGTTCGCTACGTTTTGCTAGCAGAATAAATTATAAAATTAGAGTTCAAAATTAATTATTTAAAATGGGACAAAAAAGTTATTATTTTTCAATAAACACTGACTGTTTTTTAGATTTAATTTTGTTTATAAACGTTAAAATTTCAACATTAATTAAAAGGCGATATAGTTTTCTTTAAAGTGCGAGTGATATATTTAGTAAAAAGATGGAAAATGTTTCAAAAATTTTTTTTTATAAAAATGTTATTTTTTTCACAAATTATCATTGATTTATTGAATTAACAAAAGGAAGGGCGGTCTAGGAGATGCTATTAAAAATCGGATGTTTTTTTAAAACAGAGACAAAGATAATTATCTCTTTATTGTGCTATCTTTGCATGAAGCTTGTTTTGCAAATTTGCTGCAAATTTGATTTGCAAGGGAGGTGGCGCTATTTGTCACATCGAACTTGCAGCAAATGCGTTGCAAGCGAGGGTGGCGCTAGTTATCACAGCGAACTTGCTACAAGTTCGTTTCAAGTTTGAAGTGTCAAATTTTGCCGTGACAAGGGAATATCAAGTCAAAATCAAACTTGCTGCAAACTTACGTCCTATCTGGGTAATCTCTGAAGAGGAGGGGTTGGGATGACTTGAGCCCTCATTTGCAAGATTGTCGACCAATTCATTTCCGTGAATATCTAAATGCTAAGGGATCCATTGAAAATGCACATCATGCCGAAGGGAGATGAGCTTCAATTTTTGTAAGATGGATAAACTTGTTTTATCCCCTATGTAGGTCCAGTTTTTAACATGTTGAATTGAGCTATGGCTATCAGTAAGTATCCAGAGGTCTCCAAAGTTGCTTTCGCTCATGATGGTCTCTAGTCCCACATCGAGTGCCAGTAGTTCACTTCGGAAAACAGAACAGAAATCTGGGTTACGTTGTTTTATAGAGTATTTATAACGAGGGGTTTCAATGTAGATTCCACTACCTGCCTGTTTGTCAGTTTTGCTGCCGTCAGTATAGATTTTGATGTCGTTTAGATGGATGTTATTTATGATTTCCAAGGCTAATTGTTTAAGAAAGTCAGGCACACAATCTTTCTTGTTAGATGCAGTAGACAGGCTGTAGTGGAAGTTAACCCTGGAAAATTCTTCAAGTGTATTCAGATTGCAATGAAGAGAATGCGATTCAACATTGTCCGCGATTATGTGCTGTAATTTAACTTGACTGAAAGGACTGTTTTTATTGTCCTCGTCGATCCATCACTCACTTTTTTTCCTGATCTCTACTCGAAAAAGTTTTTTTACAGGAAGACTCTTTAAAATATGAAAAATTTACAGTGACACCCAAGAATCAAAGCATTTTTTTGCATATATTGACAATTTTCTGATTTCTTAATCAAATTCAGACGTTATTGGTTTATTATCTGCCTCTATAAATTTTTCAACCCATTAAGTGGCCAATTTTTCGCGTAATATTCTTAATGAAATTTACAAAATATATTAATATAAAGAAGAAATACTGATATAGAAAATTTAAATGAATTCCAACTCTCATTTGCTGAAATATTTATTATCCTACAAATAGAACGCTCCTAAATAAGAAATATATGCTTTAATAACTAACATTATGTATAGAGTTACTTTTTTATTATTAAAAATTGTTCATTAAATATTATAATGTGAATTATACAGGATATAATTTGAACTGAAACGATGATAATCGGTAAAAGTGAATCAGCGGAAGCTAAGGATAGTATGAAATCGTGTAAAAGAGACTACGTTACGAGCATCTCATGCATGAAGCCCTCAGAAGGAGGCATGTCCCGTCATCGGGGATAGGGCCGTAAATGAGCCACTGCGATATTTTTGGATCAACAGAGGAACCTATAATCTTTAGACTTATACGGAAACTTCTCATTCTGGTACTCGAGGTGCCCCCTGGTGGATTATATGCAGTATAATCCCACAAATAATTTTTTAAAAATGTTAATTTTTTGTAAACCTTATAACACAAAAATTTCGAAAAGAAATACAAAATTAATTTTTTTTTCTATTTATAAAACTTTGGCAGGCACTTTGTACAATATGCTACTATAGCATTTAGTGCAATATGCTACTATTGCATTTAGTGTAATATGCTACTATTGCATTTACTGCAATATGCTACAATTGCATTTAGTGCAATATGCTACAATTGCATTTAGTGCAAAATATCAAATGTTTCCTTTTTTAATCAGTATGCTGGCATCTACGATGTTCCCTCCACTTTCCTATGGCATGATCTTTTAAATCTAATTTAATTTTGACCCTGAACTTGGTAAAGTCAATGGTCTTCCCTTGCTTCGACGCACATTTTGTATCAAACATTCTGTTGATCAAAATGTAGGGACCTATGTTTATTACATTGACTATTCTAGTAAAGGCTTACCAGTGTCATTTCATTCCCCATAGAGCAATGGTGTGTTTCGCTAATAAACAAGCATAGTGGTCAATCTACTATGTGTCATTGCAGTCATGTCCTGATTATAGTGCTCTACAGCAGTAGATCGGTTTATTTTTGTTTCGTCTTTTTGTCGTCTGACACGTCTTCAGACTGAAGCCGATACATCAATGACATCAATTTTAGTGTTTAATGTAAACACTTTTCTTATCGATCCATTTCTCTCTCTCTCACCCCCAGTAATTTTATTTTTTAATAAAAATAAATATTTTAAGCTCTTCCCTTTTAGCCAAAGATTTATTTGAGGGCAGTTGGCAGTACGATTGTCACTAATTGTTCCACTTGTACTTGTTTTTATCTTATTAATTGTCCTGATTTTTGCAGGTCAATTAATAAGATATTATTATAACATATAAGTAAATTGAATTAAATTATGCATTCATGTAAACAATTAATTGCATCACTATATTTGAGACTCATTTTTTTTATTTCTTCTCAATAATTTTACTTCTTTAAGGTCTTGCACGTTTTACGTGCATTTATTTTGTGCCTTTTATTCATTGAATAGAAATGTTTTATTGGTAATTGTATATTTTAAAGTGAGCGTAGTGCAGCATAGGCAAAAGTGGATTTTGCGCCAAAAATCATCAACAGAACTCAAAACTCAATTTAAGTCTCTCAGATATTTGGATCTTATTCAGGTTCTAGGTCGATTTTTATCAAGAAAAGCAAAATATAATCTACACTCTGTCCCAAAAGTTTATAGAATCTAGTAAAATATATGTTTTAGCAAAACGAAAAGGCATACAAACACCAATTACGAATATGTTTATTCAAACCATATGCGACTTGCATTCAACGAAATATTTAGAAAAAATAACAATTTTTATTTCAATTATATAGCAAAATGGAAATATTAGGTGTCCCAAAAGTTTATAGAATATATGACATTTCAACAAAAGGTGCTCAATACAATGTTCTTAATAGTTTAAAATCTTTCCATTTCTCAGTATGACATTGTATACATGTTTTTCCATCGACATAATTAAGGTCTGTAATATCTCTGCTTCCAAGTTGTACCATACACTTTCAATGGTTGTCTTCAAGGCATTCACTGAATAAAATTGCCCTCCATTCTCATATACCTTCCGAGACATAATGCCCCACACATTTTCAATTGGGTTTAGATCAGGGCTCATCGGTGGCCACTCAAGAACAGTAACATTTTTCGAGTTTAAATAATTTTTCGTAGCATTGGAGGTATGGATGAAGCATCATCTTGCTGATATTACCAATTTCCTCCTCCTATGTTTTCTGCAAATGGCATAAGATGATTTTCTAGTGTTTCTATGTATTTAGGAGAATTCTGTCGGTCATCTAAAAAGGCCAAACCCACTTGACCGTTAAAACTGAAAGCCGCCCACACCATCACAGATCCACCACCACTTTGCCTACTGAAAAAGCTCCTGGGCTCTTTTCATAAATCATGCCAATATCTTATATTCCCGTCAGGTCCATTCAGGTTCCATTTTTTTCATCACTGAAAAGGACAGCCATCCATTTATCACCATATGACATATGATTACGAGCCCATTGTAATCTCTTACTAATGTGAAGCTTTGAGAGCGGTAATCAGCGAGCCATTTTTGCGTGGATCATATAACCAGATTCTATAATTGATCTATGAACAGTGTTCTTGGAGATTTGCAACCAAGAAGCCCCAGTAATTTCGCGAACCGACATTTTCTGACTTGAAAGCCATTCTTTGTATCCATCTATCACTGCGAATATCCGTCACACGTGGTCTTCCCGAACGAGGTTTTGGCTCATATGGCGTCTTACGAGTTAATACACGATAAATCATGCTTTTAGAACGATTTAAAAGTTTCAATATTTCCTTAACAGTCTTACAGAGCAATTTCAAATGCAGAATTTTACTCACTTCTTCATTAGAGAGTTGCTACACTTTAGGCATCTTGAAACGCAGAACAAACGAACGCTTTCCTTTTCTTACAACGTATTTATTAGGCTCCAGATTACCGAGACCATATATGCATAAAATTGCATTTGTCTATAAACTTTTGGGACTGGTTATTTCAGTTTATTCTATGATTTAAAAATTGGCAATTAAATATACGGGGTAGAACTGCTGTTTTTTCAATTTAATAGACATAACGTATCTATACAGTATGTTACATCGAAATATATCATATACAACAAAAATATACGCAAAATACAAGATTCTATAAACTTTTGGGACAGAGTGTAAATATAATTCATGGTAGCAGAGTCCTATTTATAAAACAGAAAATTCAATTTCTTATTATCCCTATATACAAAAGATTTCTGATCAGTATTAATTTAATGTGGAATTCACATCGTTGATCATTTTAAATAATAAAAGAAAGTACTTATGCTACTTTTTCAGCATAAAAAATATATCAGACAGAAACTAAAATTTCCCAAGTTAACTGAAAGACAGTTCAGAGCAAAGTAAAACATTGTGATTCTCACCGGTTTATTTATATTAAGAACCCGTTTTAAAGCAACACGAAGGTTATTTTAAGACGGACCTCGTCATTTTGAGCCACGGTTAGATGACGAGGACGACATCCGAGCTTCCGCGCCACACCAGTGGGAGGACGTTTGACCCCCTACGTATAATTTAGCGTGCAGAAGGTCCAATACCCGACGGATCTTCAGTGGAAACAGGTTTCGAACCTGGAACCCTCCGGCACCGAGGCCGACACCCTACCACTAGGCCACCGCTGTTTGTGTTTCTCATTGGCTTCAACCTTTGGAAAGACATGTAGAGACCTGATCGGAATGGTTGAGAAACTTAAGAAGAAGCACAGGCACATGGCAGAGCATGCAAGGTTGAGTGTCCTATCTTTTATACCTGCCATTAAATTGGTTATGTAAATAAAGAAGTGCTTTCAGACTGTAGGAACATCAATAGGAATCGAAAATTGAAAGAAAGGCAAAATAATCAGAACTATATCATTATTGATGACGAAATATCTCTATGGTAATAGGCAGATGATGGCAAATAAATATGTGATTCCGACTTTGGAAGTGCGCTTTGCACCCTTCAATAAAAATTATTGTCAGATGGCTTTTGAGAATGAGTGTAAAACAAAATACTGTCTATATAAGGTTTTTTTGTATATTTTTAATAGATAGTTTATGTAAACATCTGCGCAAATGCAAAATCTAATCATTACAGGCATAGATGTTTATTTGTTGTTATATAAAGGTACTTCCAAAGAAAATTTGGAATAGGTCTATTGCAAAGCCCCGCAACCGAATAGTGAGTGTGAACAATGCGTTAGGTTAAACCGAAGCATTTATTAGTTTATGGGCAAAGAGATAAATATTAGAAACTGAAAGATAAGTTTCAATGTGAGTTACCATTAGGGAACTAAAGAATCTGGAGTTCGGATAAAAATCTTTCTAGCTCATAGCTGCTTTTGTACTTTTTTGGTCAAAAAAAACCCTTCAAAAATATAAACTGCACGGGATCCGTTGGCTGGTAATATTGGATCGAATGCTCCTCTCAGATGTCAGGGTTGCCTACCTCGACCTTTAATTATGACCAACTGGAATGCCTTTCCGGTCAGGGATGTCCCCCTGCAAATGTGACTTTCCGACGTTGTAACTGAGATATTACACCATACTTGATAAGGGTTTAGGACATTCGCCTGACAGTCACTTACCGGAGAATCCATTTGCCGAACAAGTCGGAGTATTTAATTTTTCTTGAACGCCCAATTATTTCTCGGATTATTATAATTTTTTTAACAAAATAAATGAAACAACTTCCTGGTACAATTTAGTACATTCTGTTAGTTCGACGAATTAAATCCTTTTTAATATCTGGCCAAAACTGATTAAACTGTTTTAGAAAAAGTTTCGTTACTGAAATTATTTTAATATTTTCTTTTTTTCAAAAAAAAATGGAACTTTTCGGTGAATTCTAATCATACCTACCATTCTTGATCTTAAATGCTGAAATTCTTTCCTCTTTCATTAAATTAGAAACATTTAGGATTATCTTCAGCATCTCTAGAACTGAGTTAACAAATATTTAAATCACCTTTCAAATAAAAAAAATCAAGTTCAGCGTAAAAAAATAACCTGTCTTTAAAATTCTTCACTTTTCTTGATAATGAATTAAAATAATCTTATCTTACTATTGGGGCATCGAGTAGCAAAATTTTGGCCTCTTCGTGAGAGGATTGTGGATTATAGTCGCGTATAATCAAAGGGCCTGCCTTACGTGCGTGTTTTGTATACGTTAAATATGACTTTAGAACGATAATCCTAATGTGAATGTGCTGTTTAAGTTTCAAGAGAGTGGTTGCAGCCTATATTCAGTATGTCTTTACGAAACCCGAATTCGATACCCGTCCTGTACCTTCAACTGTTACATTGATCTATTCATCCTTTCACCAACACGCTTTTTGATCACCATCCTGGTAGAAAGTACGTCTTGTGTACTTATTTTAGAATAACATATTGTAATTTCCTCAGCTTTGACAGAAAGTTGTCCAGATGTTTTGCTATTTTAAGCTATATAAGTTGTATTAAGATATATAAGCTATAAGCTGCATTGTGCATGAAAGAAAAATTAAGAAAATTTATTCCTGAATACAAAAAGTTAAGTTTCACTTTGACACTGACTGTCATTTTTCTTCTTATTTCGTTATCCTTCTTACACTGTTGCCGACATTCATCATAAGATCTCCAATTTCCTTTATATCTTTCTTTCTTGGGAAGAAATGTAAAATGATGCGAAATGAGTTCTTTCATATAGCTGTAGCAAAAATAAGGTATAAAATAGTTATGAAAGTCGAACTGGCCTTTTTTTCGTCTTATTTTTTAGTCAAATTTTTATAGGCGCCAGTGATGCGTGTCTAATCACTAGAGCTCTTTAGAAAAAGCTTTCATCGAATGGTAAAAAACATATTAAAAGAGCAATTTCAGTTTTTATTAGAGCTGTTCCCAAGAAATCTCTATTATAATTTCCTGACTGCTTTTCGTTCATTTTTTTAGTTTAACTGATGGATCTGTATTTTATAAATTGTGTATACTATTTCTGAATATTTCACAGAAGGTTTCATCAATGAACCTTCCGGAAAATTTAAGTAGTAGTACATTCAGTGTACAGCCAATATCAAATTTACTAAAAGTGCAAATTTCCTTATTCCTTTTCATTTTCTTTCTCCATACTTTAGGAAGTACAGATTCCCGTCAGGCAAAAAGCATTGTCTTTTTCAAACCTTGCATTAAAATACTCACCTTGTAAATATTGTTTTAAATTAGCAATATTACAACATCTAGAAAATGTTATCGATACACCTATGTTTCATATACTACTTTACCTTTGAGAACTTTTTCAAGAAAGTTTTCGGCCGCGGTGGCCTAGTGGTGATGTCTCGACTTCGGGCCCCGAGGGTTCCAGATTCGAAACCCGATTTCACTGAAGATCCGCCGTGTATGTGGACGTTAAATCATGCTTGCGGGGCAAACGTCCTCCAGCTAGTGCGGTGCGGAAGTTTAAAGAGAGGGTTCTAGCTCAGGTGTCATCCTCATCTTCTGACCGCAGTTCAGAATTATGAGGCCAGTCCCAAATAGATCTGGTGTTGCTTCATAACGGGACGCTAATATAACTAAACTAATCTAGAAAGTTTTCACCGTGAGGTCCTGAGGAAAGCACATCTAAATTAAAGTTAACAGGAAACTTGCTTTTACCTAATGTTCATTATAAAAATTTCCCGATTGCTTTTCATTATCTGCCTTTTACAGTTTCATAAATATGAATCCACGTCCTTCAGAAGAAAAATGTCCTTAAACTCTGTAGTAGAAAATATTCTTTCTAAACTTAACTTTCAAATTTCAATATTAACAGAAGATGGTAGAAGCTTCTCATATAGCACAATTCCATACATTATTTGACATTTGTATACCTATCCTAGTAATTTTTTTCAACAAGAAGAATATGAAAAGGTAATCAGTGTAAAGTTTATAGAAGATTAGCATTCACCTTAAACTTACTACTAAACATTTTCACTTTTCCTTTTCCCTCTTTTGCAGTTTCATAAATATGACTACTTTTCTTCTTTTACAGTTTCATAACTATGATCCCATGTCCTTTAATATAAAAATTATTCAAATCTCCTGTTGAAGCACTACAACTGAAAAAATATTCCCTTTAAACTTAATATACAAATTTTAATATTAACAAAAGTTAGAGATAGTTTCCCATTTGACAGTATTTAATACACTATTTTCATTTGTATACCATTCCTATAAACATTTTCGCAAGGAAATTTAAAGAAAAGGACATTTAGCGCAAAGATCAAAAGAGTATTATTATTACTTAACGTGTACTATCCAAATCTCCCGATTTAATTTTATTTTCAGGTATTCATAGTTTCAAAAGTATGGATCCACATCCTCCAAGACAAAAACGCCCTCAAACCTCTAATTTAAACATTAGAGCAGAAAGAAAAATGTTCTTTTTAAACTTCAGCTTAAAGTGTCAACATTAAAGACACATGGAAGAAGCTTCTCATTTAGTAGTATTAGTATTTCATACACCGTTGTTAGTTAGTTCATTAGTATTTCATACACCGTTTAACACATGTACAATTTTCCTAGAAAATTCGACACCAGGAAATTTAGAGAAAAGGGCAATAAGTGCAAAGTTAACTGGAAGACGGTTGCTAGTTAACGTTCACTATTCAAATTTCCAGATTGCATTCTATTTCCTGTCTTTCACAGTTCATAAACATGAATCCATGTCCTCTAAAATAAAATTTCTTCATACGCTGCTTTAGAAAAAAAATGTTTCCAAAATTTAGTTTAAAATTTCAGCATGAGCAGCACATGAAAGAAGCTTCTCACGGAGCAGAATTTCCCACATTTTTTTACATATATGTACCTTTAATAGAATTTTTTTCACCTGGAAGTTTAGAAGAAAGAGTATTCAGTGTAAAGCTAATAACCATGTTTGGTCGAAAATGGATAACTGTATTATTTATCGTTCGCTATTCTAATTTCCAGATTGCATTCTATTTCCTGTCTTTCACAATTCATAAACATGAATCCATATCTTCTAAAATAAAATTTCCTCATACGCTGCTTTAGAAAAAAGAATGTTTCCAAACTTTAGTTTAAAATTTAAGCATGCAAAGCACATGAAAGAATCTTACCACGAAGTAGAATTTCACACACTATTTTACATGTCGGTAAATTTCATAGAAAATTTTTCACCTGGAAGTTAAGAGGAAAGAGTATTCAGCGTAAAGCTAATAACCAGGTTTGGTCGAGACAGGATAACTAAAACATCACAGCAAGCAGATATCCTCCCGGTCATTTATCTACTTGCCGGCGGATCGAAAGATAGCAGAACTGCCCAGTGACTTTTTATGTAATATCTAGGTCAGATTCATAATAGAAAAAGATCATATTCCAGAACTGCACTTTCCTAGAGTAATTTTTTCAGCTCTGCGTACAAATTCATTACGTAATTAATATTTTATGGATTTATTTAAAGCGTGGTTAAGGTGGAAAAACTAATTTAGGAGAACTACTAATTATAACACCGACTTTTAAATTTTAATCTTCTACTTTTCCCAAAATAATGAAATCGGAAACTGGCAGTTCTTAATTTAAAATGAGCTCAGTTTCAAATTAAATTATTTTGAATGAAGATTGCAATTCGGACTTTATTTCAAAGCTTATCTTCGTTCCACAAAATTAAGAATTTTTTTCAAACGTTGTCTTTTATTTCTTATCAGAAATTCGATAACAAAAACTCGTTATGCGTTAACAAAAATTGAAATAAACATTTCCTTCTTCGGGGGAGGGAGATAGCATATATTTAATAGTTGGTTTACATTAAAAAATTTAAAAATATTTTTAATTTGATGAACATATCTTATATCTATTAATGAATCCCTTTAAATCAGGACTTCTAAAACATTTTCCACTCCCAAACCCCTTGTTTAGAGAAAAAGGATTTCGCTATCCTATTTTCATGAGGAAAATTATACCTTGACTTCAAATTTGAATACAATCAAGATGATTTTCTTAACTATTAAAGTGTAGCAAAACTATTTTCGTTTGTTGCAATCAAATTCATTGCGGTAAAAGTACAAAACAGCATAAAATTAGGAAATAAAGCGTAGCCCATGAACAGCGAGGATTTCTTGCTAGCTGAATGATCCCATGGTGATACCATTCTGTTGGTTTCAATGCAAACAATTCTAGGAGCCCTATTTCCTGATTGCCAACATTTGAAATGCTCCTAACACGAAAAAAAATATCATCGACAGAAATACGTGCTAGTCCAACGGAGCAAAATCCGAACTATATGGTAGATGTGGTAAATGTTTGGAGCCTTCAACCCTCTATTTGTGTTGGCTTATTCGAGACTTGCGAGGTATAATATTGGTTTACTGAAAGAAAATTCTCTCTTTCGATTGACCTGAGCAAGACATTTCCTTTTTAAAGCCGCTTTCATCCTGCCTGGTTCTTCACAGTAGAGTGCAGAGGAGAAAGACTGACCATCTAGTAGGATCTCGAAGTGGACCTGCTCATAATTCCACCAAACACTGATCATAAACTTTTTTCAATCTGTCCTTGTTTCGAATTTCTTTTGGCAATTTGACCGACATCCAACCATTGTTTTCTATCATCTGGGTATGTATTTTCCCTTCTCATCACATGACAGAATTCGCCGGAATAAAAGGAAGATACTGCGGGTTTCCAGAAGAGTTTTGTAGACTTCCGTTCGACGGTTTTCTTGTTGTGGGATCAGTTCATGAGAAACCTCTCTAGATATTTTGTACTTTCTTTACAACATATAATATTCGACACATAATGTCTTAGGAATGACCAAGATTTTTCTCAAGTTTTCGGGTGCTGGTGATCGGATTCTCCTCTAAATTCCTTTTCAACTTTTCCAGAATCGCAGCAGCTGTCCTACCACTTCTGGGTTTGGTTTCGTTAGGTCTAGATATATCTTCTCTAGTAGTTTATTTCAGATGTAAAAGGCATTTGTTATAAGTAAGATTTTAATAAATACTTAAAATAAACCTGCTGTTACTTAAATTTTACTCTAAATAACATTTTGTAATAAGCAGAAGAAGTAGGGAGGATTGATTTTTAATAGACTGAAAACAAAAGAAAGAAAGAGAGGAATTATTATCTGGAGTAGAAAGGAAGAGAACATTAACCTTTTCCTGATAGGCAATATAGATGCTGTACAAGCATATTTTTCCATCTATATCGGGGTTTATATAAATTCCGTACCGCTGAATTATTAGTTTCATCCCCTTCACATAGTTAATCTTTGGGTTCTCTAATCATCATGTACGATAGCGGTGGTTTATAATCCCACTAAGTTTAGCTTAGCTAGCCAAGTCCTTAAGTCAAGGGTTCTTGGTGAAGTGTGTGCATTGCCTTTTCTGTTGGTTAAAGACACCTTGGAGCACCTATGTCTCTTATGAGGTAGAAATCTGGCTGAGCTTCAAAATATGGGGACTGGTTACCTTCCTGGAGAGCTTTCAGAGAAAACTGGCCCACATTTGTGATTTCCTTGGTCGAAAACCAGGAAAACATCTAGTAGCCAGCCCGAGCACAACGGGTCATTCGTTGATACAACGCAAGTCGGTCTACCAGTTTTTTAACAGTGTTGGTTTACAACAAAACCAGAAGATAGAACCTATAGACTCTTTCCTCCTATTCATATTCCTCATGCCTCCCTGGACCTATTAGGCAACTGATGGGCCTGTAGGTAGTTGAAATTCTGCTTTATTGAATCCCCAAACGTGTATTGGTAAAAATTGACTGCTAAGTACAAAATAGAGATTAGTAACTTAAGGATGACCAATTCAGTATCCCAGTTATTTAAAAAGGGAGAATATGCATTCATTTCTATTTATCAAAAGGAAGTCTGCAATATCAGCTAACAACTATCTAAAAATTATTACTTAAAAAAATCACTTCAAAGTCGCAATTCCTTTCATAATTAAGAATGAAATACTTGTTAGAAGAATGAAGAAATTTATACTAACAAAATGCTTAATAGTTTTTGATCGAAATATATCAGACAAATGCTATTAAAGGGCAACTAGCTGTTTAATTAAATATTCCCACACAATAAAATTTTCACTTGAACGGATGATGTAAATTGAAGCCATAATTTGCATAAAGAATCACAATACTTTTCCAAACGTACTTCAAGAGGAATATTGGGTGACTGTCAACTCACTTAGGTTGAAAGCTTAACATTTATTTCAAATGACATGGATTCAGGAGCAGCAAATATATGTTGAACATATATTTAAAGCTCTATTTAAAATCAGCTTACAGTATTCTGACAAGTTGTCGTTTTCACTCGTGCATTTAAATTGTTTAAAACTTCGTTCTGGAGTGAACGAATGTTTCTTTTGGACTGATATTCAGAAATTTCGGATGCGCGAAGGCAATCTAAGATAACTTTGATCGGTTGGTTTAGGTTGCATTTAATTTCAAGCACTGCATGTAAACCGAGAATTGAAGCAAAAAATCTCATATTTTTAAACAAATGTGAAATTTAAAACAAAAAAATAAATCTAAATCATGTATAAGCTGAGTTGAATGGAAGTTTATGTATTCCATTTTTACTACTCATCATAAACTTTCTACGAGAAATACAATTTTGTGTCTAATTGAAATGAAATTTCAAAATTTAAATAAACAATAGTACCTCTGTCCCATAATAATAGTAGCAGTTGATGAATTTAATTTGTACCATAATAATAGTAACAAAAGAAAATATATATAGAACGCAACATTCATCATCAAAAAACTAGATTAAGTTAAACAATAAATTAAAAATATGACTCCTAATTTTTATTTTGAGTGTTCAGATAGTTTCTGGATTTTTCGATAATTTCGTTACAGCATTTTTAAACTTGTAGGTAGGATCCCTTTGCTTCGAAGCTTTGCTTTCCCTATATGCGTGAGTTTAATGAAAATCGCAACTCGGTCTTTGATTGAAAAGTTTCTTTTTTCATCTTTTACAATGGGTTGATATTCAACTGAAATTAAAACAATTAATTTCGATCAGCGGATGGAATTAGAAAAATAGTTATAATTCATAATAATTAGGTTAACCTAAACATTGAAAGATGTGTCAAAACAAATGACAGAGGTCAAGAAACATTGATTAACAACATAACTTACAGCTGCATTCGCCAATAATTCCAGTTGAATATTCACTTGCTACTATTATTATGGGACAGAGGTAATATGTATTTTCATTTTTGTGTATTATGAGTTGTGTATTATTTTGTTATTCAAGTTTTTTTTCAAAATCTTTTGCAGTTTCTGATATTTGTATAAATTTCGATCACTCTACCTTTCTTTCTTTTTGGACAAATGCGCTACTAGAATAGGTACTTTTTTTAAATAAAAATATCGTTTTTCAACTGTGATGGTGGGCATGTTGCAAAACAAATCTGATTTTAAAGTGAAAGTTCTCAAAATTAAGTCAAGAATAAACAAAATCTAAGAATCTTTTTTATTTAAAATAACTTCAAAAAATCCAAGCAAATTTCAAATGATTCTTAAGATATCTAGTTCTTGTTTCTGAAATCCATATCAAGTTTAAAATAATCAAAAAATTTTCACTGAAAACTTCCAAACGGCAAATTTTCAATTTGTGTGTGTGAATAATAGGGTATTTCAAGGCCTGGTTCTCGATGAGGTTTTTGTAACTCATGAACATTCAACGCAGTAAAAATACGAAGCATCCCTCATTTCTCAGGGGTTGTTCAATCTCAGAATATATAATATTTTTAACTAATTTCCTAAAACGCATGTAGATAATTTATTACGTACCACCTTTATTGTTCCCGATAGCAACAGCCATATTTTAATCCATGGGCAGTTTCGCCTACTTTAGATTAGACTGGTTAAGGCTTTAAGAAGTTTCTTAGAGTCACAGGGTATCCATAAAAATCATACACAGTTTAAATCAGTTGTAACTTCGTAAGTATATATCGTAGAAATAATCTATAAAATGGATTAGAAATTTCAATGTATATATTCTTTCTTGCGTTTAGAAATTTTGATTTCAGAAATTTACATTAAAAATTACTAATATTTCAGAAATTGTTGATTCTTGGTTTTTCATTAGATCATGAATTTTTATCGATAGGAGTTATTTCTGTAAATCTTTTTTTATCCGCTTACGTGTTTGATTTCGGTATGCTACTTTTTGCATTTACAGTATTCTAAACCTTCTTTGACAACAGACGTAGATTTTATTTCAGCCAATAAAAGAACACAAATTATTTTATTTTCTAAAAATGCTGCGGCTTAAGGAATAATAATAAAAAATAAGTAATTTTTGAGTTAAATTCCTAAAAATAAAATTTGTAAAAAAAAATTGAATGAATCAGATTTTGTAAGCATTTTTACAAATTCTACCTATCGCAAATATTTACAAAGTTATAATTATTTTAAATAGTACACAAACTTTACAGAAACTGCATATTAAGGTAAATATGTTTCTGATTGCTTACATTACGGCTGTTAGGGGTTTATCTTATTATGTGCACCAGTTCTTATTATGTACATGGCTCAAGCATTCCTACGGAAGTTATTGGTAACATTTTCAGTGCTGAGCCCACCTCAAACGCTTTACAATGATCGTTTAATTTATGATTGATAGAAATGGAAAAGAATCAATACTTGACATATTGGAGTTTAACGACAAAAATATTGTTGATGGTTGGCAACCATAGAAATAGAGTTAATTATTAAGTATTTGTTTTTTTAATGCTTGCTGAGCTATCAGAATAAATAATTAATTTATGAGCTAATATCTTTTCTGAATTTAATTCCTAAAATTCTGTATTATGGATCTTTGCATATATAAAATTGATCCTATATCAATGATATAGTATGATTATATAAAAAAATATAATGAAATACAAGAAAAAAAATGAGAGGAGTCCCAGAGCTTGTAAGTACTGTATGCTGCAAAGCTTAGGTTTACTGTCAGTAACCTATTTATTATTTTCAGGAATCTCGAACCTTATTTTTCTGAACATTAATAGCACATATGTTTAGATTTTGATCTGGGAATCTCAAATGAAACACGTTTATCTGCACTGTTTTTAATTTCAATTATTAAGAAATAATGAATAAATAAAGCAAACTTGTAATTGATGAATTAATATAAAAATCATATTTAATGCTGTAAAACTATCAAATTTGTAGTAAAATATTTATAAATTATTTATGCAATTATAACCATATTATTATTCAGAATTAAATGTTATCATGCATCTTTCGAAATGAATCTTAGGGTTATGTTTTTTCCAAACTCTCAACCACCTCGTTTAATCGCACTCCTTATAACTCATTCACTTTATTCAACTTTTTAATTCATAGAAAACTAAAGAATATAATAGTAAATATTCTGTTTTCTTGCATTCTGTTTATACCTCATAATGTATAATTTTTGTATTTGTTTTGTTGACCAGAAATTCTCTTAGGCCTTGTATATTCTTATTCAAAGCCGCAATGCTACATTGTATTTTTGTTCAGAGTAAGATTCATTTGTCTCGTGTTCCTCGCACAGACACTAATTTTCCTCTTCATAGTACTCTTCTCCATTGCGTAAATGATATCACCTTCACAGCTATACATTAGCACGAAAGCCTTACGTACAAGACGGGCATTCAATCTTATATGCAGACGAGTTGAATCAGGTCTCAAACCAGCAATCTTGTGGTACTGAAGCCTAAACTGTATCATTGGTGCTTTCATATAACGCGCGAGTTTGGTCTCTTTGTTACAAGCATCTAATACTGAATGCAAAATAGTAAGAAAAAACATTTGAAAAAAAGAAAAGCAAAATATAACATTATGCATAAATTCACGGATATAATGGAATATAAAGTTTTAGGGAAAATATGCATGAATAGGATTAAGACCGATATTTTCAAACAATTACGGAAACAATTTATTTCATTTAAACTACGCAGAAATATTAATTATAAAAATTTGTTATTTCAAAAAGCATATCTTTTTTGAAATCCTTCTCTGCAAGGTTGTCTATCTGTGTAGACACTCATTAAATAGACAAATAAGTCAAGGGAAAAACAACAAAAAAAAGTAGCGAGTCTAACATTGTTCCGTAAGCAATTAATTGCGTCGTAATTTGATATGCTTAGTTTAATTGAATTTGGGGTGGGTATGTAAAGTAAATAACTCAAATGAAACATTTTTCACATCTATATGTTATTAACACAATTATACAAGCACACTTTTCTAAGTATGTAATAATCTGCATCTGATCAATTTGGAGAATTTATTCACTCCAAGCCCAAGTCTAGACATATTGAATTTTAGTGGAAGAACCACATATATTTGATAACATTTTCAACTGAGCAATATGAAAATGAGGAGAAAAAGTGAACGAAAATTTGAATTCTGTTTTGCTCTATATACTTAAAATTCCATATATTTTCAGTCTAAAAATCTATGAGGTCATCTCCGTTTGATTGAAAACAGAATAGCGATATTTTAAGAAAGAAAGAATTTAAATGAAATTCGTGGAATTCAAGCCAGACCAATTTCAAATAAATTTCTTAAAAGATGAGTCAGCGAGACTAAATTCTGTCCAATTTCTTTAATATTCGTAAGTTTTTCATCATCAGGTTTTCGATAAAGAAACGTTTGTATCCGATTTGTCTATAGTAAATATTTAAAAAATTGGTATCATTTAATCAGTTTTTTGTATTTTTTTCTGTATATGTTTAAAATTCTGTTCATTCCATAAGAAGATTTTTAAATGAAAAATATAAAATTTCTGAATTACCTATCTTTTCAAAATTTAAATTAATGATTCTCTGATTTGTGGTAATTCGGCTTCAGCATTGAATGGGAATTGTTCATTAAATTGGGAATTAATTAAGAATTTTATTTTAGAAACAAAAATTAAAACTGAAAAATTGAATTTTAGTAAGAAATATTTAAATCATGGTGTTTTGAAAAACGATTTCTTTTAATATGAAATACATTATTCTTTTTTTTCCTTACACATTTACTAAAGGTTGAAGTTTTGCTAGTTTGAAATAGAATTTCTTAAACTCCTGTTAATTCTCCTGTTTATGATAAAAATGCTTTTAACAGCGGCCCCAACAATGGAAGTTCGTAAAATCGTAATGCATAAATTAATGATAAACTATGCAAATTTAAATTAATAAAATCAGCTACCTATCGCCAATTATTCATCAAATAAAATTTTTCACAGTTATGAGACAGAAATACTTGGTTATTTTATTGAACAAAAAATCCATCTTTAATCGAATATATGACATTTTCAGAAGAACTATTCACTTTGTTTCTCACATTTTATTGTTGTTTCGATTTCATCTGTGTTCATTCTCAAAACAGAGATGATAGAAATTTTTAACAAACTTTTTTGTCCAAAGACTGTAGAAGAGAGTGAAAAAAATATTTAATACGAAATTTCAATTTTAGGTTTACTTTTATAATCAAAATTGCTTTCCAATTACTTAGTAATTAAAAATTTTCACAATTATAGGATAAAAATACTCGGTTTCTTTTATCGAACAAAGAATCCACTTTTAATCGAATATATAGCATTTGCAGAAGAAAGATTTACTTTGTTTCTCACATTTTACTGCTGTTTAGATTTCATCTGCTAACATACTCTAAATAGATCTGATGGAAACCTTTTAAACAAGCTTTTTTATGTCGAAAGACTGTAGAAGAGAGTGAAACCATTTGTTATATGAAATTTCAATATTAGATTTACTTTTTATTATCAAATTTGCTTTCCAGTTACTTAGTGATTAAAAGTTTTCACAGTTATAAGATAAAAGTGGAACAATATATAATAGTAAATTTTACTTTCATGTATACTTTTTTAATCAAAATAGCTTTTGCGATTACTATCCTCAGCAGAACCTGCTGGCGAAATTTCTCCAGAGTTGCCTTAAGGTTTTAGACTTTGCAGAGCCATTAGAACCATGCTACTTCTTTCAGTTTAAATTAATTTTCAGTTTAAATAAAATCAGCTACCTATCGCCAATTATTCAACAATTAAAATTTTTCACAGTTATGAGACAGAAATACTTGGTTATTTTATTGAACAAAAAATCCATCTTTAATCGAATATATGACATTTTCAGAAGAACTATTCACTTTGTTTCTCACATTTTATTGTTGTTTCGATTTCATCTGTGTTCATTCTCAAAACAGAGATGATAGAAATTTTTAACAAACTTTTTTGTCCAATAAAGTCCAATAATTCCTCATGTAGAAAAAAATGCTTAACTTTTTGAAAGTATTTGATGAAAAATAAAACTGATTCTTCAACACGATTCTCGGTTGTTCATGATCTTTAAAAAGAAATTTCTATAGAGAAGGATGTAAATTAATGTGTTCGTAAAATAAAAAGCTTTATTTTTTTAAGTCCTGCGTATTGGATTGCATTCAAGTACACTCACAGGACAATTTTGTCACAGTATTAACAAAAGAGAGAGTGGTTTGAGAGATTTAAGGCTACCATGTAATTTTGATATAGTTGCTTTACCTAACAGACATTCGGGTTGATTTGTTGTCTCCTGTAGGGATAGGGCATCACGAGTACGTGGATGATAAGTGACCAGACTCAGTTCTCGGTTCTCGCTACCCCTGGGGATATAACAATAGTGGTGTTGTTGTGTTAGCCATATCTTCAATGACGCGACGTACCTTCTACGGGACGGGGGTGCATGGACTAGAGATGACCATTTTGTAATTGACCACAGTTCCCGTATCGCTGTCACGGTGACCTGATCATTCGTATTCACCGGAAGGCCTAGTACAAGGGCGGCGTGATATCTTTATGAATTCCCATTTTGGAGATATACGAAGACTTTTTAGGAAGTACCTCGTAATTTTGAACTCTAGTGAGATGATCAAAACAATACTTGAGATTACACTCTGCTCACCGGACTTCCAGTTTGTGCACATTGGACCCACGACATTAAATTTAAGACGGATTAGCGGTGAATTTCGGTCTCGAGCCCACGCTCCTCCGATCCCGAAAACGATCACCACAAAGCAGTCCCAGCCCCTAAAGGACAACGAGAGAGTAATGTATTACATTGTGTGTCAGCGTAGTATAGGTTAAAGTTGTAAGCAACGTCTTTAATATTATGCAAGCAGTAATTATAATTACATGCCCGTTAATTTTGTGATGAGAAGTATTTAAAAAATAAAGTATAAATAAAAATTTAAAAAAGAAGAAAAAAGCTGTATAGTTGGCAGCGTCATGTTTCTTTTCAACCATGCACTTACATGGGTGAGGAACCCACTGATTTTTTTCATGAACGTGTTTAAACCAGCTGGCGTAGCATCGGCTTTTCAAAACGGCATTCCACTTTCCAACCACATTAAATATTTCATTCGCGGCAGACAAACTCTTCCCAAAGTACCGTAACAAAGAAAAATAAGCCCAGA
Organism: Araneus ventricosus; assembly: GCA_013235015.1. NCBI lineage: Eukaryota > Metazoa > Arthropoda > Arachnida > Araneae > Araneidae > Araneus > Araneus ventricosus. The sequence continues at coordinate 1,306,798 of BGPR01000032.1, read as the reverse complement.
AGTGTTTTCTCTTAAACATAATTCTACGGCTACAAGACACCAAATGCGCGTCCCCCACTCTCTATCCCACATCCAGCAACATTTCCCACTCAATAAAATAACAAAATGGGAAAGTCCAACTTTATTTACTTTCGAGGACAAATTAAGACACAGGGCACCGAAAACTGTACTTGGGGGAGATAATGATTAAAGGGACACCACAAGGGTCGGGGAAGAAAAGCACCTGTTTGTAACTGGTTCTCAAGAGTCACCTGATTCTGAAAAGATCTGTCCACTTGGGGCCCCGGCGGAGAGTAAGAGGCTAAAAAGAAAGTAGAGGGGCGAACAACAAGAACAATTACTATCGCTTTTCTTAGCATTCTACTCGTTCGAAAGTAAGATGGTACCGACCTAATGTGTTCCTCGTCTTAAGAGCCCTCTTGTATAAATCAGGTGAACATGCGGCTTCAGATACTTTGCTTGCAGATCAATACGACAAAATGGACCTCTTTTCCTCTCCTTAGCCGGAGGACTTGAAATTGCTCTAGAATGTTCATTGCAGGCCCACCAATTACTTTTTGCAGCGGTTTTATTAGCAGCTAAATCGGAAGGAAAATTATTGATAACTTGATAGAATCTAGTCTTATAAAGATCGTGTCCAGGGAACGAAATTTTATTTCTACTCAAATTTTTGAAATAAATAAGAAATAAAATATTAATTAATTAGTTTTTAAAAATTATTTATTCAGTTTTCGCGGCCCCAAAATTTTTCAGCGTTTCCACACTTGGGGTAGAGACCCGCTGTTTCAGACTCCTTTAAATATTAACGATACTGGTAGAAAAAACTTGTTTTTACGTTTTCATCTTATTGAAACAATAATTAATTAATTAAGTAATATGCATGTGATTATTTAACTCCTTCTCTGGGTAATAAAAATGAAAATTGTCCTAATGAGTGAGGAAAGTAATTTGTATGTACTTTTTAAGAGAAAGTTATAATAAATCTAGTCAGTAGAAGCTATTCGTAAATAAAACAAATGACAATAAGGTCTTCTATTTCCGGTAACTATGTAAATTCAGACTGGCTTTCTCTGGTGTCAATTTAAAACTCATTTATTGCTCTTGGCTGCTCTAGGAGATTTTTTTGTATCTTAAGTTTTAAGTATATATATTTCTATAATCATTCTAATACCTTTAAAATTTGGTTTCGGAGTATATAATTCGTTTCCAGTTTAGAGTCGAAAAGTTACTGACGAGTGCTTTTAAAATAAGTGGTATATTTATTGTCTTAGACCATTAAATCCATTTATTGCACAGCATTGTCTATGTAATAAAACCTGACAAGGAGAGAGAATAGTTTGAAAAGCAATGAACGATTTTTTTTTTTTTTTTTGCGAGATTTATACATCTGTGAAAAGAAATTTCATTCGTCTCAAAAGGCATGATGAAACTTAATATTCATTTTTCTATTATCTAAAAATATTATCTAAAAATTTATTTTTAATTTAATGATTTACTTAATGATAAACTTTTAGTTCTTGTCTTTCTTCCGTCTTTTAAAATGGCCTAATTGGGATTGCCTCAGATAAAAATATTTCTCTTTCAGTATGTGTTTTAGTTTTTTTGTCTCATTTCGTTTATTATTTATCATGCACTTTAGAGTTTATATTATTACAATGCATATTTTATCCTTCCCTATGAGTTGCTCCCTCTTTATTGTATTTTGTGCGTTTATTTATGTATCCGTAAGCTGTGTTTTAAGTAGTGCATTTTAAGTTGGAATATTTATATAAAAAGTTAAACCTTTTAGGATATAATAATATTTAAGTTCTTGTTTTAAAATATCAGGACAGTTACTTCTAAATTCTTATTGTTGTAGCTATATTGAAAGCTTTTACACATTTTTTCTAAAAATGAATCAAAACTCGTCTTTTATTGTTTTTGAAGTGAAGCAATCAAAAGCAATAATTAATTTCAAACGTTGTAGTGGCGGTCTAATTAAATATTGGCCTGATGGTATGATGGGATGCTATGATAAACGGGCTCAACATCAAAGATTGAGTTCTAAAAATTATTTCCATTTAAAAATTCTTTGTCATAATAATTGTTGGCAGTTCGTATCGAACAGCATCTCTTACAAAGTTGTAAAGTTGTGTTTCCTTGACCTGCTAATCTTCGCTACCATTTTGGCGACTTGGTGACAAACTTGGGAACTTTGGCGATAAAAAGAATTTTCTAGAAAATACATGAACTCTGGTCCTATCTTTACAAGGAGCGGGAAATATCCTGAACTTTCTAAAGATTACTATGGAACGTCACTTCCTGGTGAAAAAAGTATATGCAGCAAGCTCTCAAACCAAGAGTCAGTCAGTTGGAGTTTGGTCAGCAGTGAAAATAGTGAACCGAGAGACGTTTGAGTGATAATGACTAACTAAGAGTGACTGACTAAAATTTATTGGCGATCTCTGCTGTTTATTTATAAATGTGCTACTTTCTGTTTTCTGGAATATTCGTAAAATAAATAGTCATTTATTTTTTTATTATTATTATCCTGCGTGTTAATCTGCTTTCACGTACCAGACGATTTTTGTATTATTGTCATAGAGATGAAGGTGATTCGACTTAGCGTGAGAAATATAAATGTTAACACTTTGATGATGTCATCCAAAAATTCGTTTTCTACGTAATCAAACCAACACAAGGAATTTCCCTCTCACAAATAGCAAGAGGAACGAAATTACAAAAAAATTATAAATATGAAAATTTCATAATGTTATTTTTCTCAGAGGGAAGCTAGTAAGTACAAGAAATTATTCGAAAATCGCGGATTTTATAAATTAAACTTTCTTTGTTTCCAACTATGTTTTCCTCACCACATTTAGCATCCATTTTCAACATTTTGTTACCGAAATTTAAAAATATTGCTCTTTAAACAGTCATAGGCTATACTAATTCCCTTCAGACTGTAAAATGTATTCCCAATGACTTCTTTTCTGCTTACTGCTGTGGAATGCTTTTTTCATAATTTTTTTACCAGATAATCAAGATTATTCTCCTCCCCCAAAATACTAAATAATAAATAAATAACAAAGATCTAATTTCAATACATGATGCATACTTTAAAAATATCTAGAGCAAAACTTATTGAGCATAAATCTATATTCCTTTCAATAAGCGTCTTGACTGAAAGCACTCGATGATTTATATGCTTCACTCTTCACGAAAACTGAAACAAGAATGAAATGTTTTCATTCGAAAATGCAATCCAGGAAGTCAGGAATCTTAACTTCCATGCATAATCGATGGCTAAATGACTCATTAGAATTCTCCAAAGTGTTTAACTGAAGGATAATATTAACGTAATTAGTGTTTTCCCCCTTGCCATAGAAATCAATCGCATCGTTTGGCGCACTTCGCAACCAGTTAAATGCCAGTTTTGATGCTTCTTCGCCTCGCACTCGTGTTTCTTCGCATAACATAATGCATTATATTTGTGAAATAATATCGATGTCAAGGTGAGAAGTTTCAGAGGTTGAGAAGGAGAAAATTGTAAAGGCGCCTCCCTATGTTCAATTCTGCGTAATGTTATGACAAAAGTCGAAAAATTGGACTTCATTGTCCGAAATAGTTAAGTTTTATGTGCAAAGCTGGAGCGTTCAACCCTCCTATAGGGGTTAACGCATTCCGAGTCGTGATGAAACCGTAATAAGCAAAACCTGAAAATATTACAAATCAGGGGTATTATCTTCCTGTTATACCAAAATCGGGTTATAGAAATATCATGTCATATGGAAACCGTCTTGCGAGAAACCTTGAAACAATACAAATCAGGAACATGTGTTTTGTACCGTACTAAGGCATTGTTATAAGTTATAAAATCATAAAAGATTGTGAACTTAATTTTATAGCATATATTTCCATACATAACTAGCACTGGTATACTACCTCGTATACTTCCAGAGTACGATGCGTTTTGGCTTTAATTTCTTCGAAAAGCGAAGATAATATTAATCATGCATACATTTTGAAACTTTACTTCTTACCAATATCTATAGACTCCAAAATTTGGTGTAGATGTAAAATTTTTGCGTCAAAACCACATACTAAATTTCATTTATCTAGTCCATTGCATTTTTGTATTATTGCTTTCACGTGGACACGGAAGAACGGGCAGATTAACTTCCCATTGACGAATTTCTTTCAAAATTTGATACAGATCTACAGTTTAGGTGTAAAACACGCAAACCAAATTTCTTTCGTCTAGCATTTTCCATTTTTGAGATGTCGTGTTCAACGGCGGATATCATTATAATGGGTTTTTTTCAGTCTCAGGGAGGTCCAAAACGTGGAGATTCGTCAACATTTTTTTTGAGGCATTACAATACTTTCTTCTTCTACAGTTCAGATGCGTGAAAGCAAAAGAAAATTAATTGCAAAGTTGTTCTCTTAAAATTTCACATATTAAAATTTAAATAAACCAAAAATGGAATCAACAAAAATTTTAACTCATTAATAAATATAAATCATATAAATTCCATCAGTAACAAAAACATAAAAAATTAATTTCCACCATTATTCTCGTCAAGAATTCCTTTATTATTTTAAGTAGAGTAAATCTAACCTATTAGAAAGAACAAATATGACATCAATCAAAACAGTGAGATAGGAAAATTCCTACCATGTGATAGATGACCAACTTAAGTCGTACAATACGAAAATCTTGTGATCAGAATACCGTGTTGTTTGAGGGTTGTTGAAATTTTTGCACTGTTTGGCATAGGAGCCGTGTTATCAAAATACCACGTTGTACGAGTGTTAATTTCTTTGTTCTTTGATTAATGCCAATTCAAAATCAGTATTTTAATTGAACAAATTATAAATTTCACTAGAAGCGGATGATTAATTACTGAATAACTTTAATATTACGAACTGTGAACAGATTCACTTTTATTTATATGAATCTTGTGTAGCCAAAGTGTGTAGTTAATATTTTATGATAAACTACTCAATTTTGAATCATTTACCTTTAACAGATTACTAAGTAAGTAAAATGATTAAATAACATTAAAAAAAAACAATTTAAAGTAGTGGATTTCAATTGACTACCAAAAGAACTGTTCATCTTTTTATATCTCAATATAATATTTTTCATAGTTCAACAATCCTGTCCAATTATTATCTAAATATGATAAACGTTTGAATAACACAATTTGCACTTCAGCAAATTATGTATATTTGGATGGGCAGAGTAGTCGTGATTTAATAAATTCATGCTCATGTGATATGCATAAAATCAGAATCGTCAATTTAATTTTGGAATCCATTGCACATCTTGCAGGAGGAAAAAGGACGGAATATCACAGCTCAGCGTAAGGCAGAGTGCAGTTTGATGTTAGATTACATGCGCGCTTACGGTTTTTATGTGTCTATGGTGTCAGGGGAATTGATTCTACTAAAAAAAGAGATATATGGGTCTCGAGAGGCTAAATAAGATCTGATCAAACACAGCTAAGATTAGAATACGTACTTTTCAAATGATGGAAATTCGATTTAGATAAAAGTTAATAAGTGCTTTTCTTCAACCAAGCATTTTAAAAAATTCCTATCATTTCGACGAGTGAAGAAAAGCGAGCATGATGGTACCTACAAAATCAGTATTTATAGCAAGCCTACATTTGAATAGCACTTGTCTGTAAAGCACATCGTATATACGTGCAGAAAAGATATGTAAGCTATAGAAGAACGCCGAATGAAAAATGATGCGGAACCATGAGATCAGTGTGAATCGCTTGTTAGTGAATTTGTAAATGACCCTCAAACGAGACATCACTGACTAGCAAAAAGAAGCCAAATAGTTTGATAGGGAACATGGGCATAAAGTTTAAGAGATTCTGTCGTTCTTGTATCCGACGGCATCTACCGTCAGTAAAATACATATATAATGCCGTTTGTCCCAGACGAACTATTGAAGGAGATACAATGTTGATCGAAATACCATACTAACCCAGGAGAATGATCAGAATCATGGCTGCAGCTAACTTATTCCAATGTAGCAACTTGTCAATGTCACGACTGGTTAGTGCTCGATCACCTACCTCCGAAAGCGCCTTGTGCAGGAAGCTGCACCGCTTGGAATTATTCAGGCTTATATCTCGGAGACGTTCTCTATTAACTGCAGCCAAAAAGCTGAAAAGACTCCAATGGATTGAAACATATAGTCACTGGACACTGCAGATGGCTGGCAGTGTTTATCATGGCGATACTAATTACTCTTCTGATTGTATTCCGATTACTCACTTTCCCACGTCTTCATAAGGCACGAAAAGGCGTATCATCCGGACTGTGTCCAGAGATCATTGAGGCTTGGTTATGGGAGTCTGATATTTTGGGGGTGTATTTTTGTGACTGACATTAGACAACTGAAACAAATCAACATCCAGGTAAGTGTTGTGGCCGATATCCTTATCCTGGATGACCATGTCGTCCCTAACGTGGACTTTCTGCTTTCAGCGAGTCTCGTCATTGAATGTATCTTTGAAGAAGACAGTTGTTCCGTTCATCATGTCAGATTTGTTCAGGATTGGTTTACAAGACATGAATTTGATTCCCCTCACCTCACTTTGACAGTAAATTTGCCTGACCTTAACGTCGACGAGAAGATCCGGGACGCTTTGGAATGTGCAGTTTTGCTCATTCGCAGTCACTAGAGGAATTGAAGGCCAGAATTATGGAAAAATGAGCGAAATAATTGCAGATGTTATTCGACCCCATGGTGACAACATTCCACAAAAAATCCAAGCGATGATCACGCCCGATGATGATATTACCAAGTTTTATTTCTATAAAACCTGATTCTTATTATTTTGTCCGTGTGGTTGTGAATACTAATGTTCTAAATTACTAGATAAGATTGATGCCTTGCGTCCTGCAATACCGAAAGTTTAAACAAAATGCAATTTTCCCTACAAAAATAAGCAAATTTGTTCATCTCTTTGCTATCAAAACTTCTTTTGTCATGATAAGCGATGTTAAATTGAAAAGTTTCGTGAAATAATTTTATAAAACCATAATTTTCTTCAATTTATTTAACTTCCGTTTTATTAATATTCCCCTATGAATATCTATCTTCTGAGTTGGAAACCCCTTTATAATTAAACAGAGATTTCGTTTTTTTGTTCTGTCTAAAAAGGAACCGTCACTGGAAAATGCTTTTAAAAGCGCTGATAAAGAACTTAAAATATGATGTAGGCACTGTTAGCAATCTCAAAGATTTCAAAAAATTTCTAGTAAATAAATTTAACTGCTGATTGCTGCAACGAAGCTAATGGTTATGAAAAAAAGACAGTGATAGTTTGATAAAGCTATTTCAAATTCTTCATTTCAGACATCATAATATGAAAGATTTATACATACACATAGAGGATGCATTTCCAAATTTCTTAAAAGAATCTTTTTATGCAAAAAAGAATTGTTTTTGCAGTTTTGTCATCGTCTGATATTCATTATACATGTTCTAAGTAACTCGTAATTTTGTTTAAACGTTCTGAAAGTAAGATGATAATAGAAAAGTAAATACCGAAAGTCACTTGTCCAAAAATATTATCTTAGGAGTTTGAATGTAGTCTTCATCATGTGTCCATGCTTCAGTATTCGAAGGTTTATTCTCAGTAGTCCTCGAGTTCTTTCAAAAGTAGACATTAATCTGATAATTCCCATAAAAAATGTATTTAATTTTTTTATAAAAATATCAAGTAATATATTCATTGTATTCCCATTATTTAATGTCACAGTATTGTTAATAGTTGGTAAATAACTGTGAGTAGCAAAAACAGAATGGTATATGTAGAATGAAAAAACCAGATTTTATAAATGATCTTTTTGGATAATAGTCTTATTATCCAAATAGAGGCGGCGTTGAAAAATATAAGGTATGCATAAATAGTGCCAACGCATTTTTGATAAGGCGTTATGTATACTCAGAGCCATGTACCAATACAATTTTAAAATGACTTAAACTTTGAAAATGTCATCTGACATTGCCAAAGTTTGACTAAGCAAAATAACTGTCGGTACTCCCCTATTTGCTTGTCGTTAGCATTATCATTGTCAACTTAAGTGGATAGAATGTAGAAAGTTACAAAGCAAATAGTAGCTTCATTAACGGTTCAAGAAGTTAACATGTTTGTACGCTTTTTAGGTCTATAGAATGAGATCCATGAAATTAAATAACTTTCATTTTAAATATAGATTTTATTAACCAGAATATAAATATAGAGTTTTATTACATTCTTGTGCTTTAAACTAAATTCTGTTAAAATATATCACTTACTTTCAAATACATTAATATCGTATTCAGGGCGCTACGATGTTGCGTCTAGGTTATTTACCTAGGCGCAATGATACAACGTTTTGCTTTCCCCTTTCTGTCATCCTGATTTGCCTTTGACGGTAGAGTGCTAGATACCAGGTAACTGGGTTTTTCCTGTCAATAATACCAAGATAGTCTTCAGTTAATAAGATCCCCATATCTGTGAAATTCTCTTATATGACAAGAAAAGTGGGACAAGAGTATTTAAATTTTACAAACTTTGTAGCCAACTATTTCTGGTACAATGCGTTACTATCCATCAGCACAAACATCCTGACTTTCTGACAATTCTGATAGTGAACAAATTAGCACGATAATTGCTCATTTCGATCAAAATGATATATAAAGTTCCAAAGAATTTCTCACTTGAAGAAAATTTGTTTTAATATTTATACGCAAAATTTAGATTCTTACTTTCAAATTTTCGCGTTTCCATTCAATTTCATTTGAAATTGCACATTATAGATAATCGCAACAAATTAAATGGATTTTTAGGCGGCTCAAATTAGGCTAAAAATAATTTTTTACCCAAATATTGAGTGTTTATTGATATGCATTTGCTTCAAAGTAAAGGTATAACGCTTATCAAAGAATTAAAATGATTCCATTAGTATTTACTCCAAATTCACGAGAATTTTAACATGATGACATATCACCAGGCATCGTAGATGTTCTACTTCATTTTTATCGCCAAACCCAATGCAATAAGTTCGCTCAACTAGTTTATTATTGTTTAAATTTTATTATTAACTATAAGAACTCTATATAATCTTCAACATTTTATACAATATATATTATCTCATTCTCCTGTTCGCAGTATCTACTTAATGGGCTGACTCAATAAAAGACAAATTAAACTCTCTTTTGTGAAGTTTTTCTTCATTTAAAATATTAAGTGGAACTTTATTGACGGGACAATAGCAAAAATTCAATTTATCCAAAAATTCGAATTAAGAAAAACAGGATCTCAACTTGAGTACAGCAAGAGAAAATGATGAATTTAAAAATGAAAAATTACTCGTAAAGACATATTTTTAACGTTCAACACTCTTAATAAATAATACTTAATAAATAAATAAACAGTAAGTAATTTTAACAGATAAAGTAATAATTATAACTTAAAAGACTTATTCTAAATTTATAAATAATAATTTTAAATAATAAGCAAATGATTTTAATAATTAAACAGCATACAGAACTTCGAATGCAAAAAGTGATCAATTAAACTTCAAAATAAACAGCTATCCGACTGACACCACGTAAAATAAAACAGACGCTCAACACTAGGTATGGACATATATAACTACCGAAAACAATTTAGGAATAAAAAATAATTTTCTGTAATTATTAATTATGACTTCGAATTAGCCACAAATAAATTTAAATTAAAGGTGATATTTTAATATTATGTGAATAGGAAATTCAAGGGACCAGAGAAAAATTCGAATTAAAAACGTTCGAATTAGCCAAATTTCACTGTGCCTTCTTGAGCGAAACGCATTAGATTAGGAAAATCTGCCTCATACTGTATAATAAATACACTCCAACTAGTTACTTGGCTCAATTTACATTTAGTGACAGAACAGTGAAATGTCTTTCTCAACCTGATGCGTTTCACGCGAGACAGAAATTTATTCATCTAAGCAAATTACCATCTCCTAAGCCTAACGCTTTGGCGGTAGCGTGTCTTTCCTCTCACCAGCGGGACAACGGTTTGAATTGTGAAACGCAAGGAAGACGAAGTGGAGTTGACAAAGTGGGCATGAAGACAAATGATCGAGACAGAGGTCACTTCCAATGTTAACTGCGAGCCGCCGCCAGGGAGTTAATTGTGAGTAATTGTGGTGATTGGTGGACAACACGCTTTAATGATCCCCCGGATGTTTAACGGAAAAGGACACCAATTCCCGCTTTTCCAGGTGTCCAATGAGAACCGGACAGAGCCTTGCCATTGTCAAAGAGTTAAAGAGGAAAGTGACTTTTTGGAGAAAAAAAGAAGAAAGGGAGAGAAAGCGACTGTCTTGAATGGAATTGTCAGCGAGATTAAGTCCAGAATCATACTTATTTCATGGTATCTTTCAATCAGGGAACAAATCGAGCGGTGTTTCTTCTTTTCTTGGAGATGCACCTGATTATCCGGATGGAAAGGAACAATGAGAGAAGGACCCGTCCCGTGTTGCGATCGATGAGGCCTCAGAAAAGAACTCTTCTTCCCCCTTTTCCATTGATTGCTCAGGTAACCGGGCCCGTTCCCCTCAGGCTACAAGTGACAGGATTTCTCAACCACAACCACAATAGGAGAGGTCGGGATACATTTCATTGATGCAAACGTCGCAAAGCCACATTTTCAGCGCTGGTGGCTCTCTTATTAAAAAAGGGAGCCTTGTGGCGTGCAAACGAGAAAAAAAAATCATAATAGGAATTCTAAGCAAACAATTTTTATATTTTAGTTTTTAGAAGCGGTTTGTTGGTATGTTTTCTTCCAAATCTGTGGTAAAAAGTGATCCTGTAAGAGGAGTATCGGAATCTTTGAAATGCATAGAAATTCTGAGGCAACGATTTTTTTTCTGCATCAGGAGACTCGGTTTTATCTAAAATTTTCGCCTCAGTAGGTTGTTGTATTGTTTACTACAATAAAAGTAATTTGAAGATGAAGTCGTATTTTACTCATTCTAAATTCATATCTATAAATTATTTCAATTTAAAATGCATATTTGCTTAGAGTAAAATATAATCTTATCGAAATGAAAAATTGTAAAAAATTTCCTCATTCCAAATCTGTTGAAAACTCTCTTTCATTTTCATTGTAATAAATTGTTTTCTACAGTTGAGTCAATCTATGAAATCCATAGGAGTTCTGAGGCAATATTTTTCCTGCGTCTGAAGACTGGGTTTTATCTAAAATCCTTGCCTCAGTAGGCCGTATAGAGTTTGATATAATGAAAACAATTTGTAGATGATGAGGTCGTATTTTACTTATTACAAAATAATTTCTATAAATTACCTAATTTAAATCTCATATTTACAGAGAAATAAAGATAAATATTATCAAATATGAAAAGTTAAATACTATCTCCTTTTAAATCTGTTAAAAACTTTCTTTTAATGGCATTGTGATAAATTATTTTCTTCAGATGAGATTCATCCTCAGAAGCAATGCTATTACATTCATTGAGAATAAGAATCTAATTTCTATTTATAAGGAGGCCCAATGCACATACTCGTAGATTTGCATCAGTTGTCCGTTTCATTTATTCTGTAATAATGAATTTTCATAAATTATGTAATTTAAATCATCTTATTAACTATATCAGGAAGTACAATAAGGGTGTGGGGTTGAGTTACCTCCACTCCGATGATGGGACGTGCCTCCTTCGGGAGGAGTTGAACGGTGGCCGGTGATGGCAATTAGCACTCCGATCTTAGTTTCAGCTGCTGTCGTGACACTGATTATTCACTGACTCCGGATACTTAGGCAGAACGGGTGTAGCTCCTTTGTGATTTGTGATATCAGAAACTCTTCTATGCTATGACTTTTTCATTACTTTAACAATAGCACAGATAGCTAAAAAAAATAACTCAGATGTTTCAACACCATAATGAATATTTAAAATACCATATACTTGCTCTGAGATCCAGATTTTATTAAGTATTCTTTAATACGTTGCATTTAAAATTTCGGGTGCTAATAGCGTTCAAAAAGTTCTGATAGATTGAAAATCAAAAAATCGTGCTGAAACTTCTTTGAAGTTTTTATGATCTATTACGAAGTAGAGCAACCGATCAGTCACTGAGCACTTAAGTGGCTTTCAGCAGAATTTAAAAAAGAAATCTATTCATCATTGTAACGAGAAAGAACGATGTTTTGAAACATAAAGGTTCAATCTATCATTTCAGGTAAAAGGAAGGCGACTATACGTAGTATTTATTATTTATCATAATGTATAGAAAAAATGCCAAGAAACACAATCATTGAACGGTTGTTGACAGAACAGATTTATAACCAGAATTTTATATGTTAACGATTTAATTAAATGAAACAAAGTTATTATAAGAACGTCAAAGCCGATGAATAATCTGATCTGAAAAGTATTGTTAAAAATGTTTCTGATTAAAATGTGATATATTAAAATTGAGGAAACTGTAAACACTATTCAATCTTGTATAATAGAGCAATATGGAAACCATTGGTGAACGTGTGCAATATACTGTAGTGACGGTAAAGAAAACCTGGAACTGTTTAAAATAACGGTTTCTCAGAAGAAAAAAACGAACAAACTGGATTTTTTTTATTTTATTTCTCCAGCAAAAACTAGTTAGCAGTTTCCCATCATGAAAAGGAAAAATTATCTTTATAACAAATGTTGTTAATAAAAAATAATTACTAGACTTTGTATATTTTTGTTTTTAATGTAAGTGAGAGAAATCGACCTTATCTACATCAATTATCTTGTAAAAATAAGTGAACCTTTCCATAAGTGAGCATCCAGGAGAAAATACAGTCAACAAAGAGAAGAACTCAACCGAAATGCCGAAACGTTAAATAAGACCAAACGATGAAACACCGTTCGAGCAAAAGATTTTTATTAAAATAATAAAGGAGAAAAAATTGTTTATTTGCAAGCGAGGAAAAAGTCACATGAATAACTTACAATTCTTTTTTAAAATTCTTACTAAAAAATATCACATTAAAGAGAAATTTTATTTATTAGATAATTACAAATTATTTTTAAATAATTAATCTCTATATTTGAGTTGCTATATTGGAAACAAACTCCATCGCACCAGAAAATTGATCCAACCACACAATGTGCTTCGGTGGGCTACGACATCGAAGCTGCAATAACTTTTTCGTAGGGTCAAGTATCCCTGACTGGTTACGATTAAGTATCCCTAACTGGTTAGGGTCAAGTATACCTTACTTGACTTTTTCTAAATAATATAAGAATTAAACCACTTAGATTTAAATTACTGTATAAAATCGTATAACAAATTGTAGCTAGAAGTATGCTTAAAACTCAGAAATATTTTAATTCATCATATCTTCAATAGCAAAATTCCAATCCACTGAGTATTGAAAGAGTGAAAATTTACTTTTGGACCCCTAAAACGTATTTACCTACACACCATTACAATGGCTTGTCAGACTGGAATGAAAATCCCCTCCAATAGATCATATGACCGAAGGTCAAATAAAAATGTCATACACAAATTACCAATTATCTCATAATCTCAGAAAATCAAGTAGGGTCAAGTATCCCTAGTTTCCACCACCTTCTCATTATATACTATGTATAAGAAAAGTTAAAATAGGTTAGCTTCTCAAATCAGTCGAATGATACTATATATACAAAGATATTTGCGATAATAAAAATACTGTACTTCCGAAATTAATTTCAGGGAAAGAAAATAAAATATTGCATTAATTCCTCTCAGTATTATAGGAAATACCAGTAGTAAGAAAAGTAGGCGGTGCCAGCGTTAAACACCAGTGGTCCACTGAGCATTCATTCAGGCAAGAATTATGAATAATTGAAGACAGAATTATTCTAATTACTGCTTCATCAGGTACATTGATATAAACTAGAATAATGGTGCAAGTCCGGTATTATTTTATATAATGTTTCCTGATTTTTAAAAGTCTTTGAAACGTTTGTACTTACCTGCCTCTACTAGAAATGTGACCATCTGATTTCAAGATATGTAACTAAACTTTTTTGCCATGATTAACTGTCGATATAATTTGTTTATACCTCCAAAACTAAAAGACATCGATTTCTTTACATCATTTGTCCGTAGACGGTAATTACAGGAGTAGATTCTTCCTTTTTCTCAAAACACAACCCAACAATACTGTATAAAAACAGATTCAACTTTGAGTTGAGAAGTATCACAAGTCATTAAACAACTAAAATTAGAAGGTTTTTTATTATTCAACTGTGTTCACTGGAAAACAAGGATATCACATTTTGGCAGAGGAAATTTGAAAGTCTAAAAAGAGATTTGTAGCGAAACATTCTTCCATTTTACCAAATAATTCATCACGATTGCTTGACACTCAACATTATATGAATACCTCTGAGAAAAAGAAATCCTCTTATCCAAGCATATATTGCTTGGAAACTGCTCATGAAAACATGAATAAAGTCAATTCATGTGATTTCATAGACACATGACAAACATCACTGCGAATGACATCTAGCATCTAACTGTACGTTATATTGTACTCTGTCGAAACGTCCTCTTCGTCTCCAGCAAGATGCGCAATGGATTCCCAAGTTAAATTGGAGCGTTGAATTTGCGTGTACGTAGGGGAAAGTCGGGTAAGATGGAGACCTTAAGCTTTGGGGATCTTTCCTGACCTCAATATTTGTCGCTGGAAGATTGATTTTTTCGCCAAAATCTTCTTCAACTCTTTATTTTAAAGTGATATTTTTGAAATTTTGTATTCAAATTTGAGACCGTAAAATTGCATTTTAGAAAAAAAAGTCAATTTCGTCATCTTGCTCTACTTTGCGGGTAATATGACGAACGGTGTCGGGTAAGACGACGAATACCTAATTTGCATAAACCTGAAAGTGAATCGATGCTGCTGCAAACGCTTAATCGAAAAATTCGGACCCTGATATTTTATATTAATTAATATCAATTAATATATTAATTAATATTCTAATATCAATTAAAATATTAATTTGAGATTCAAACCTTAAGAAATGAAATAAATTAATTGGCCATGGACTTGGATTTTGTCTTAGCCAGTACAGGTGGAATGAGGCCAGAGCTTGCACATAAAATACTGGATTCCCAATTCCGTGTTTCCTTACTCACTGCAAATGATGCATTCTTCATTATCGAGGATCTCTGGGCCTAGATTGTCATTAGCGTCAACGTAAGGAAATAGAAATTAATGAATTGAGTCTTCAGACTCAGAACATTAGAAGTCGAGGTGTTACTTAACTACTTTCTTCGTTTTTGTAGAATTTTTAGAAGGTTTGTTGCGTTTAGTCTTGTTAACTTCAGTCTTTGTTCAGCTGTCAAAGTTTTCGTTTATCTTCTTTTTCCTCTATCTCCTTTTTATTGAGATTCTCATTTTTCCCTGGAGTGCCAGTGAATTGCATGAAGGGTAGGTGGCATTCAGGTAAAACGACGAGCACCTGAATCAGCGTGGAGGGTTCGTTATCTTATTCTCCACCAAATCGTCATCTTACCCGATTTCGCCTTTTTATTTCAAAAAAAAATAATAAAGGATATCAGTTCATCAGAAAAATTAAAATCATACATTCCTAAACGCGTTTTGATTAGCTCTTTGCGAATACACATGTAACAATCAAAAATATTTACTCCGTGAACGCTATCTCTTATCAAGCAACAACCAAAAATTGCATAGAAACAACTAAAAAACACATTATCGCGTAATGTGAATCACACTAATAACGGGGTCAAATATTTTGGATTGACACGGGTAGCTGGTCGCTAGAGGTCTCTGATGATGCAGGATCGGGGCTACCATCTAGTGTAATTTTCGAGAAAAATCTAATTTGTCATCTTAGACTCTTCGTCGGCTTACCTGACTTTCCCCTATATCATTGTAACATATAATGACAAAATTTCTGTGTAATTCTTTAATTACTAACTTTTGTTCAGATGACCATGTATCCTAGAAAATTGCTCTCTCAGCTATAATTTTCTATATTATTAATATATTTTCCCGTATTGCTATTTCGGTTTCTGTCTGATTTTGTTATTTCATGAAATCATAGACAGAAACCGCAATATCAATACGGCAATCTTCACCGTGCTTGTATTTACAAGCGTTGTTGAAAAGAGGGAATTTTGATGGACAAATGAATTGCTTCTGACTACTCATGTGTTTTTTTTCCACTGCTATGTTTCCATGCATTTGTTTTGTTTTCATTTGTGTATATTTTTGTATTTTTCTTTTCTGTGTTTATATTTTTTTTTCTGTCTCTGATTCATTCATGGGAAGTACGGAAGCGTACTTTTTGCTGATCCGAAAATAAATTATAACAAAAGTGATTCATGAATTTATTAACTACAGATTTTTTTCAGTTCTAATTAATTATAACGCATTTACAATAAAACGTTTACAGCTTCAAGACATCAATAACAGCTCATTTGTAAAGAAAATATGTTACACAAATAAAAAAGGGTTTTCATTGGAAATGTGCCTTCCAAAGTTGTACCTTTCTATGATGCACCTGCTTGTTCACGTAAACGTTCTAGAATTAAATAATACGAACTCCCTTGACTAGAATTAGTTTTCAACATATAAATTCCTCAAATAAATCGCTTCGAGTAACACTTTGATGGATTTCCACAAAAGAAAGAAACAAATATACTGTTTTTTTTTTTTTTTTTTGCTTTAAACAAATCATCAGTTTCTGAAGTTTGAATAAAATTATTCTTGTTACTTTGGACAAATATTTCTTTAATATTATGAGCGTAATTGAAATCGTGCCTTTCGATGATCTATCTCTTTATGATGCACCTTTTGCATCACGTAAATGATTCACGAATTATTACAAACAATGCGGATTCCCTTAACTAGAATTATTTTAGATAATGCAAATTTATGAAATTATTCGTTTTGAGTAGCACTGATAGATTTCCAACAGAAGAAAGAAATAGAGATAGTATTCTTTTTCCAAAAAAATAAATTTTTGAAATTTGATAAAAATTGTCGAGCTATTTTGTTCAAATATTTCTTTGATTTTATGCGCTTGAATTTTACGAAGAAACTGAATAGACGCTGGGCATTGAAACTTTGCTTCTCCTCACTGCTCTGAATGATATTCAGATTATTTCATTTGTGCTTATATATCTGATCATCGGGTCTTGCGAATCTTTGAAAGATCATTTTAGATCCAAAAGAACTTTATACATTTTCTTCCTGGCAATAATTAACTATTTCTTTTGCTTCAACAAAATAGATTTTAAAATAATTCTGATTTCGAATGTCATTATCTGTCAGTCGACGCTAGATCTATTATGCTAGTTCATTACAAATTCTTATTCTTTTTCTTCAGAAAAAGAAAATCAGTTGAAGAATTTATGTAATTTAAAGTGAGCAATGATACATTTTTCTGATTGGAAAAGCTATGCAACTTGCTGTATTACAATAAAATTGTTTTTACTATTCTTGCCAAGCGTAATTTTATGCATATTTATATTTTTATGTGTAGTCATTTTATGCATGATTTTTCATGACAATTCCATTCTTGCTCTTAAAAATATCCAGAATATGACGGAGGATAGATCTCTTCAATTATCTATATTATTTTACTTTTATTCATGAATATTTATGGTAAATTTTTCATGAAATTCCCACATGTATGCTTTTGAAAATATCCTGACTATGAGACAGGATAGATACAACAAACTACGTTTAATCTTTGCGAAGCTGGAAAAAATTATACTTCCTCCGTCAAACTTTACATGTCAGATTGGCCATTTTCCCTCAAATTAAGAAAAGGAATTAGTTAAATTTGAGGAAACTTAGTATTAATAATTGGTCATACATCTTTTAACACATGCATGTAACACTACCAATTTTCTAACTGAAAAGGGCAAATTAGGTCTCCATATTTCAATTGTGCTTTCTGCCTCCACGATCAAGTTTATATATAGATACCACAGTTTTCTAAATTTTATTTGTTTTTAATGTTAATGTTAGTTGTTTTATAGCGATATTTGCCTTCAATTAACAAATTAATATCTGATCAATTAAGGAGCGTTCTCATGGACACAGATGGAAGTAAATAAAATTAAACGCGAATTAATTTTTAAAATATGCCCCGTTTGGCAAACACAGTCTGGTTTAGTTAATTCCAAGTTATATTTTCGAGGGCTTTTTTGGAGCAGACCTCGTCGTTTTGAACCGTGGGACGATGACGAGAACGAGGAGCCTGATGACGAGAACGATACTTGAGCTGCCACCTCACTCTCCAAACTTCTGGGAGGATTTGACCCCGAACGGATTCAGCGTGCACCGGGCCCATATACACGGTGGTTTTTCCGTGGAACCGTATCTCGAAACTGGAGCCCTACCACGATCCTACCGGCAACTATCCATACCGAATAGTTCTCGCTCACGAGTACTCAAATTCTGCAGGAAAATAGTCGTTACCTTCAATTTGGAACTACCACCAACGCCGAGTGAAACCAAAGTGAGTAATATTTCACCGTTTCCGCGAATATGGGAAATGGAAACGATCGACCAATCAAAAGAGCTCACTCTTTCCGATATGCAAGCATAAACAAACAAAGTGACTTTCGAGTCGACCTGTAGAGTATATTGTTTTTATGAAAACCACTAACTTACTTTTGTTTAAATCGTTGTAGGCATGCAGTTTTTAAGCATAATCAAACATCTAATTTGTTAGATAAATAGTTTTTCAAACAAAAGTTGCTGAAATATGATGCCCATCTTATTTATTGAAGACTTTGTGCACTGTTCACGGATAAATCTCTTGCTATTTCTCGAATATAAATTTTTCTTCCTATTTAATCGTGTTTTTACACTTATGAAATTGCTTTATTTGTTTATTTCTCTAATATGATATGCATAGAATGAATTGAATCTTTATATGATTGTGCTTTGTTATGCAATAAAATATTCTGTTTTCGCTTTTTAAATGTTTATTTTCAATACTACTTCTATAATCACTGTATCATTTTGCATGTAATAAAGACAAATACACTCCAGAGAGTACTACATGTATAAAGCATTAAAATAACATTTTTGAATATTCTTTACAGTTGTTTTTCATGAAATCATAGGTAAATAAATTCTCTTATCAATGAAATATGAAGTAATCAATAAGTTTTTAAGCAATTAGCTACTTCTACAATCTTAGCTGGAGTTTTAAATCTAAAAATAATGTTGATTTTACAGAATATATATTTTTAAAGTAATGAGTTGTTGAATTTGCATGCCTTCTCGAGGAATATATGTTAAAGACCCTTGACATTGCACTTTTCCACATCTGTTGTAATAAAATTAGGCAATTTATTTATTGTGATAGAGATTGCTGATAACTACATGTTTTTATGCATGCTATTTTTGCACATTATATCTGAAATATGAAGTCATAAATAAGTTTTTAAGTAATTAGCTATTTGTACATTCTTAGCTTGAATTTTGAATCTAAAACCAATGTTGATTTTGCAGAATATATATTTTTAAACTAACGAGTAGTTGAGTTTGCATACTTTATCGAGGAATATATATTAAAGATCCTTGACATTGTACGTTTCCACATCTATTGTAATAAAATTAGGCAATTTATTTATTTTAATAGTGATTGCTGATAACTGCATGTTTTTGTGTACGCTATTTTTATGAAAGAAATAAAGCACCGGTTATTGCACATTATATCGATATTATATGCGTCAATTCTGATAAATATAATGTGGGTGTATTATATTCCAAGAAAAAATTGCTTCATAACTGAAGATTCTCAAATATTACTGTGCTTTTCTTATAGAACTGCAAATAAAATTCAAATGGTTCACCCCCACCCCCCCGAGAAAAAAATAGAATTTAGAAAGCTAACTTCAATTTTCAAAAGACAGTTTTTTGAATGAAGACATCTGCATTTTCAAAATACCTCATGGCTATGATTCGGTTTAGATTTTTATGGTGCAAGGACCATGGATTTGATCATATTGCTCATGACTATGGTTAAAATCTATTATGTGTATCCATTTCATATTGTTCAGCCTGCTTTGCATTAGAAAGTCAAAGATAAAGTAAAGAATCATTCGATTTGACACAACATATGTATTCAGAATATTTATATTTTCTGATACAAAATTTATGAATTTGCTGTTTTAGTAGAGTCGTAGGAAGTTTGAAAGAAATTTGATATAGATTTCTTCTAACACTAAATATTAGGCAGAAAAAAAATGTAAAATAAAAATTCATTTTTTTTCAGTCAACAATCCTTTTTCCTATTTAATTATTAAGTTATTTAAAATGAAACAAAGTTTACAAATGCCCAAAAATTTCGTATTTTACAAAAAAAAAATGCTTTTGCAAATAGTGATTCAAATTGAAACATAAAATTTATAATTATTCAAAAACTGGGTATTTCATGAAGAAAATTGCAAACAGTGATTTAAAATGAAACAATATTTATAAGAACTGGGTATTTTGCAAAAAAAAGTTTTTGTGAATGATAATTCAAAATGAGACACAAAATTTATAAATATGGAAAAACTGGATAATTTACAAAAACAAAAGTTATTTCAAATGATGATTGAAAATGAAACACAAAATTTATAAATACCGAAAACTGGGTAAATCACAAAATGTTTGCAATGGTGTCTTAAAATGAAACATAAAATTTATACCCCCCGATCTAAACTATAACTCTATATATAAACTGATCATTTTGCAAGAAAAACAAAGTATTTTCGAATGGTGATTTAAAATGAAGCATATACAATTTTTTTAAAAATTAGGATTATATTAAAATATTCCAAAATTTAAATGGGATATAATTTACTCTTTCTGGTTGGAAGAAATGCCACAATAAAAAAATAATTTTGAATTCTGTTTCTTATGATAGCACCAGTGAAGCTTCTTAGTCATAATTTTCTCTCAATGCTATTTCACAAGCCAACCATTCTTTTTTTGAGTTAATGAAGATTTAATCACTCATTACACACATATTAACATTACGGTAAATCCCATGCTGAAAAGTAAAACAACAGGATTTAGAAGAACTTGCTTGGAACTTTTTAAATGTATAAGTGTACAATTTAAGTACTTTAACGTTGAGTACATATTTGCCACTGTAAGCAAAATGGAGAAACACATAAAAAATGTTTCAATGCCCTGTTGATTTAAAAAAGTTTATCGAGAGAGTTTCAATAATGAATTTTGTTTTAAACAAATTCCAACTACATCAAACCTAGAGTTCAAAGAATATGAATATGATATACATGGAACTCTGCCTAGAGAGTAAAATGCCTAGTACATCTTAAAATAACTCAAGAACTTCATGATCACTTTTAAAAACTGTTAGAATTGAAACATTTGCTAACTTTTTCATCAAAAATGGCTGCTTCTTTGACTAACTAATCTAAAATAAATTATAAACAAATGCATCTTTCATTTTTGTTTCCATTATCAACTCCTTATTATTTTAAAACCAAAATCAACATTTTTTTTAAAATTTAGTTAAATAACTTAGTATATAAACTTTAGTAAAATAACTTTTTTTAAGAAGCAGCAAATACATAATTATTGATTCACGGCTTTAATTAAAAAGGGTTGACATTTAACTCGTATATTTTATGTAAGATGCATAATGTAGTAATTGTTTGTTTTTTCTGTGATTAAATTTTTTAGCTTTTATAAAATTAAAAAAAAGTTGTAAAACGGTCATGTTTGCAGTGTTTTTTTTACCTTACACTCAATACATGATGTATAAATATCAAATTACACCCCAGTGCATGTATTTTACACGAATAGAGTTAACTGAAAAATAAATACCCATTTTGGCTATTACCTAGGTATTTTACATCAGTGGGCTCCACTCTTTTTAGGAATCTCTTGTTTAAATTTATAATTTTACTTTAGAATTATTAATGCTGTTTAATTAATCATGGAATAAATATTGATTTTCTTACGGAAGTAATATACAGTCATCTTTATTCGGGTTGCTGTTGCGCTGTATAGAAGTTCTAAATGTGTTTCGATACTATATTTTAAACGAGTAGAAAATCGCATAAGTTCGATTTATTGAATCGAACCATTTTGGGTATTTACCTTAAAAATAAATACCCGGATATTTTGTATCACCAATTGGAATTCTTATTTTTAGTTAATTTTTTTAGATAGGTATTTTTGCATAGGTAACAGATTGTTTTTACTTATGTTTAAGGTTGAATACAAAAAAAATTAATAAAACTAGAATCTTCATTCAAAGCTGGCCCTAAGCCAGGCAAGGCCCAATTCTGAAATTTAAGTACAGGGCTCTTTACATCATCTTAATGTTAATTGTTTTTATTTAGTATTATTTGTAAAGTAATAAATTTTAGTTAAGTTTTGTGACATTATCTATTATAATGCTGTATTAATAATGTTGAATATTGGAATATTCACCTTAAAATATCAATGGAATATATTATAAATTTTTTTTAAAAAAAATACATACTAATTTTAGTATATATACAAGTTGTGCAAACATTTTTGGATAAAAAAGTATGTTATATTTCATTAGAATTGGCAGGGAAATCTGGTGTTCATTTAAAAAGCAGTTTTTTTCGTAAACTTTTAAGAAATAGCTTAAATTTATTTCACATTAAAAATTGTTTTCCTATTAATCTTTCAATTGAGTTTTTTTTAAGGAGGAAACGTTTTTAGCATTAAAAAAAATCTTGTTTAAAAACATTTGTTTAAGTATTTTTTTAGTTTATATTCACCAAAATAAGTCAATATCACATTAAATTCTATTAAATGAAAAATAATTTCAACATATTTTTCTTTTAAAACAGGAATGGTCATAAAAACACATTTTAAAAAGCAATGACAATAGTTTAAGTATCAGTATGTCTTTCGAAAATCAAAATCTCTATGTTAAACTTAATTTCAAAACATTTATTTTTAGGTAGAAAATTAGACAAAAATGATGTAAAAAGATTTATATCAGTTTATTAGAAAGAAAATATTGTTCGCATTCATTAACGATTTTGTCAATTTTTATTTAGAAAAAAGGCAGATAATATAATTTCAAAACAAACTTTCAAAAAATATCTAATATTTAAAGTTGAGCCATTATTTAACGAAGCGATAATGTAAAAATAAGACAATACAAGCTTCTCTATGCTGTCCGCTATCGAAATGAGCTTTTCACCTTCCTTTAGCGTGGTAAGGAAAAACGGTGGAAACTCCACAAAATTCCGCTAGGGATTTCGGTACCCAAACGATTTCGATAGCTTCATGGTAGTGCATTTAGATGACCTCGCGAAATGTGACGTCACGAGTGGGAGAACGGGTCATTTTCTCGCAACATAATGATTTTCGATAGGATGGTGGTAGGGCCCATGTCCGAGGCTCCGGTCCCG
Organism: Araneus ventricosus; assembly: GCA_013235015.1. NCBI lineage: Eukaryota > Metazoa > Arthropoda > Arachnida > Araneae > Araneidae > Araneus > Araneus ventricosus. The sequence continues at coordinate 1,283,355 of BGPR01000032.1, read as the reverse complement.
AAGACGAGACCTAACCACTAGGCCACAGCAGTTCAAAAGCCAGTTTGGAAAGAAGCAGTCAACTCCTTTCCATTTTCCTTTCAATCAATTAAATACACAGCGGACAACGCATCTGCACATGTAATTATGAGACTTAATATGCGGAGTAAGATCAATGAATAGGGCTGTGCCGATTTTCGATTTCTGTGTTTTAAAAAATCGACATATCGATATCGCGGCGATAGAATCGTCTCACCTCAGCGTCGTTCGAAAAACCAAGTTCTGTCAGTTTCCTTCCTTCCAACTACCCTCTCTCGATTCCAAGAAAAAGGGAAAGGGGAGTGACGACCACACATTTCGGTCACAGGGAGCCCCCCCCCCCCTAGAAGAAACCTTATCGACCATCTGCACCATCAGCTAGGATGATTGATTGTCAATCACTACAAACTGTTCGTGTGCTTTGAAAGCCTTCACGATATCATCGCAATTCTGGCGATATTATCGCCACCACGATTCTGGCAATATTTTCGCCACCACGATTCTGGAAATATCATCGACATCACGATTCTGGCGATATCATCGCCACTTAAAAGCCAAATCTCGACTTGAGGCAGAGCGACTGATTATCACGATATGCTTCGATTTTTTTTTCGCGATTTCAACGTCAAATCTTGACTTATTTCGTCAAATTAATCTTATTTAAACTCAATATCGAAGATTATTTCCTACGATTCATTTTAATTGAGTAAGAATTAATGATGTCTTTGTTGTAGTCATTAAAAGGCCGAATAAAGAGCTATTTTTTATTTATTATTCATTATTCAACATATTATGAGAGTGGCGGAATATACGTATGTCGTATGAAAGTTTCAAGTCAAAAGCTAACAGAAAATCCCTGCATTTTCTCAGATAAGGGATTAACATATGAACAAAGTATTTTTAGTAAATTACGTAAGTGTTCTAGGGAAAAGTATGTCGCCAATAAGTAGCTGATTTCGCGATTTATGTCGGCGCGTGGAAGCGATTAAAATATTCTTTTAGTAATAAATATGCCAAACAAGAGATTTAATATAACTTCAGCGCGGGAAATAAAACGAAACTGGAGTTTAAGAAAAGTGATTTTGGAATACATTAATATTGTACTAATATTTTAAAATATATAATATTAGAATTTACAGAAAAATTAAGTGAGATTACTACACATGCACACACACACACATATATATATGAAACGTTGTTCCGTTAAGTGAAGTGTAGAGGTAGTTGAAGAAGATTGCAGTCGTTAAATGTCCAAAACATTTTATTACATTTCGAAGATGAGCAAAATCAAATAAGTTATGGAGTACTCAATAATATATTAAGATTAAACGTTTAAAAGATTATGGAATATTAAATCCATGGTCAGGAGTGGAGAATTACGCCTAAAACGGCGTGAACTGCTCAATGCGTTACATGATTACGAAAGAGGAAATTACGCAGACGCGGAGAGTTTTTATAATACCAAAAAGGGAAAAGTACCGAAGTTGAGGCTCTAGAAATATTGCGACTCTTGCGAGTCTAGTTAGAGTAGAAGTGTTTTTTATCATAGGATTGAAGTAGAAATAATTCGTTCGTAATTAAAAATTAACTGTCGTTAAGAAGGATTTATTTTAAAGATAGAAAATTTCTAAGTCATTACAATTTACCCCCTCCGCAAGACTCGTATGCCAACAGGGCCCAAGTTGGCATCGACTCTGCGAAGTTGGAACAGTTTTTAAAAAAAATTTAATATTTGTTATACTAACGATCATGGCCAGGAAGTAATAATATTAGTACTGAATATGCAAAAAAATATAAAAATAATTTCAAATATACTTCATAAAAACAGAAATATGAAAACTAAAGTAAATTCTTATAATTCTTGGATCAAGTTCTTGAAGCTTCTTGGTACACGTAAAAACTCTAAATATAAACAAATAAAAAACATTGATATGTAATTCTAAAATATAAATTGTGTTTTTTTTTTCTTTTTCAGAAATCAGGAAATTTATAAGTTCGTAAGTGTCGTGATGGTAGTATGGCAATTAAAAATTATGACTTAATTTATTTTTTATAAAGTGAAGAATTTAAGTGAAGAATTTTCTGTTTAGGAAGAAAGACACGATGGGGCATTATAGCCTGCAGAGATGAGCACTTTTGGTTCTGATGGTCAAACTCTGTGCTAATCCACATCGCAAAATCTCCTGAGAAAGCTCTTTTTGTCTATTATTAACACAATTCACTATCAAACTGTTATAGTAGTCTGGAGGACATATTAGATCTCCAGAGGCCTCAGAATGGAGGGAGTTGGTGTTAATATATTTTTTTGTATTATTTAATTTCTCTGAGTACAGTTAAATTTGTTTTATTTACTTTTCTTTTAAGTCATGTAATATAAATTATTTGCCATACTCCAACAACACATTTAAATCTGATTTTAAGCAAAATTAATTTATGAATCAAATAAAATTTATGGGAATTTTAGAACTTTCAGAATTTCAAACATTTTGATTTATAAAACATTTAAAGGTCATTTTCTAAAAATAATAAACACTTCTTAGTAGAAAATATTATATTCAACTTTGCATAGTAATACCTCAATTTTTTAATATTAATATTTGCTGTTTTCAATAAAACCTTATACCTCAACATTTATTATAGCACTGATATCAGCAAAATAAATTTCAAAACCAAAACAAGAATAATTCCACTTTTTAAATTAATGTCAAAAATTATTATATCAAATGAAACATATAATTGTAAACTTACTAACCCCAAATGAATTTTTTCAACATTAAATATCATGAATTTCAAAATTTAACATGCACACTGCAAGAGTATTTTCAAAATTTACTCAACTCTGATAATAGCACATTACCTTCAAAACAAAACTATTTCAAATATAATTTTAAATCAATTGATAATCTTAATTAATCATAAAATTTAGAAACCAATATATAAAATGAAAAATCAACAAATATTTTTAAAACATAATGAACCAAAATCAATTTTTCAAAATTAAAATATAATTGATAAGAACATAATTAAATTGAATATTTGCAATCAAAACTTATTATTTATAAAAAATTAGCAGCTGCATTTTTTGCGCACTTTATTTATTAAAGAAATATATAATTTCGCTGTTTTGGTTGAAGCATTTGGCAAAATTTAATCCACAGTGATACCGAAACGTTGACACATTTGGCGTGAAATATTTGCAGCACACACTTGAAGGACAACACTTGGAAGAATAGAACTTGAACACTACTGGAAGGCACTGTTGTAAATAGATTTCAATACATGGTTAAAAAGATGAGATGATGAGATTAAAATAACTTGAAGGTGGTTGAGTTGCACATGAATTATATCATCGAAGTAAGCGACGAGTGATGATCAGGGTGTGGCGAGATGATTTTTTCATTGATCTACGGGGTTTCCACATTTTATCGATGTTTACTTGAAGAAATCGTTTTGCAGAAAGAATACTTTAGAAGATAACGCAGCAGCATTTCTTAATTTTTAATACTTGCAGGCTTTAATATGGCATGGATGAGCTCGAAATCCATTATTTTTTTCCACACAGATTAAATGCTGGCGACTTTATGAAACGTTGTTCCGTTAAGTGAAGTGTAGAGGTAGTTGAAGAAGATTGCAGTCGTTAAATGTCCAAAACATTTTATTACATTTCGAAGATAAGCAAAATCAAATAAGTTATAGAGTACTCAATAATATATTAAGATTAAACGTTTAAAAGATTATGGGAATATTAAATCCATGGCCAGGAGTGGAGAATTACGCCTGAAACGGCGTGAACTGCTCAATGCGTTACATGATTACGAAAGAGGAAATTACGCAGACGCGGAGAGTTTTTATAATACCAAAAAGGGAAAAGTGCCGAAGTTGAGGCTCTAGAAATATTGCGACTCTTGCGAGTCTAGTTAGAGTAGAAGTGTTTTTTATCATAGGATTGAAGTAGAAATAATTCGTTCGTAATTAAAAATTAACTGTCGTTAAGAAGGATTTATTTTATAGAAAATTTCTAAGTCATTACATATATATGAGTTATTATATATGATCATACAGAAACAAAGTAAACAAGACATATGAAGAAGTTAATCCTAAACTAAAAGGTTATTATTTGAAGAATACAACCAAATTTAAAACAAAATCTAAAGAATTGAAAATACTACAGATATCATGAACAAAAAATTAAGTATTAACATTTATATGTCAACAAGTAAAAAACTCTGTTGTTATTAAAAGTATTGAAAAAGTCAATCCAAGTATATGGAGTTTTCAACAATTAATATAGCAGCTTGGCTGTGGACAAGATATATATATATATATATGCTAGTAAATCACTTCATAGATAGATGGCGCCACTACATTAAGAATAAAATTGCATCATATATTCTTTTTTTATTTTTATGTACATTTCCAAATATATATATTATTATAAAAGGTTAAATTTAATTTGTAGTTAATATTTTGATAGTGCTTTATTATAGTGTTAAAAGCTTAATTTAGAAACAATATTTTCACTTTAAATGCGGAACTGTCTTTAGGATAATGTTCAAGTCATAAAAATAATTATAACTATTGAATTGGTATGTTATAATTTATATACTTTCTCGTTTCTAATCTTTAAAGATTTTGGGGATTTATTTCCTTATTTTTTCGTTTTTCCAACAATTATCTTTCGCAGAGGGTTGGCGCCACAAATCTAGATTAATGCGACATATCAGTTCTCAAGACTGATAAGCATTTGATTGTTGGAATTCCATTTCTAGGTTGTCCTTTTTTCATAGTGTAATAGTCGTTAATCATACTATCTTTTGTATTTCATTTGTATGATTATTGATAAGGTAAATTGATTTTAATTTTAATTTCTAGATTAATATTTGTATATATTTAAAATATAACACGTTTTGATTAATTGAAATATATATATATAAGCTTTAATTAACTAGCGTAAACTATCAGGATTTGAGGATACTTATATAGAAGCAAAAATACAAGCTGGACTTTTTTCTAACCCATTAGCTAAAAATCATGATAAACTGAAATATATTACATAAAAAACATCATGTAACAACTGGAATAATTTCTAAAATTTAAAAAATATGATATAGAAACTTATTTTTAATGTACTAGGATTCAAAAAATGTTTCTGTCAAAAGTGGATTTCACTTTCGTGCTGAAATATATAAATGTTTATTAAGTTAGAACGACTAAATTTAGTGAAGAAATAATACATATAATAAATTTTGAATTAGAAAATTGAAATTCATAAATTGCAAACAGAAATAGATAGAAAAATCTACTACTAAAAATTAGATTGGGCGAAATTTGACTGCTGTTGGATAAAATATAGATAGATTTGGACTACTTCTACATTATGTGTTTTATTAGAGATATGTTCTGGTGTGTAATGAGCTTAAACAAAAACGAAGAAAATCATGGAAATGATATTTTTTCTCACATATATAATACACCTATGTTGATACAAATAAAAAAATTTCTACCAATTAATTTTTTAATTGTTTTTAGACAACTATCAATTTGTTACTTTACTGAAATAAAACGACTTTCTATAATCGAATGGTATTTAATTTCATCAGTTTTTGTTGTATTTTCATTTTATTTCATTTGTTTAATCAATCTTTTATTCACATTCAGCAAAGTGATTTAGATTTTCCTTCAGTACATTTTCATAAAAATTAAAGGAATATCTGTGTAAATAAAGAACTTCAATGCATTTTGCTTTAAGTTCATACACTATCTGATCAAAAGTATCCGGACACATTCGGATTTTCACATTTTTAAAAATTTCTCCTGAAAGTCTAAACTGACTGCCCTTGAACTTCGACCATGTAAAGAATAGTCTCTAACTCACGTTTTAGAGTGAAGATTCGGTCCTGAGGGCAATTAAGGGACCGTCTACAAAATGATAAAGACGAAAATTATTTTGGCACACCCCGCTTCAAAGAAACCTTATAAAGAGATTAATCTTTCAGGAATGTTTATGTGCATAATATTTACATGAATTTTCGTAAACGCAGTACAAATATTCAGAAAGATATAAAAGTTTTCTTAAAAACTCCCAAATTTTCCCGCCTGTTTTTATTTTATTTATTTATTTTTTTTTTGCTTATAACATCCAGATTTTCTTTTATATTGTACGAAACTTACAGAAAAAAATGACAAAATGTTAGAGGAACATTGTGTAAATATTTGGAAAAATGTTTTGAATATTAGAGAAAATGTGAGTAGTTGTAGTAAATAATATTTTACTGCACATGCGCGAGACATAGCCAGATATGTAGGGCAACTTTTGTAAAAATTCCAGTCAAATATCATTAAGATTTCGAAATATGTCAACATTGCAGTGAGCATTTTTGCTTCCCTCTAAGAGAAACAAAACGATGAGGGGTTTTCCACAAATGGATTTTTTTAAACTTAAATTTTCGAATAATTTTATAGAATTTAATAAAGAGTGAACATGCTGAATACCCTGGCATACTTATAAATAAAATTCATAATGTAAATTGCAGTTCGACGATTACTATTTGAAGATTGAAGTTTAAAATATATAAATTTGTGGAAAACCCTTCATCGTTTTGTTTCTCTTGGAGGGAAGCAACAATTCGGCTCACTGCAATGCTAATATCTTTCTAAATCTGAATGACACGTGACTGAAATTTTTGCATAAGTGGCCCTAAATATCTGGCTTTGAAATTATGAAAGAAAAATTACGCTATGTCTCGCGCATGCGCAGTAAAATATTATTTACTACAACTACTCATATTTTCTCTAATATTCAAAACATTTTTCCAAATTTTTACACTATGCTTTTCTAACATATTGTCTATTTTTCTGTAAATTTCGTATAATATAAAGGAGAACTCTGTATGTTATAAGCAAAAAACGGCGGGAAATTTGGGAGTTTTTAAGAAAACCTTTATATATTCCCGAATATTTGTGTTGTGTTTACGAAAATTCATGTAAATATTATCCAGATCACACATAACCATTCTTGAAATTTAATCTCGTTATAAGCTTTCTTTCAAGCGGGGTGGCCAAAATAATTTTTGACTTCATCAATTTGTAGACGGTCCCCTAATTGACCTCAGGACCGAACCTTCACTGTAAAACGTGAGTTAGAGTCTATTCTTTATATTGTCGAATAGTGTATTTCATTGTTATGTTAACTAATTCGACAAAACTTCTTTCAAATTTATATAATCAGGGGTGTAGTGGAACCGTAATGCCGTTCCGGTGTTGCTTTTTTTTTTACGAAAATAAATAAGAAAAATGGTAAAAAACTGCCTTAAAAACAATGCGATTTTTATTACCCAGGTTTGAGAGTTCTGGGACTGCTTAATTTGCGACTACACCAATGTTTATAAGACTCTGAATCACCCATAATTTTTATGCCCAGATAATCAAACTTTATAATTTTTGATCCGCTTGCCAAATATTATTTACAATTTTAGCAAACCTACTCTAATCACTACCTACTTGTCGGAGATCTACGATGATTGATTAGACTTTAATGACTCCATTCGCAAATGCTACTATATGCAGTGTCCACAACACTGATATGATGGCAATGGGCTAGATGGAATGGAATGGATGTTGGTACCTTATTGTAAAATTCCGTCAATCTTATATCAAGCATTTAAACTGACATGTCTACGAAATTTATATTTAATATTAAACTTACAAGATTATTTGCGACAACAATAGTTTTTCTTTGGTTATAATATTGGTCATTATGAAAATTTAATCTAAGATTTCAAACTTATATTTATTATAGAATAACTTTGAAACATGTAAATAAATTCCATTTCCTTTTTTTCATGATATATAAATATATATGTGCAGTACTAATTTATATGTGGGCCTTAAGTGAAATGCTATTGTAAAACTTTGTTGAAGATATTTTAACACTATTATTTTTTACGATTTTATTGCAGGGAAAAGCTCGAGTATTTTTATTATATCAAACATAAATTAAGTAAGATAAACAGAAAATTCCGCTACTGCTTCACAATTTGATATCTCAAAAAATAAATAATAAATATCGATATATCGAGAAATAACGATTTATTTTATACGATATATAGAGATGATAAAGTCTGGTCATCGGCCAGCTCTACCTTTGAGTTTAGTTTGCAATGTTTCCATATGTTTTGAAATACATAAATAGTAGATTCGTTGATTTTTTTTGAAAATAGGACTGATAATTTTGTGCAAGAAAAATTACAAGTGGGAAAACTTATGTTAGATGGGGGGTGGGGTGTAATATTATGAAATGTAGCTCCAATAGTGCCCTGATACATTTATAAAGAAATTCTATATGTGTTTACTAATTAAATAAGTGGAAATATATTTTTACGCCTTTAAAATTGAATTATTTATCACCTTCTCTAACTGCAGATATGTTGTTTGATGCAAATTAAATCAAAGCAAAAATATTTGTGTCAACATTGTTCACGTCATGGTATCGACGTGTTTGTGAATTTTTCAATGGCTATTCTTCACCGAATGTTTTTAATTAACTCGCGAATTGCCAAAGGTGTGCAAAATTTAATAACAAACCTTTATTCTAACAAAAGCGAATCCCTTCAAATCGATACGTTTTTAACCTTCGTAAATTATGAAGATGTTAATCATCCCAACCAAGTGCATTTTCAAAACATTTATTCAAAGAAGTCTTGCGTTTTTTCATCGGAAAAATAAATGTTTTCATTTTCCAATGAATTTTTCCGCGGTGCTTTCCTTTTTTTAATTTGTCGAAATGAGCTTTACTTGAAAAGTTTATTCTTTCAAACTAATTTCTCACCTCTTTTATTCAAAGAAAATGCGGCTGCCGCGAATTTTCTTTTCTACTTTTGCCTGATTTTTCCTTGATTCGGTAAACAAGAAAAAATGTAATTGCCCGACACTTTTAAATTAAAGTAGCTTACAGACTCTGTTATATTCGTAATTACTTTACAGATACGTGTATCTAGTGATTAGCAATATTTTTTTGTTTGCAATACCTTTTAAACAAATGCACTTTTGATAAATAAGAATTACTACTTGCATTACTAAAAATTCCATTGGTTAATATGAATAAAATATTTGGTTATTCTTCATATTTTGTCCTCAAAATGTAAAGAATTCAATTGTAAAAAACATATAGCATGCAAGGAAGCGAAATTTCCTATAAATTTATTTCATTTTTGCATACGCATTGTTTTTCATATTAATTATTTTGTTTGAATTAAGCACTTTTAAACTATTCATTAATTTTTCAATTTAAAAATGGGTCAAAAACTCCAGCATATTTTTACTGAATTATCATAAAAAACATTGTTACCTTAAATGATTTCAAGTTTTAAATAAATAAATGACACTTAAGAGTAAGAAGGATTATTTAAGAGGTAAATTTTTAATAAGAATAAAATGTTTTGTTATTTTTCATATTCAGCAACCAAACTGTGAATAATTCTATTTTGAAATAAAAATGAAACGTCAGCGTACAAATTTGCTATTAACTCTTTTAATTTTTGCACACTCATTTAGTTTTCTATAGTAATTACTTTGATTTGATTTAGGTACTTTTTCCCAGAATATTTACTTGTTTATAAAGTTTAAAAATAAAAGCAATTAATACATTCGTAGAAAAATTATTTTTATCTTTGATAATAACCTTTCCATTAGTGGGTTGATAAGCAATCATTTCACTATCATCATTTGCTATCATTTCGATGCTTTATTATCTTCATATTTTGACTTTGAAATATAAAAAGATAATATACCTTTAAGTAAAATTTACTCAATAAGAGGAATAACTTTGCTTATCCCTCATTGATCTAGTAGGCAATGACATGGCATGACCAAGAAACATAAATCGGAGAAAGAAGGTTTTGGGTTCTATCCTCCGGTTATGCTCTTAACGGTGCGCATTTTAGTAATGAATTGCTCGATACGATCGGGCTGCAGACGGTTTTCCTAGTTTTATTTTAAGCGAAACACGAATGAAGGACAGTTTCCCCTGAAAGACTTCTAGGAAGGCAACCTGCCCTATATATTAGAGCTAAGTCAGTCTTCTACCTTAAGAGCTACCTAATTGTGTCAGGTCGATTTGGCTAACAGAAATTACAACACATCCCATTTATCATCAGTCATGAACTAGGTTAGACATGCTAGACCAAGTGGGATTAGAACCAACATCACCGTATGATTTCATAATAACTCATTATATTATTGAGAGTTTTTATTTGAGCATTATTAGCTTTTTTTTTAATCCGTGACTTTAGTGCAGACCACATTTAAGTTTTCAATTTGTAAAACTTACTATGGCATTCAAATTGTTTTCTCTAACCTCAATTAAACCTAATCGGATTAAGGATTTCTAAAAGGATTAAGAGAAAAGGTAATTAAAATTGAGCATATGAATACACGAAATAGAATCAATTATGTATTTAGTTTAGTTATATTAACGACCCGTTTTGAAGCACCACGAAGGCTATTTTGGGACGGACCTCATAATTTTGAACCACTGTCAGATAACGAGGGCGACACCTGAGCTAGCACCCTCCCTCTCCAAACTTCCGCACCACACCAGCGGGAGGAACATTTATATAGTTTAATCTATCTGAAGGACAAATTATTTGAGCAGAACTAAGAAATGTAGTATTATTATATATAACAGGGTGATTCGCTACCAGAGCGACAAACTTGCAGGGGGTGTAGGGAGCACAAAGAGGAATCGGAATCATATAGCAATGCAGGGTCCGAAATGCCTTCGTCATGCGGTAGAGGGCGTTAAACGGAAGGTCGCGTAAACAGCGATCCCTCTGGAAGAAAGCATTTGTGAACCGGTTCCCGAGGCAATAGGATAAGTGTTCAAACTTTGAACTGGCCGACATGCACATGGCGTATGGAGTTGCGGGCTGTAATGGGCGCGCCGCTCTGCGCTTGTACGATGAACATTTCCCGCGCAGCACATGTTCCTCAGTCGTTGAGCCGCTCAGTGTGGTTTCAGCATGAAGGGGCTCCCTCACATTACACCAATGACGTCCGCCAACACCTAAATGTTAAATTTGGACAGCATTGGAAAGGTCGGGGTGGTCCGGTTCATTGGCCTGCTAGGTCACTGGATCTATCACGCCTGGACTTCTTCTACTGGGGTCAAATGGAGACATTGGTGTATGAGACCCCCGTTGATTCAGAAGAAGACCTCGTCGCTCGCATTTCTCTAGATGCCCGGGAGATGCAGGGGTAGCTAAGGGAAATCTTTCAGAATGTTAGGAATTTCAAGCGGCGCCGCTGTGAAGCCTGTGTGACTGCTTCTGGTTGAAATTTCGAGCGCCTTCTGTAGCATGTAGCTTTTTGCCACTGTAAAACTTGTCATTTAAATCATTTCTATTACACTAACGTGTTACTGTTTCTATTCTTTTTCTTTGCTTCTTTTAACCGTAGAAGGCATTTCGGACCCTTCAGTACTATGTGATTCCGAATCATCTTTCTGCCCCCTACACCTCCTTCAAGTTTGTCGCACTGGTAGCGAATCACCCTGTATAAGTACGTAAGAAGTAGAATATAAATAATTAATTTGTCATCTTTATTGTTTTGGAAACTCTTTATTTTAAGACAAACTTTGCATTCCATATATATATATTTTACATTACATGAAACCTATTTAAAGATTAACTTTTCAGGTTGAGCACCAATTTGGGATGCTTTTAAGTAACAAGAATGTGTGTATCATATTAAATAACCTTAGCAAGAAAAAAAACCAAAGAGCGTATTCATATATACATATCTGCAGCAGGAAAGCCATCATATCCGCCCAACAAACGAAGATAATTTTTACATACTTTTACTTGACTTGTTTCCTCTTTGTTAAGATGCAATATTGTAATCGATTTTTCACTCAATTCCTAAGGTGCTAGAATTTTGAACTTTTGTACATTTGCATATTCTGTATGACAATACACTATTTTAATATTTTCAAAACCTGGTAATTAATTAATAGATTAATCTTATTATTTTTTTCCATACGAGTGGAGGCACCAGGTATTAAGTTTGAGAAAAAGTTGATTTCAAGATTCCATAATACTTATTATGATGAATTTATGAATAAATAGTAGAAAATAATTAAAATAAAAAATAATTTCTTGTTTAGTACACTATTAAAAGTTTTTTTTAAAAAAAAGGGGGTATTATATTTAATAACAGGTGTTCTTTGATTACCTGATGGCAAAATAAGCTAAAAAGAAATATCTGCGAAATTTTCTTATTTAATCTTTGAATTGTCTCTTCGTCCAAATATTTTGAAGAGATCATTTGCGAATTTTTAGAGAGTATTAATATATATAAATTTAATAAAACAAAATAATCCTGAGAAATTAAATTTATGGAAAAAACACAAGTAGAAAACTAAATACCAAACAAAAGCATAGGATGAATATTAAAAGCAGTAAACACTTAAATAAAAAAACAAATAAAAAACTAGACACAAAACTAAAAACATAAAAAATAGTAAAAAAAGTATTTCATTATGATCAAAAAATTAATAAGTCGAACTCTGTAAAAAGTAATTGATATGGTACAATTCCATTAATAACCATAAATAATCAACTATGAAACAAAATAATATTACTCAAGACAAGAAGTAAGTTAGTTAAAATTACCAAACATCGTAGAATACAGAAAAGAATAAAATATATATCTACATACTTAAATTTCGTCGATAACAAGCAACAACCCCTATCTCATTTTTTTTTAAATTGCAAAGAGGAAGATTCAAATGAATTTTTCACAACCAATAACGAATATTTCTGAATGTTTTTAACATCCGCTATGAACATGAAACTTCATGTTTCAATCAGACGTGAAAAAAACCATAGAAATATTCGTTATTGGCTGTGAAAAATTCATTTGAATCTTCCTCTTTGCAATTTAGAGAAATTGAGATTGGTGGTGATGTTTGTTAAGCGACGATTTATAAAATAGTTGTATTCCACTAGTTTTTTATCTGACTGAATTACAATTCGTCTAATTTGAAAATGTTTCAATATTTTTTTTCATTTTTTATAAAATGATTATTTTTAATAAAACTTATTTGTTGATGTTATATGATAAAATATAATAAATTACTAATTTTATTTTTTAACCCAATTATAATTTAAAGCTGAATATTTCCATTTTTTAACGTGAAAATTTGGATGTTTTGAGAACATGTTAAAAATAATGTATGTAGGATCCTTAAAATTTAATTATAAAAATAAAATGAATACAAAATTTCGTTCAATTCAAACTCTCAAAAGTGTATTTTCAGAATAACCACGCCGAATTTCATAGAAATATAATGAAAAGCATTTTCTTTATCAATTCTAAGAATAATCTCAATTCTAAAGAATGAAGAAAGAAACCTCTAAATTAGGCTATTTTGGAACGCTATTGATATGCCAAAGAAATATAAAATGCGTTATTTTTTGGAATTTTCAAAATGAGAAATTTAAAATATTTATGTATGCAAGGTAAAACAAATCGACAAAGAATATGTTTTAAAGTAGCGGTTCATCATCTAATTCCTGAACAATTTTTTTTTCGCTGTGCTCATATTTATATTTTTATGATGCATTTTTCTGTAACTTGGAGTTTCACTAAATGTTTTTGAATTATGCATAGATGAGTCCGTTCATAATCAGGGAAAGTTCTATAAAAGAGTTAAATATTTTTTTAAAATCTGGTTTCTGCAATTTTGTAATTAAAGGCTAAATTTGTTTTATTTAATAGGAAAACAGTTAAAGTACAAAATCTTTATAAAAGCAACAGCCAGTAAGGTTTCTCTAAATAAGCTATTCTTAAAATGTTAGCTGATGTTTTTTACATTCGCTTCTATTACTGAAATCGCCTTTATTCGTTGTGATGGTTGAGGGAGAAAGATATTTTAATTACATTATAACATAGCATAAACATTCAAAGGGATTTTGTGAATAATTTTTAAAGGCTTTATCTCGTTTATTTATTTATTTTGCAACGTTTTCACTCACTTGAAACATCGATAAAGCTAATTCTATGTTAAAAGTATAAAATGGTGACAAGAAGCTAAAAAATAAAATACTGCGCAACGCTTACTAATTTGTGAGTAGTAATCTGCTGATACTGATTTTCTAATGCTGGTTTGCAGATAGTAATATTCTCATACTGGTTATCTGGTGGTAATTTGCTGATATTGATTTGCTAGTAGTAATTTTCTAATACTGGTTTGTTGGTGAGAATATACTAAAACCGGTTAACTGGTAATAATTTGAAGATGCTGGTTTGTTAGTTTAGTGTTAGTAGTTTGCTAGTAAAGACTGGTAGATATCGTAGTCAAGCGTCCTTCCACTAATGTGGTATGGACAATTGGAGGGATTGCCGGCTCAGATGTTGTTTTCATCATTTGACCACGATTCAAAACCTACTATGCCTCTCATGTATTTTCAAAATGAAACATTAAAAAACTAAACGAAGCTTCTAGTTTGCTGAAAAATGATAAACCGAGTAATTTTTAGCGGTTACATCGTATAAAAATTTTTTGAAGAAAATTCAGCAATTAATCATGGATTTCACGGCATAATTTTAAATGTTCATATCAACGAAAAACATTAAAGCAGCAGATTTTTTTAGATGCTCTAATTTGTTTCTTTAAATATTTCATAAAAAAACAATTGTAAAATCTGAGAGTTTTCTACTTGTTGTTTGAATCTTACAACTATTTCTGTTGCTCAATGAATGAAATTCTCGAGAATGCAGAGGTACTTTTCTTTTGATGCAATTCAAATATGCAATTGATGCATGCAATTTTTTGTGTGTGAAATAATTTTTTACCCTAATTTGGCTTCGCTTCTGAGGTTTTGCGCTGAACAATTTCAGTCACGTATGATTACGTGATATTTTATACATTCTTCCAAACAATCTGAGTGTATACTTATGTGGAATACAAAACAATTCGGAGAACCTGAAAATATCTGTAACGGTAACTGTTTAATGAGATAACTTCGGAATAGAAAATGCGGAAACATCTACAAATGTTATCTTTGCCCGGAAGTTCAGTGACTGGAAGGTTTTGTATAATAGCATGGCTTATATACAGTGTTTTATGGATGATTTCCTTCCAGAAAAAATGCTGTATGGTTCGACGAAAACATTTAATCCTAGGAACAATACAATGAATTTTGATTTTCCGAAAGTTTTTTTTATGCCATGAGCTTTATTTGAAGATAGATGTTCTGAATCTGGAGCATAATATTCACTTTAATATGCTTTTGTTTAAATCAAGGTTTCTTAAATTCAAACCCTATTTGCTACCCTATTTGAAATCGCGAAACCCGGACAGAGTGTGATTCCGTAAAGTCCTTCAATATTAGTCCGCAAGAATAAATGTAAAAAAAAACATTTTGATTCTTAATAATTTAAATAATGGCATTAAATTGAATTTCATTTTATGTATCTTTAATGGAATCAATTCATGCTTAAATGATGTATGTCAGGTGCGCCGAGTCAATTTCACTTTGAAATCCATTGCGAATCTTCCAGGAGCGTAACGTCACAGAACAGCTTAAAGTAACTCACAGTTAGATAAAGTATGCAGTAAGGCTTATCATGTGACTGTGACGTCATGCGAATTGACCCATTTATCCCTCATTTGCATATTTCCTAAGCATAACAGTACTGAACGTGGTGAAAAAAAATTTTTATAACAATGTACTTCAAAAGGTTTTTTTCGGGGAGGGGGGGGTCTTCCAAGAAAAAAATGAGTTTTCAAGATTCGATTTCTCGATTTAAACGAGGTTTAGCGATGTTTTTGGGGGGAGGGGGAGGATAGGGTTGAAAGGCGGCTGAAAGAGCGAAGGATATTTAAAATATCAGCCTTACATTCGGGTACATGTCTAAGTGAAAGAAGATGAAAGCTACATATTTTGTTTCTTTAGGAATCAAATCAGTATTTATTTTTTATTGAAAATTGCAACAGAGCAATTTATTCACTCAGGAACAGTTATTTAAGTTGGTAGATTTTATTTCAAAATTAGAGATCTTAGAAATATTCGAAGATGTCTGCTTTTTCCTCAGATAAGATTTTGATTTTTTTTTTCTTTTCAGTAATTTGAAAATTTTTACGTGGTTTTCTTTTAATATTAGCAGTCAATTTTTGAATCAATAAAATACAAATAAGCTTTTGTATTGAGAAAAGAAAACCTATTTTGTTACAGAGCAATAACAAGTGAAGCATTCATCACAAATGCAATTTTCATTATATGCACCTTCCCCCCCCCTTTAATATTTGATACTAATTCTTACACTTAATTCGGCCTTAAATTTTCAGTAAAATGGCTTGAAAGCATTTGTAAATTCTTTTAAAATGTTCTCAAAGAGAGAAAACTCTAGAGTAATCAGCAATTTTTTATGACCATGATACATTTATTGCTGTGAAATTGTGCTGATCATCCCACATTTTCAGAACACATAACATTTTCGTCCCACATCGACAACAATCAGACGAATTAGAGTCCTTATCTTTGCAAATATTTTTAATCTTTTCACAAAATAATGATACAGGAGAGAACACTCAAATAAATTAATTACTCAGCACCTACACATTTCACTTTTTAAAACAAACATACACTTCTAATACTCATACAGAATTCAGCATCGAGCTCTACATTCAGCAACATGTCTAAGAGAAAGATGATCAAAATTATATACGTACAACTTTTTATGATTCAAATCACTATTTATTATTTTATTTACAGCTGAAACTGAACAAAGTAATGACTTTGCAACTGATCAATCCCCATTTTCAAAAAACAACACTTTCATCCCACATCGACAAAATTTAGACGATTTAGAATCGTTATTTTTGTAATTATTTTTAGTCTTTACACAAAATAATGATAGAGGAAAACACATTCAAATAAATTAATCACTCAGCACCTACACATTTCGCTTTATAAAACAAACATGCTCTTCTAATGCTAATACAGAATTATAAATCGAGCTCCACATTCAGCAACATGTCAAAGAGAAAGACAATGAGAACTTCTTCTTGATTACGGGACACCTCGCCCCTGGTCCCGGAGGATATATATATATATATATATATATATATATATACACTTTCTCGTACATCGATGTTTCCATCCGGAGGGTCACTAAAATGTGAAAGACACTTTAGATGACGTGAGTTCATGCTGCAGCAGACTTGGTCGGCTCTAAATTCTAACAGAAATTGACAAGCATAAAAAAAGAGAGAAAAAACAGGACTAAACCTGTGGAACGAGGCTATTAACCTCCTGATAAATGAAATGAAGGAGACCTAAATTTTCCTCTCTGTTTAAAATTGTGGACAGATTGTCTTTATCATAAATTAGTTTTTTTGCATACTTTTCCGTGAATGGGCAATTCACCACGTAGTGTAAAGTATCTCCCACGGCGCCACAAGGGCATTTGATGTTCAAGCTCCTCCCAAATCGTACAAAGTACGCTGGGAATCTACCGTGTCCACTCAAAAATTGTACAATAAAATGACTAAGTTTTTTCGTATGAATTGATACCGCCAGTATTAGTTTTTCTGTATGTCTGCCGTTTTTTGTTGTGGACGAAGCCCAACGCTCTTGCCAAATCTGTATTTGCACATTGGAAATTGTATTTTTTAATTGTTTAAAGGATTTCTTTGGAATTTTTTCAATGTTAGGTCTCGTTGTAGCTTTTTTAGCGTAACTATCAGCTGTTTCATTCCCCTGAATTCCAGTGCGAGCTGGAATCCAGTGGAGTGTAATGGATTTTTCTTTGCTCATTTCTAAGATGTCGTTTTTAATTGCAAGAATTTCTTGTTTACTGGTTTTAAAAGTGTTGAGTGCTTCAAGCATCGAAAGAGAGTCTGTGTATAAGTTGATTTTATTCCATGGTCCAATGGTGGAAATGAATTCTAGGGCCATTTGTATTCCTGTGACCTCCGCCTGGTACACTGTGGCAAAATCTGACAACCTAATTGTTCTAATGAAAATCTCTGCGTTATAATAGAATACAACTATAGCTGCACCAACCTGATCGTTAATATTTGATCCGTCTGTATAGATCTCAATCTCTTCCCCGGAAGGTTTGTGTTTATAGTAAGTAATTGAAATATTATCCGCTGGATGGATAATGGATATTACGTGGATCTAGTCTGGTTTCGTAATCTTCCCATTTAAAAATTTTTTATCCAAACTTTATATCGTTATTTATTGTCGTGAGTAAGAATTTGCCAAAAACTCCCTTTGCCTTAATGTCTAGCGGTACAATTCCCGCGATAACTTGTAAAGCTTCCGTAGAAATTGTACGGTATGCTTTGGTAATTTTTATAAGTGGTCTACGCTGTAGACTATTTAGGGAATCCCTGATCTTTTTTAGTTTTAATCTATTGCCCCATGCTCCTACTCCAAAAAGAAGGTAAGGCTCTATAGCTCAATAATATATTTTTCTAAAAAGACCCGAACGCTTAGAATAGAATTCATTAGCTACTGTTGAGAGTTTGTAGGTTAATGAATCCGTTTTGTCTCTGAGTGCTTTAAAATGTTTGGTGAAAGTGAGACAGCAGTCCCAAGTCACACCGAGGTATTTTATGTTATTTACAACTTGTATTGTATGATTATTAATTGAAATAATGGGAGGGTTTCTGAGATTAAGTCTTCCCCCAAAAGTAATAGGCATTTGAAATGTTTTTTGTATATTAAAGGAAAGTTTATGCTCTGCACCCCAGGCGAATAATTTTTCGAGAACTGCATTTCCCTTTGTTTCGATTTCCTCTTTATCCTTGCCTCTAATTACAACAATTTTGTCGTCGGCATAGGCTTGGATGTGAGTTCCCTGTGGTAGGGGTAAATCAAGGGCAGTGTCCATAACAAGGTTCCAAAAGAGAGGCCCGCTACACGAACCTCGCGGGACCCCTCTCTGGTTATCAAAATTCCATACTTCCTCATCCTGAAAGTAATGTATTGATCTATTTGTGAAATAGTTTCTCACCAAATTAAAAATATTCTGAGGGCAATTTGCCTGTGTAAGTTGAAATAAGATGCTTGTGCGCCAGACTGTGTCAAACGCACCTTGTACGTCTAAAGATAAAAGTGTAACTGGTACACGCTCTTGTAATGCTATGTTTATGGCCTGCCATAAGCCGAAGTTTGCAGTCTCGCAAGATCTGCCATTTCGAAGACCATGCTGTTGTTTATGTAATTTGTTATTTTTATGGAGCAAGTGGGTTATCCTAAAGACTAAAAGCTTGTCTAAAATTTTTACCAGTACCGATAATAAACAAATTGGGCGATACGCATTAGGTAAAGATGGGTCTTTGCCAGGTTTGTTAAAAATTATAAGTTTTTCTTTCTTCCAAGTTTCTGGAAAAATTTCCAATTCCAGACATTTATTATATGTGTAATGCAGTATGTCTGGATTCATGTCATGGAGTTCCTTGATGATTTCTATAGAGATGCCATCAATCCCAGGCGCCTTCTTCTTTTTCATCGTTGAAATTGCATAAGTAATTTCTTGCTTCGTAAACTGTTTATCCAGGATCGTACTAGAGTAAGTATTTACTGTTTCACGTTTTTTCCGTTGTACATGAGTCTCCTGCGTAGAATCATCAGTGGGAAACAATGCCTGAACTATTGTTTGAATAGTTTCTTCTATAGTATTTGTGAATTGTCCATTGCTGGTTTTCACCGATTGAAGAACTGTTTGTTTTCTTATTTTGCCGGCGGCAATTTTGTACAGAAGATCGAATGCGTTATTTGCAACTAGTTGTTGGCAGAACAACTCAAAAGATTCTAGACACTTTTGTTTTATTAACCATTTGTAATGAGCTTCCTGTTTCTTGTAAACGATTCGTCGCATTGATCGTTCCTCTTCTCTTCGCCTTCTTTGATATCTGGACCTCAGTGCCCGTGTTTTCTTTCTGTTTAAATCAAGCTCGGAGTCCCACCAGGGAACTCTAAGATGTTTAATAACTTTCCTTGGGAAACTTTGACTAATTTGGTTGATGGTAATTGTTAACTCTTCTAGCCATTTCTCCAATTTTTGTTTGCTATCTATAGTTTGTATTTCTTCTTGTAATTCAAGAAATTTTTGATGCACTGCTTTACAAATTTTTAAAATTTGCCTATGATTAAAAAATACTCTAGGAGGATCTCGTGTTGCATTAAAATATTCGACATTAAAAACCAGATAATTATGATCACTAAAATTATTTTTTATAACTTGCCAGTTCATTTTCTTGTTAGCCAGGTTGGCTGAGGACATAGTAATGTCGATCCAGCTTTTGCCATTTACCGTTTCGAATGTTGGTTCTGAATCTTTGTCATTCCAAATAATAAGATCATACTTGAGTATAAAATATACCAGAGGAGCAGCCTGATCAGAAATGCGATGATTACGGATTTCAGGACCCCATAATTCGTGCCTCATATTGAAATCTGCCCCAATTTAAATGTGGCTAAAATTAATGTTTTAAAAAATATCTTCAAGTTTTAGAATTTCGCTATTTTTATTACTGGAATGTGGAATATATACAGAAACCACTGTTATAGTCTGAGTACCGTCTGAAATATCTGCAATCACAGTGTTTTGACTGACATGAAGGGGAAGGATTGAAAGATTTTTATTTCGAATAATTATAATTGCCTTGCCACTGAGTGCAGCGACTATTCTCCAATTCTTAGGAAACCCTATGACCTTCCCTTTTTTGAGGTACGGTTCCTGTAAAAGGAACACATCTGGGATTTTATTCGAAAAACAAAGGTTTGGCAACTCTTGGGTCGCCATACGTGAACGACCCAAGTTTGCCTGCAAGAAACACAAGGCGAAAACAACCGGGGGCACACTACCCATAAATGATATGTTTTGCAATAAACTCTATCTCACGGAGGTACATGGGGCATAAGTTTGAATTTGACATATGGTCAGCTCTGACTTTAAGATTAGTACTTTTGTTGTACAGAACACAATTTCTGCAAATAGGATGCGGTTTTGTGCATCCTTTCGGATCATGGTTTGCAGTGCACTTAGTACAAGTCGGTTTGGTTTCTCTACAATTCCTTTTTAAATGACCAAATCGGTAACAGCCAAAGCACCTCAGTGGTTCAAGAAATTCTTTGAAACGATAGGAGTTAAAACCGCAACGCAATCGTTTCTTATCTTTTATTTCCTGATAATTTTTTGGTTGCATTGCAAGAATCCTGTTCTGTAAACTGCCTCTCCCTTTTTTCTTGAAAACAACCTTTATTTCTTGGTAGACAATGAGAACTAAATGCGTATACTGATCACTGATTCAAATCACTATTTATCATTTTATTTGCAGTTGAAACTGAACAATGTAATGTCTTTGCAACAGTTCTTTAAATTGGTAGATTTTATTTCAAAATTGAAGATCTTAGAAATATTCGCTGAGGTTAGCTTCTTTTTCAGACGGTTTTGAAATTATATTCTTTTTTCTGTAGATAGCGTATTTTTACGTGTTTTTCCTATATTATTAAATCATATTTAATCCGCCTTCAGACATTCTTTTACAGAGAACTTTAATAGCACAAAATAGGAATATCTCTCTTCGGGAAAAATGAAAATATAACCTTCTATCTATTTTTCATTCACAAACACCATTTTGTAATTAAAGTACACTTTGTAATATCAGATTATAATTTAATGTCGGGACAAATAATTAGCGAAAAAATAAAACTGTTTTAAATCAAATGATTACTTATATATTCTGCTTATATATTCCAATCAAAATGCTCAAAAGATGTGTGAACAGACTCTGTAGTCCTGAATGTGGTCCTAATATATTTAAAAGAAATTATTTATTTTTTCAGAGTTGTTTCAAACATAATTAATCGATATTCTACGTAATGAAACTCTATATTTGAGCGAAATTATCTAATTTTTTGGCAATCTTTTTATTGTCCTTAGAAACGTAGAAATACATACTACAGCATTGATTATTGACTTTCTACGTACTGTCAACTTGAGTTGCCCCAAGCTGTAGTCAAGAGCTAAATCTCTGCAACTTACCCCCAGTGAAAGGAATGAAGGCGATCACCTTTCACAGACGTATGTCGATCCTTTGTTCCTTCATGTTACCCCAACACTGAGCAATATTCAATATTACATCACGACCATTTTTGCTTTTCTATCAATTAATTTTGAATAATTTAGTAATTGTTAAATAAAATTACTTAATTGCTCATTTTTTGCTTGATGAAGAAAATATTGTTTTGAAAGAAATTTCTATTAAAAACTTAATAATTTTAATTAAATGTCAAAGTTCAAAAATAATTTTTTTATACATTTTTCCGGTATTCTTTGCACTCATTTGTACAAATATGCAGAACTTTTGTTAAAACATTTTTTAAAAGCCGTGCAGTGTAGATCAAAGTCTAGACGGCAGTTTCGATTATATATATATATATATCTTTGAGAAAGAACTAGATGATGGATATTGAACATCTTTGAATAAATAAGCAGTTTTTAGGTAATTTAATTCAATAATAAATAAAACGGTGTTCTAAGAAAATGGATTCAAACACTTTCTTTGAAACTGTAATTTCATCAGTATTTTGCATTGAGTTTGTATTGCTTTTAGATTTCTTTCAACATCCTGGACTTTTTTGCTGTTCTACCAATGTGCATTTTCTATACAACCAATTTTGTGATAAAGAAAGCTAGAATTGGTGAAATTAATGAGTTTTTGCGTAATCAAATATTCTGCAATCCTCAAATATTATCTAATGAGATACGAGTCGTTGATGGCCGAACATTATCTATTGGAATCCGAGATGTTCAAATGAGGCTATATCTACTTTCGAAAATGTTGAAAGAATTTGTTTTTTGAAATTTTGAAAGTCGTTTGCAAAGTAGTCTAGACGATACAAAGAAAAATTCAAATGCGCCCTAAAATAGATTGTATCTAACCACACTTTTCCGGCGGGAAAAAATTTCAGCAAAATAAGGTATCAACACAAAAAAATGGAGTGAACTTGTTGAATGTTTCTTGCATTTTATATATTAAGTAAATTTGTAATTTTAATTAATAATATATTAAATAAATTTCTAATAGTTCTACACTGACTTTCAAAATGTCTGTAACAATATTTACTTTAATTGTACTGGTCCGTGAAATCGCGAATAAATAATTGATTCCAAATGTTTTGCATTTATTAATCATCCATTTTTATTGATACACAATTATTTAATTTTATATCTATAAGGAATATATTTATAAAAATATATTTCACGACTGACTGTTTTTGTTAGAAATGAATCAAGTTTCAAAATTCGATCCTTTTTAGAATTCTTTTAAAATAACATACTTTTTTTGTTGCTTTTTCCTAAGACAACTTCTTTTTTTATTTTGCTTCTGTAAACATTTCCATAAAAATACGGCCAGGCTGCTGATAATATTCTAGTCTTTATCATTAATACTCTAGTCGTCAGGCAAGTATTCCAGGATACATAAAATACATAAAATGTCTAAAATTGTAGAGATATTGTGAAATTTTCATGCTTTGCAGTTTTACATTTCTTCACAAAATTGCTTCACAATATTCACAGTTATTTGCATATCGTTTTGAGGAGAATTTTATGTTCAGATCAATATAAAACTAAATTTCAAATATCTGCAATACAAAAAGATGTTTAGTTAAAGCTGTTAATTTTAAAATTTCAAACTATTAGTCATATATCATGGGGTAATTTTCTTTTTTCAGACACCGTTCCAAGAAATGTTTAGTAGGTCATAAAGATTGAAAAATATATGCAGCTGCACAAAAATATTTTTTAATTTATTTCAAATTCATAACTAAATCTTACACTTTATCATTAAAACATGCATATTTTTAGATCGCTGACGTGAACACCATGCTTATTAATGGAATTTTGTGTAAAATTATCCTTAAAATGATACTCACATAATTGTATTCTAAAAAAAAGTGAGCCACTCCGTTAACAAATAAACGAAGGAAAATTTCAACGAACTTAAATAATGCCATAAGCTTTTTTAATCCATATTCTGTATTAAAAATTCATTTCTAAATCTCTGATACAGAACACATACTTTTTTAATCAATCTCTCTCTCTCTGTCTCTGGAGCCTCTGTTCTAAGAAAATATATTATATTCAGATATACAGCAATAGCAATTTAAACATTTATCATTAATACAATTTTCCTTTATGTGCTCTTTTTTCTACAGTAAATATTTAATACTTTCTTTCTTACTCTTTATCTAACATTAAATTCTCAGTAAAATAACTCATAAACGTACGCAAATATTTTTAAAATGTTCTCTAAGTGGGAGAGTTTCAGACTTGTCTACAATTTTTATGACCATTGTAATTTCTACTACTGAAATTTGTTGAACATCCCACGTTTCATCGACAAAAGGCATTGTCTATTACATACAGACGATTTTAAATCCTTAATCTTTGTAATTTTTTAATGTTTACATAAAATAAAGATTGGGAAGAACACGTTCAAATGGAATATTCACTCATCACATACACATTTATCTTTTTAAAACAAGTATACGCACCTAAGTCAACTTACCATGTAACGTTTTTGTAACGATGCTTGTGATTTAAGCTCTAATCTTTGTAAATGAAATTTCAGTTAAAAATTCTTTTCACTCAATTTTGATATTCTATTTAATAAAAAAAGTGCTAAAATTAATTGTTCATTTCAAGAATATTTCATTCAGCATCAGGTTTGTATACATTGAGTAAAATGTAAATTGACGGATCCACGATCCTTTCACGATGAGATTTAACTTCGGATTTATCAAAAATAGGCTTCAGTTTTTTTTAAGAAGTTCTTTTAATCTATATCAAAATATTAATAATATGGGATTTATTTTTAATATTTTATGTCATTTATTTCAATTTGAAATTCTTAGAACAAAGTTTTGTCATCACTATTTTAAATACCAGTGAGAGTTTGAAAGAAACCAAGGCAACCCACCACCAGTGACCTAGTGGGTTACAACATCAAATTATTCAAAAACTGGTAGATTGACTTATGCTGTAGCAACGAATTTCTCGTTGTGATGAAGTTATGCTCAGATCCTGGAAGTTTTACCTCCAAGCGGAAAATATCAACTTAATAATTTAAATGAAGAAACTCGATACATAAATAAATTTAATCAGAATAGTTTTTAAAAACACACTTTTATTACTGTACTAAACATTAGAAAGTTTTGATTTTATTTATCTTTTACTTTTCAGTCTTTCATTTATAATCCATTATTATGAATACTATGAAATATTGAAATCAATTTATTCTCAAATTCACTAACAGGTGACGCCACTGGTATGGAATCAAAATTTAATTTAATAAGTCAATTAACAAATAATTAATTTCTGAAAATCTATATAATATTTGTCCAGGCATGATCTCTAATGCTCAGTAATGTGGGCGTGGCTACGACCCACCGGACCAGACGCTACACACGCAGCGCGCGCGGGGAACAGGAAAGGTGTTTTCTTAGAATTCGAAGAGGAAAAAGGGAGAGTGCTGCGGAAGTGAATTTCTCTTATCTTTGGGTCTCTCTACTCCAACGGTGCATCCTATATTTTCTTTCTTTTGCGTACTTAATTTTTGAATTGAATATTTGTATATTTTGCAAAACTTAAGTTAGCATCAATTCATTCATCATTTCCGTTTCCCATGCTTCTTTTTATTTTTTAAGCACTCTGGCAATCTGCATGAGATTTTCTTCAGCAACTTTCGTCAGTAAATTTGTGACAATCAGATCTGAGATATTGTTGGCAAGCTAAAAACTCATCTTAGACGGGTACAAATCTTCTAGTGTTAAAATCGTAAATTATCATCGAAAACTCTAGAACATCAGGGAGAGAGTGAAAGATCTATCTTTTTTTCAAGCTTTTCTTTTTTACCTCCTTCTTTACCTAAATTACCTCTTAATCCGTTTTATCGTTAGCTAATGAGTTGAAAATACGTCTACATCGTTGTCATGTCCTGAGCTGCTAACAGTTGCTTTGGGACAACTGTTGTCTAAACTCAGAATCAGTTACAAACACGATTTTATTCTCTAAAATTCTAAGTGGGTTGTAAATTTAAAATCAGACGCAGTAAAATTATATCCTTTGACTCCAGTTCAAAATAGCTCTCTCCATTCTCTTTCCATATCTCTTTTCCATTTGTGACTGTTTTAACCTCAGTTTATATTATTATACGCCAATATATATATATATATATATATATATATATATATGACTTAAACTTGATTTTTTGTTTATGGTATCTTTAGTAATTTCAATTTATTAGATTTTATTTAAAATTGATGTATTGTTCAAATAATGACTTTTCAGTATAGGATTTGATTCTTGATATGTTTTGTTTACTTCATTTCTGTATGATTATATACTAGTTATATTTATATATATATATGTATATATAGCAATTTTAATGCTAATTTTAGTGTTTCTCTTAATAAACAAAATACACCTATACATATTTCAGAGAAAATTTTACTTTGTGTTGAACTACAATGGCGAAAATTCAAAAATACATCAGAAACAAACTAATCATCTCTTCAAGGAATATTTTTAATCCGGATACGGATTGAAAAGCTTATTTTCAGACACCTACCTCCACGTTCCCACGACACCTACATTCTACGACAGGAAGATTGAAACGAATCTTTGGTGAATGAAAGCTTAAATTTATCTTCATAGTTGTTTTCTGAAACTCCTGCATATTTTTCAGGATTCTTAACATATAAGAGAATTATAATGAACTGCCATGTTGTTCTGGAATCAGTAAAACTGAATCCTTAGTTATTAAATCTTTAATAGAACTTTGAATATTTCTGTAAATGAGAAATTCTGAAAAAACATTTATTTCACAAGTCCAAACTAAGGAATCCATTCAAAATATGAAAAGGATGACAAATGCAAGAATATAATACTTTACATTTGTTAAAACCTTCGCATATAATAACTGCCATTAGAAAGACACTTCCTATTTATTTATATAATATTTTGGACTAAAAAAATATTTTAGCAGAATTTTCTGCATAAAAATGCATTTCTTAAGAACGTATAAACATAAAAAAAGCAAAATTAACTTTATTATTATTTTTTTATCATAATTAATTCTGAATATACTAAAACTGATTTTCTATTAAATCTAATATCTTAATCATTTCTATGTTAATAGTCCTACAAATCCCTTGCAAAAATACAGTAGTCTTCCCTATTTTATTAGAATCATTAAACCTTTCTTAGTAATTAAAACGGCTTGCTCTTAAAAAAATTTTTATTAATTCATTTCTACAGGGCTCTTATAGATACATCCTTCAGCAGAATTTTGAACAATCCCTAAGTTTAAACATTCATTGTTATACAGTCATCAGTCAATAATCATGCTTGAAAACAATAACAAGAATCACTTCTAAACAGAAGATGTTTTTCCAAGATTTAAAGTAAAATTTCAAAGGCGTTTTAAAGTTATTTTCTTATTTTTTAAATATAAGTTTGTCTAAGATTTTGTTTCTAATTCCGAGTCGGAAACTATCAAGCAAGATGCACAGATACAGAAATACATATTTTTTTTAAATACGTAAAAGATACATAATATTTTAGATGAAAAGATAGATATTATTTTTTTAAAAATAATATGTATCTTTTTAGATAAAATATAGAAATAAATTAAATTGAAATATACATATTATTTTTTTCATATATGTGAGAAAATGATGAAAAGTAAATACTTTTTAGTTTAAAGATTATTTACAGTTAAAGAAAACTAAAGGGATTTATACATTAAAACAAAAATGCATGCCTTTTCCTCCATTTCAAAAGAAAAAAAAATCATAAAAGCTTAAAAATCTTTGAAGCATTTTATTGCTTTTATAAATGACGTTTAAACCAAAAATAAAACCCTTAAATTGTATCTTTTGACACCAAAAATCTCAAGAACTCGTTTTTACGAAAATGATTTAAAGCAATCTCCCTAGAAAACTTAACACTGAATACTTAATCCACTTCAATGATAAAAATAAACCACCCAACATCATGTGTTTTTTTTTTCCTTCATCAGCATATCAATTTAATTGCTCTGGCCAATCTTCGCGTAATCTGTCGCCAACCGTAATTCTTTCTCCCTAGGGAGGTTCACTGACCAAAAATCTCCACCTCCAGATTTTACGCGTCGTGTCTACAAGGATGTCCCGGAGAGGTAAAATAAACGTGTCAAATATGACATGTCCTACCCAATCGTCATTCCCAAGCCTTTTCAATGGCATTTTTCGGAAATGAAGGGCCCCACTCCCTCCTCGGAGGTTCGGGGGAAATTCGAATGAATAATTTCCTGTCCACAGAAGCGGCCCTTCGTGCTGCTCATTGCGTCGCAATCACGCGAAGGGTGGGCCCGCCGGAAATGATAATCGGCCCGCGTGCAGCCTGCCCATAACTTCCCTCGGTCATTCCTCACGTCTCTCTTACTTTCCCTCTTTTGCGGTATTTAGTCGCATAATATGTTTATTATGGCTTTTATTTTGCCGCAATTTGTTCGCCAGCTATTAACAATTCCTCGCCAATTGCCACCGCCAAATCAGTTAGGATTGGTTGTTCCTCCTCAGGGTTACCTGGTTGGTTCCTTTCTTTAGAATTTCTACAAGGGTGAGTGTTTTGAATGGCAGGGAGAGAATAGACGAGTTTTACGTAAATTACGTTTTGATTCTTGAAAAACTATTGCTTCCGTTCGATTCTTTTTTTAATCTCCAATTAGCATATGTGGTCTCTCAATGCGTTAAGCATCACGTTTGATGTATAAAAATAGATGAACAGAAACAGTGAAAGCAAATTCATAATATTATTCGAAATATTGAATGAAGCTTCTTATGCGAAATTTGCTTGTGATCTATGTTTATTAAAACAAGTCTTCTAAATAAAGTTATGTATAAGAACCGGCTTTTCGTACTACTGCAAAAACTATGTAGCTATATATTTTTACACCTATGATTCCTTGAAACATTTCTCTTAAATGAAGAAAACATTCAAAATCGAAATTAAATGCTTCATTCACCGAATAGAACTTGTTGTTCCATCGTGGAGTTGTGTCATTGTTTCCTTTCAATTAAATCTCAATTAGAATCAATGAGTTGATTTGTTTGTTTCTGGTGTATGAGCCAAATTTGAATAAGTTACACCAAAGAAATGGTATAATACAGGTTACCTTTGTAAAGTAATTGGTGATTTGAATGGTAGGAAATGGATAGATGAGTTTTGTTTAAATATTATTTGATTCATGAAAAAACTTTTGATACCCCTCGATTCGTTTTTGGATAGCCAGTAACTATGTATGTTTTTTCAACTCATTTAATTTATAAATACTTTTCTTCAAAAGAAGTGACAAAGCAAAATTTTAATATTTTTCATGATATTGTTTGATTTTCCTTTTCAGTTGATTAGCATGTAATTTAAGTTTCTAAGAACATAAATTCGTGTATAATAACCCATTCTCCATTCCACTACATAAACTAAATAACTTTATTGTTTTCCAAATAGTAATTTCTCGAAACTCTTATCGTAAGCAAAGAAAATATTCAATACAAAGTCAAGATCGTTTTTAACTTCAGACCATTTGTGTTTAGAAGCAATCAAGCGAAGTAAAATATTGCTTATTAGAATACGAATTTATACTGGTATTTTAAGAAATAATGTTACTTCAATATGGTATTTTTAAAAGCTTTTTTGGTTTATTACTTCAGCAATATTGAGCTAAATGGATTAAAACAAAAGCTTCAAAATTGAAGAAATGGCAAAAAGAATAATGACAATCATAATTAAATGCATTTTAAAACTAAACAGGATATTTAAAAAAATTGACAGTTTAAGACAAGAAAATAAAGTATTTTCTTAATTTTATTTCTGTGATTTTAAACTAAAAACATGTATTTCTAGGCTGGTAGTTAAAATTTTACATTTTGCAAAAGGATTCATAAATAAGAATTGAACTTAAGATGAATAATATGTAGAATTTGAGAAAATTAATCACAAACTCCAACATGATTCTTTTGAATGATAAGCAAAATATTTTCTTCGGTTTGACAAATAAATCATATCAAAAGATAATTAAGAAAATTGAAAATGAGGAAGTTCATTTAATGCAAAGAAATAAACTGTAATCCAAATTATTTTTAAACATTTCGCTTGAACTTGGTATATATTCTCATTAAATATGATCAATGTTACCCGTTTATTTTCATTTAATTTTTATAAACGTAATTTTATTTTTAAAATAGGCCAACAAAATATTTCTAACAGAAAATTCACCTTTATGTGCAAAAAAGGTTTTTGTAAATAATGAATCTCCTTATTTTTTGTGGAGAATATCATGTAGATGAACTTAATTTAAAAAATAAACTTACACTTACGACATAAAAATTGAAACAGAAAAACTAAGCGCAAATGAATAAACCACACAAAGATAATAAACCACAAGTTTATATAAAAGAAAAACAGTGAGCTGTGTTTGGGGCGCAAGAATTCAATGAAAAATGAATATGTACTTTGAGAATGAAACAAACTTCATTGCGATATTATAAAGTAAAGAAGAATTGATTCAAACATTGCATTGTATGTGAGATACTAAAATAAGATAAATAATTTCATTTTATTATATGCGAGTTATTAAAATAAAAGTTTAAAATATGTATAATATTTGAAATATAAGATAAATTAGAAGCGTTGCACTGTATATACAATAAAGCAAAATATTGCACCTACACATGAAACACATAAAAAAATGGAAAAAAAACTGCGCAATAATATGGAATATAAAAATATTGAGTTGCATTTTAGGTTAGTTATATTAACGTCCCGTTTTGAAGTAACACGAGGGCTATTTTGGGACGTACCTCGTAATTTTGAACCTCGGTCAGGTGACGAGGACGACGCCTGAGCTGGCACCCCCCTCTCCAAACTTCCACGCCACACCAACGGGAGGACGGTTGACCACTACGTATGATTTAGCGTGCAGCAGGCCCCATACACGGCGGATCTTCAGTGGAATCGGGTTTCGAACCTGGAACCCTCCGCCCGCAAAGCCGAGACCTTACCACTAGGCCACCGTGGCCTTTGCATTTTAGGTATAAAAGTACAAGAGAAAAACACTGCCCTATATATGAAATTCAAGTTTACTAATATTATTAACTGCGCTGTAAGTGACATACAAAAGAAATAATAAAAACATTGTTTTAACTATGAAATACCAGCCTAAGTTAGAGATTAAATATTTTACAGTAAATAAAATACAAAACAGAATAGGAACATTGAACTAAATAGGAAAATTTGAAATAAAACTAAACCCATTCTCAATATATGGAATGCAAAAGAAGGCAAATATTTTAATGTGCAACAGGCCCACACACACGGCGAGCCTTTGGCGAATCAGGTCTCGAACCCGCGCTTCTACTGACTCAGCCACTAGGCCCTCGTGGCGTTACAAAAGTTTTTAAATGTTGATATTCACTGAAAAATAGAGAATTTAAATGCTGAAATGAGTGAACAATTTGAACGACCTATTTCCTTCATTAATTTTAAGATTAGATTATTTGAAAGAAATTGCCTAGTGCATAAAAATTAATTTTCTTGAGATATACTCCGATTTTAAATTAATGTTTCCTTATATTTCTCCAAACTAACTTTCAATAAGGCAGGTAAGACCATTCGTTATTCTCCAAACTACTGGTTTGTTTGTCGCGATCAATTAGTCAATATTTTGCAATCTCCAGTTGTCATCCTTAAGAGGCTGTTCCGGAACCTTCATAGCTCAAGTTTAGTTCATCTAATTAGCGATCACCTGAAGCAAGCTATCATAGCTTTATTAATAGTCATTTAAATGTCATAAGTGGAACAAATTTGTAGCACAGTTCTCCTTGAAAGATTCTCGAAGCAAGCAATTAATTAATTCTTACCTGGAAAGCTGAATTTTAAGATCTGAATCCCGATGGAGAATTTAATGATTAATAGGGAACCATGTATTCCTCCTCCCTTAAAACCAAATGCAGAAATGGAAATGCATGTTTCTACGAATTTATTTCGCAAATGGGACTCGAATTAAAATATGCTTAATATCTTCCAAATATCCTGCTAGAAGTACGATAAAGTTAAATCTTTTCACTGAAAACCAGGAAATATTTTTCTTCGGAACTAATTTGTTTCTGAGGTCGAATTTTTAAGGAAATGGTTTTGGAGAGCTTGAAATAAAGTTAATTGATATCTTGAGCTACTTAAATTGCTCGTTCAACAAAGAGTTTCAAATGATCGTAAAACGAAAGATGAAATTTGTAGATATTATCATAATTTTTTATTGATTTGATTTGTTAAACTTTTCCTCACGGGTGGAAATGATGCCATTCCAATAGACATTTTTCCTTTGTTTAAAGGCTACTACGTATACTGTGCCACTAAGGCATTAGGATTTGACTCCGTTCGTAGTGCTTTATATTGGATCTGTAATCACTCTGCATATATATTTATCCCCTTGTCCTACTGTTCTCTCAACAAAATGTTTCTAATGTTCATAAAACAAAATATGAAATTTGTAAATGTCATCTTAATTTTTTATTGATTTGTAATTTTATTGATTTTGCGGGTGAAAGAGATGTTGTTCCACTATTTGTTTTTGTCTTTGTTTAGGGGTTGGTATACAGGATTAAGCACTAAGCTTTTAGAATTTCACTCTTCCTTTCGAAAGCAATCTGTTGGATTTGTAGTCACTCTTATATAACTCCCATCTGGTTATATAGTCTATATCCTCTGTGCAAATACTTTTACTTTATGTATCTTTATCTGTTTTATTCCCTTGACCTATTTCTCGTTCAACATAGACCTTCGAATTATCATAATACATACAATGAAATTTATTAATATAACAATAATTTTTTTATGGATTTGATTAAATTTGTTTACATTCTCCTTACAGATGGCACAGATTCTGCTCCAGTAGATTTTTTACCTTTGTTAATAAGCTGGTACATATGTCATATCACTAAGCTATTAGAATTTAACTACCATCGCAGCACTAATCTGTTGGATCTGTAATCACCCTATTTACAGATTTGCTCCCTTGATCTATTAAATCATCATACGCGTGTTGGACAGTGTGTTTTTTATCGAAGAAAGACTAAAATTGGTAACTCACATGTGGTATAAAGGGACCACAGATCATATATACCAATGATTTGATATGGGGAAAGCGCTTTCCTGTTTCTGCTCCAAAATCCCCATCTTAAAAGGAAAATTTGGATTTTGATTAACCATATTCTAAATATTAACTTTATGACAATTTTTGAAGTAACGAAAAGGCCATTTTTCAAACTGTCTTTCTCTAAACTATGTAAGGAATGCAGGAAAAATTATTTTTAAAATTAATTTGTAACTTCATTTTTAATTAAAATTAGTATTATTTGCTTTATTAAAACACTTTCTTTCTCTTTTGTTATAAGTAAATAAATCTATTAATCAGCTATTAGATTACTTAAATTAATTGTGATAAATTCAAAAATGTTAGTGTTACAAACATGAAATAATTATTCATTACATTAAAAATAGATTATATGCTTAGAGTTAGTATGGAAAAGAAGAACATTAAATTCAGCATTTTAAGAATGTACGTACAAAGCATTAAAAATATACATAATGCTAACCTAAAGGTATCATTCAAAAAAATTCATATTTGCATTTCTCAGAGTCTTAAAACAAGTATTAAAGAGTTAAAGAGTGACTTGTTTAAAAAAATTCAGGAAAAACTAATTTCTTCTATAAATTAATAAATTTTCTAAAAAATATACAGACAATGTTTTCTTCTAATCACAACAGTTATAAACGTTTATTTATGTTTATGCTCAAACATTTAAATTACTAATTATTGGAAATTGCTCTTCTCTTTTGAATTTTAAGCCATAATGTAAATTTTATGTTTTTTCTTATTTATTTATCGATTTAACATCTTTGTATTAAAAATTTAAAAACTATCAGATTCAAAAACTTTAAAGGAAGCCTGACTCGATTTGTTCTATGAAATGTGTATTAAGACCCCAACTATGGTTATATTTTTTATATTTTATATCGCAAAAATACAAAATAATCTAATATCTGAATATATGGTGAAATAGCTTAATTCTCAAATTCAATACTGATTCATTATTTGGGTCGATTTTAAAAGTTTATTTCTGTTTGAGAATAGAAAATCAGTTTTTTTACATGTTTTAATTTTTAATGTTTTCTTTTCATCTTTCATGTTTGTAAAGACCACATTTTGCAATCAATTTTCACTCACTTTCTAAAAGCCGCGGTGACCTAGTAGTAAGGTCTCGGCTTCGAGGCCCGAGGGTTTGAGGTTCGAAGCCCAATTCCACTGAAGATCTGTCGTATATGTGGGCCTGTTGCTCATTATATCATATGTTAAGGACCAAACGTTCTGTGTGGAAGTTTGGAAAGGAGGTGCCAGCTCTGGTGTCGTCCTCGTCATCTGATAGCGGTTCAAAATTACGAGGATCGTCCCAAAATAGCCCTCGTGATTCTTCACAACAATACGTTAATAAAACTAAGTTAAATTTTACTCATTTTCTAATTTACTGGAGTTCTGAATTGCTGCTCAGTTTTATATTCACGGTGACAATACAATATATAATATTATCAGAACTTAGTTACCAGTCAATCGATTACTTTTTATTAAAATTTGATTCCATTTGAGATACTCCATTTGAAAGAGAATTGAACACTCTTTTATTAGTTCACTATAGCAAAGAAATTTTTTAGGAGAAATCTTAGGTCAAAACATGATCATAAAAGTTTGAGTTGCTGAAAACAATGTTGTAAGAAAAGTAAGCTCATTGAATATCATACGGAAGAAAGTGACTCATAAGAAAGAATGAAATCATAAGAAAGAATAAGAATAAAAATTAATTACACATTAAAAATATATTATAAAAATGATTGAAATTTCAATTTACTTAGAGTATGTCTTATCAGAGCCTCACGCTTTTACTATTTTGTTTTGATCCCCAGATTTTTGATGAAAGAAAGGTTTGTGTACTATTTAGTACAAAGATAAAATCGCGTTTTTAAAAACATTTTTGTTAATTTCTTCACAAACTGAAATTTCCAGTAAACTTTTAAACTTCTGTCAGAGTACTGTCAATTATTCACAGGAAATGAAAAATTTCCAAATCTCTCCAAATCAATTTACTTACTTGGAATATGTCTATCAGAGCCTCACGCTTTCATTATTGATCTCTAGATGTGTTGATAAAAAAAACCATTTCCTACTTTTTAGAACAATAATAAAATCACGTTTTTGAAAACAATCTTATTTTCGTCACAAACTGAAATTTTCAGTACACTTTCAAACTTCTGTCACAGTAATATGAATTATTCACAGGAAATTATAAATTTCAAAATCTCTCCAAATTAATTAAGAAATTATCCGAACTCTGTGTTGAAACGAAAACATCAGGCCGAAAAATATAATTGAGTGAGTAAAAGAGCTGCTTGACACCTTACTGAAAAGATTTCCTAATAAACTCGTCTTTTCCTCTTCATTTGTTTCGCTTCGTGGCCATTATTAAGATAGAGTCGAAGAAACAGCTTACTTAACTTTAATGTGTACCACTAGCCGCTTGGTGGGCTTAGTGACAGATTAAGATTTCGAGGCCAGCTGAGGCCAAATTTTCAACATACGCTACTCTTTTCTTCTAGGTTTGTGAAACCTCTTCAAACCTTCAAGAAAAGGCTAATGCCTATAATCCAGGGATTTAAAATTCGCTCTTCTTCTTTTTTATAAGCGACCCGTTAAATTATTTCGCAAGTAATAATTTAAAAAGTTCTCATCTCCTCCATATACAGTTATTTAACGCGTCACGCAGAAAGGAACCAAAATTTCAATTTAGACTGAATGATGAAGGTTGATTTTCTTAACTTGTGAAAGTTATGCGCATGATGTATCTCACTTTTCCTGTTGGTTGGAGGTTTGGGATAATTATGATCTACAAAATATCTTTTCCTATCGTAACATAATTTGAATCATTATTTTTAAATATTTTTTTATATTTCTTCCTTGATTTGTATAGTTGGTAACTGCTATGCGATCGACAAAGAAACAACCGTTACAGAGAGTTTGCTAAATTGTGTTTATCTTAATGGAATACTGATTCAGGAAACAAATATTTTTTTTATATATATTTGGTGTAATTTTGCAACATTCTAACAAATTCGTAGGCAAAAGGGCCATTTAAAACATTCCAAAATAAAATAAAGTTAGTTAGTAAGATAGACTAATTACAATTAATAAAACATTTTTTTCTATTATCTCATAATTTCAGTGCTTATTTCATCTATTTTGATTTGTTTAGTAGGAAACAAAAGGAAATTGCAAGGAAATTATTTTTATAGAAAGTTTGCTTAATTGCTTTCATTTTGATGAAATAAAAAATACTTTTGTGAGCTGAGAAAATTATGTGATATCATACCAATTTCATTGGTAAAAGTTTCATATAGAGCATTACAAAAAAAAACTAGTTTCAACCATAGTTCCGGAAACATGCGCGAGACCAAGCTTATCATTTGCAGAATAGAGATTACTATGATCTAAAAATTATATATTTTCCTATTTTCACATAATTTCAGTCCTTTAATTCAATCAAGTGTGATTTTTCTTTTGATTTGTATAATCGAAAAATGCTATAATATAGACTTCAAGCAAAAGGTTTTATACAGAATTTGCATTTCTTTAATGAGGTACTGATCTAAGAGACAAATATTTTTAAGAGTTGGTGATACTTTGCGGTATCCTATGAAAATCGTAGGGAAAATATATGAAACATTGCAAAACTGATATTAGCTACATCCGCAGTTGTGAAAATTATGTGCCTACCATTTACAAAACAGATATAATCTACAAAATACAGGTTCCCCACAAGGTATTTTTATAATTTCAAAATTATATTAAGAAAACAAATGAGTTTAGTTATAATATTAATGTCTCATTTTGAAGCAACACAAGGGTTATTTGGGGATGAACGTGGTAATTTTCAATCCCGGTCAGATAACAAAGACGACGCCTGGGCTGGCGTTTAACGTTTTCGGACGTTTAACCCACGACGTCAGATTTAACGTACTCCGGGCCCACATACACGGCGAACCTTTTATGGAATCGAGTTTTGAATCTGAAAGCCTTAGATCCCGAAGCCAAGAACTTACCATTAGGTCGCCGAAGTCCATAGAAAACCAATGAATAAATAAATCTTTAGAATTTTTTTTAAAAGGAGGAATAGACATTGAACGGGGGGATCTCATTTCATACACTTCTTTATGGGCACAATTAGTTGCATCAAACCAAACAAGACGGAGCTCGATTTTTGTCGTGTTCTCTGTAATATGGAATCATAAATGATGACAATGGCATCAGTCTACTCCTTTCTTTATTCAATATTGTCCTACTCTCCAAGAATTTTTGTACCATTTCTCAAATTGACGAACGTGACGGCGGATGTTTTTTAAAACTAGTCCTATCGTTTCACTGAGTATATGTATCCAATTTTGTTTCAATAAACCGCGATATACACTGCTGTCCAAAAATAATGCACAATTTTGAAGATGCTATAAGATCGGAGTTAATACGGATACTATGATTCGCAATCAGTGCTGAGACTCGTGGGACATACGGAGCCGTCCACAAATGATGTCACTCTTGGAAGGGGGGGGGTTGTGAAATTGTGACAGTTTGTGACAAGGGGGAGGGAGGGGGTAACAAGAAGTGTGACATCACATATTTTGGTTAAAATAAAAACATTTAAAATCAGCAGATTAAATTTTTATTATTATTTAATAGTATTTAATTTAATATAGTATAATTTTATTTTTAATAGTATTTAATTTACTTATAATTTTTATTAAGTTATTTTGGAATTACCAGAATTTGGAGGTATTTTTTTAATCGGGGCTAAAACAACTTTCATGTGATTTTTTTTTCTCACTTATATTCCTTTCTTTTCGAAAAATGCATTCAGGGTAGGTTCTGAGAATATGGTACCAGCAGAAATTCTTCACCATTAGCTGAAAACTTCCCTCTATCACACCCTTGAAATGTTCAACAAAAGATACGTCGCCCCACCTGGGTGAGTGGTAGAACTGGTAGTGGCACAAGCAGGTTGATCTTATTGAGGCGTTTTTTTTTTTTAATTCAATCTGTTTAAGAGTATTTTGTGTTCATAAAAGTAGAGATAAGATTTAAAGCAAAATATATTAAATTCCAAAACACCACTGTTTTCAATTGCTCTTTTATATCGATATTTTATTACTATTGTTAATTAGGTTTTAATTAGGTATAATTAGGTTTTTTTTTATTTTAAACCTTAATCTTATTTCATACAAAATAAGTACACATATAATCATTATTATTGTTATGCTCACAAATTTCATTAAAACACATAGTTAAAGTTTAAAAATAAAATTTGATATAAGATCTATAACGTAGTGATTTGTTTCTGAACTTAAAGTGTATGTTTATGTAATATAGCGTGACATGTGACAAGGGGGGGAGGAGGTACGGTGAAATGTGACGTTTTGTGACAAAGGGGGGGAGGGGGTCAAAAATATTGAAAAAAAGTGTGACATCATTTATGGACGGCCCCTACTATCGTCCTGAACTCAGACTTTACAGTGAAGATTCGGTCACGAGGACAATTGGGGGGAGGGGGAGAACCAGAAAGGGATGAAGACGAAAATGGAGTTTGACCCATCCTGTTTCCCAGAAAGCTGATAACGAAATGTAACTTTCATCAATGGTTATGTTTGATGTGCAAAATATTTACATGCATTTTCGTAACCACAGCACAAATATTCGGGAAGATATAAATGTTTTCTTAAAAAATCCAAAATTTTTCCGCATGTTTTTTTGCTTATAACAGTGAGAGTTTTCCACCAAATTGTACGAAACTTACAGAATACTTGACAATATGAAAAATAAAGTATTGTATTAAAATTTGAATTAAAAAATTTGAATAATACAGGAAGTATAAGCATTTGTAGTAAAAAAATTTTTTACTGCGCATATGCGACACGTAGCGTAATTTTTCTTTCATCACTTCAGAGTCAGATATATGGTCAGATATTTGCTCCACCCAAACTCTGAGATAAAAAGTTTCATTTCGAACATCCGAAAACAGATACAAGCTACATCCATAGTTACAAAAACACATGACCAAGCTAAGATAGATTAAATTATGATCGACAGATATCTTTTCTTGTTAATATTTCGGTGATTTTAAACATCATTTGAACATTAGACTTCTGTGCTTTATGTCTTAAAACGCTTTTGAGTGTTTCACAACAAAGAAATACCAACCAACAACAATAATAAAACAGAAGACGTAGAATACTTTTTTAGTTGAATGAGTCACTGATTTTGGAGACAAGCATTTTAGCAAATTGAAGATACTTGACGAATTCTCTCGGGTATTTCTCTGGAATATCCCAAAAGTCGAAACTGTAACACCAATATTCTAGACATTTTATAGAGTACCAGCAAATTCGGAATAATTCTATGAAATCTGCACAAAACATCTCTTCGCGTGCGCCCCCATATGAAATAATTCAATAAAAGTTAACATACCAATTTCATGCATTAAACATGATTTTTAAATTCTCTATAATACTTTTTAATTAAGTTTAGTTGAAATCACATTGTACCTCAAAATTTTAAAATTTAATACTGAATTTAAAACAGGTTTGTAGGTATTACATCTTTGGAATTTAAACTTTATTTTTGCGTGTGCAAATGGAGTTAATAGAGCTCCTGTGTCACTCCAATTTGAAAACTGTGACTGTGTCTCTATACCTCTTATTAATTGGTTTCAGTTTTGTCTATTATTCGCCTTATATTATAAATAATATTTTTCTATGTCTTGTTAATGGTGGTTCTAATCCCACTTGGTCTGACATATCTAATCAAATCCATAACTCAAGTACTCTTTATAAAGGGAAAGTGTGGCATTGTCTGTTAATAAGAGAGACCTTAGAACAATATATGTAGGTTGGTTGTTTTCCTGGAGTGTTTTCACGGGAAACTGGTCCCCATTTGTGTTATGCTTGGCGGAAAACAAAAAATACCTCCAACAGCCAGCCCGACCGCAATAAGAGATTTGCTACTAAAGTGCATAACATCCCTTCTTAGCAATTATTTAAAAAATGCATCAATTCTAAGTCGAATTTCACATAAATTTTTCCAAATAAATCTCCATAGCCCTCATGAAGCTTCCAAGCGGACAAAGCAGAACCTAAGTTCGAGTGTAGAAAGAACCTAAAATCCAGGAAAGTTGAAGTTTCTTTCAGGTATAAATATTAACCAGCCGTTTATCATGTAACTCAATTTTATTATTGGAATGCATAAAAATGCATAAAATGCAATTAATTAACGTAAAACCCTAAGCCTAAAATATCATGCAACTAGGATTTTTTCGATTCCGCATTCTTAAGGTACAAAAGAGTTCCTGACACGTAAACATTGAGCTTCTGTCATAAAAGTTAATAGTTCTTATATTATTAGAACAATTCGTGCGTGTGTTGGAAATAAATCTTAGTACACAATAGTAAACAGAAGAAAATTGTAACGAATGTATGATTAAATTTTCACATTTAGAGAAAACAATAAGATAATGTTTTATGTGAAGTTTGGCTAGAGTCGGGCCTCGAACCCGCGACCCTTCAGCTCCGAAGCTTATACTCTGTCACCTGTTGTTTTTTTGGAATTCTGCATCAACATAAATTACAAAAGTTTAAACATTTACACATGAACATTCCCCTCTGAAATATTTTGTGGTATTTTCTTTAAAAAACTAGCAGGTGAATTGAAAATTATTTTTTGCAATGAATGTTATTTCTGAAAGCAAGTCATTACTGGAAAATATCGTCAGGATAATTTCTCAACTCAGGTTATTTCCAAATCCTTCTACGGTAAGAAATTAATGTCACAAAAAATATCGTAAAAAAATAAAGCAAAAATTTTTGAAATTTGTAAAAGAATCTTTAGAGACATAAACCTTTTATAAAGATGCTGGTATTCTTAGAAAATTATTTTAGGAAATGGAATTATTTTATAATTCGTCGGTAAAAAACCGCCGCATGTACACGTATCTTTCTCATTATCTATTTTGGGCCGAAGATTGATTTTTTATACGAATTAAAACGCCCACATTTTTATTTGAGCAGCCTACATGTTCATACAATTCTAGCATTGTAGTACTGATGGAAAAAGGTTCGTTCACTTTTTAAAGTAAATGCAAACAAAAATGTACATACTTTAGAAAACAATCTGTTTTAATACAAAACAAACAAATGAATGGAATATATTTTATAGACGTAAGATTTTTTTAAATATTGCTTCTTGGGATTTTTAAAATTGAAAACCTGTTTTTAATTATCTTCCCTAGGAAACACAGAAAAAGATTTATACATTACTGTGTCTTTGGAGCACCCTCCTAACTGGTATAACATAAACACCACCTCCTTTCCCCATGCCTAGAGTCCTTATGACTCTTTATAAGCGGTTCTCCTAACTGACAGGGAAACTCTCTTGGTTCCTAGCTCTGAGTTATACAGCGGCGTTCATGAATGTTAGGAGCAAAATAGCCTTATATAGAACTTCCGCTTGAAACTCTCATACCTAATATTATCAAAAATTCAGCAATTTTGTTTAATATAGATTCCATTAAATTTAACAACAATAAGAGACTGTTCGTACCTTTTTTAGAAGATTTTAATGGTGTTTATAGAACTATTTAATATAATATTTTTGTGTTTTAAATGTTCATTTCGATAGGCCATATTCTTAACAATCTTTCTACATCATAACTTCCATGACAATAAGGATTTTTGTGGTGTCGGAAGAAATATCTTGTCCCATTCCTCTAGAACAGCTTTTCAAAGCCCCACAAAGGTTTGTAGGTCGACGTTTGGATAATGCGTTTTTTAAAAGTCCAAAATCGCAAAAACTCATGGGTGATACAGAAATATTTACAAGGAATATCAGTGAATGGTATAGTTTTAATACTCATTCCTTGTTTTATTTTTTCCACGAAAATAACAGTGGATTGTGATGTGCGGCTGCTTGCTTTGTTTTGGTGATCTTGTGTAAAGAGATGATATTTTATATTTGAAGATTGTGGATAAAATATGCTCCTCATAATATTTGGAGTTGATCTTAACATTTTTATACACTCTCTTTACTTTTATTTTGCAATTATATGAAAAACCAGCACCAATCATAATTCTCTTAGAAAAACATTCTTTAGATTCTTTGAACCATGTTTTAAGATTTTTTTCTCCTCTTTGATGATAAAAAATTTAATTTTTTTCTTGCAGTCATTTAAATAAACTCAAGCTCCATCTATTGTTACGATCTTTTTCTAATTTTTGTCCGGATAAATACTTTTCATAAGGAATTCTGCAGCATGTTCAGAGTTACATCCCCCTCCTTCCATGATGTAGTTTATCAGAAGAAAAATAAAATGTTGTGCAATGCTAGTTCAGCAACAATTTTGCTGTTGCTTTTTCCAGTATTCGAATGCTTTAAAAACAATCAAACCCATATAAATCTTTTCTCAAATAGTTTTTAAATATTTCTTCGCCTTTTTCGCATAGTTAAAGAAAAGAGCCACCCCAGCCCCGCCCCACCCATTCCCTCTCATATCTATTCCAAACTGATCAGGAGCGATCTACGCTCTAGGAATGGGGATGTGCCGTGGCGTAGTAGTAGTAGCATATAGAGCGTTCAGCGATATGTCGTGGAGAAAGACGAAGAACATTGTATTTTTTGGCCTTTCTGAGATGCAAATCAGTGTAAGTAATTTTATTTACTGTTTATACTAAGCATTTTATTCAGTTTGCAACAAAACTTTTACTTGGAGGATTTTCTTTTGACATT
Source organism: Araneus ventricosus (assembly GCA_013235015.1). NCBI lineage: Eukaryota > Metazoa > Arthropoda > Arachnida > Araneae > Araneidae > Araneus > Araneus ventricosus. The sequence continues at coordinate 1,240,343 of BGPR01000032.1, read as the reverse complement.
AAAGATCTAATTTTGGCAATATTCGAAGACAATGCGTTTTTTCCTTGGATACATATTTGGAACAATTTTTTCACTTAAAACCAAACTTGGACGATTGTTTCCTTTCTTATTAGCAATATTACCTATTTTGGCTTTAGATATCGAAAACCCATGGGTTTCACGGTGCCTTTAAATAACTGAATAAGATTAACTCTCTTCGGAAAGAGCAAAAAAAAGCCTTCCATCCATCGCTTCTTTTAAAACCTCATTTTGCATATAAACAAAACTTTTATGTAGACGATGATAACTTATAGCTTCAAAAGTGTAACTGTTGTGAAAATAAAGTTTTCCAAGCAAACGCATTTTTTCTACAGCGAAACGATCAGTCTAAAAAATGTGCGAACATCATTTGTAATCTAAGAACAAAAACTTTATTGTGTCTCGAATATATTATTTCTACCTTTTATTTGTTTTAGAATGACAATCGTCTTTAGCATTTAATCTGTGTTATCATGCAAATCGTGGAACGACTGAATTCTTTAAGGCGACATACGACTCTTAAACCTCGAAAAAATGGTGGAAAACTGTTAAATTCGATACATTATATCTCTGAAACAATGCAATTCACAAACTCACTTTTTCTTCTGCAAAAAATCTCTCATTTCTCTTATAGTACACACATTTTCAACCCTTAATACTGGCACGTAGTTATTTGAGAGAGTAATAAATATGGGTATAATTTTTGGAGAAAAAGTGAGATAGTTACCTTGCGCGTATGATTACGAATAAAATATTTATCTAAACACAATATTTTGGGTATATATGTAATCCAAACAGTCTGTTAAAGAAACTGAACCTCAATTTATTAACATTCAAATTTAATTTCTATTTTATATACCAATTTAAAATAAAAATGTTAAAAATAGTTAAAATCTCAACTTTTCTAACCCCCCAAAAAAACTTCTTTGGAGAAATATGTACAAAAATGTGGTTCAATTTGTAGAACATAGAAAAATACATATTCGGTTAAAATTTTATGTAAAATTATTCAATAGTTCTTGAGATATCGTGTGCGCAATATAAAAAAAAATCACATTTTGAGATATAGCGAATTAAAGATAGGGCCATACTCAATGTTTACGTTAAAGAGCTGATACATTTTCCTACATAATTTTCATAATTATAGGAATTTTATAATGCGGATTGTTTCAAATTGTTCAGAAAAGACAGGGAAATAATATATATTGTTCCTATAAAATCGAACATTTTCGAGGTTTAACAGTCGTATGTCCCCTTAAATTGCATCTGGCTGCCAAACTTCGTCATTTTTACCATATACTGTATGTTAATATGAGCTGAAAGAAAGAATAGCTTGAAACCCGTATATACTCATCACCAAATAACAAAAAATTTTGCTTTGTAACTTCGTACATCTAAATCGGAATTTTCTGCCATATTACCTATTTAAAGTTTCATCTGATCAACTGTCATTAGTAGTTGGCTTCCTTGCACGTTTATCATTCTCACTGAAGTTTCTTGATCGCTGGGATATTGATCAGAAATTGACCTTCGACATTCCATGGACCAAGGAAACGTATTTTCCTCTGGATGGTTCGGAAAATGCCTAGAAATGTCGCATCAGAGGTGAAGAAAGATTTGCCAAATTCTGTTTCACTCAGAAGGTCATGTTATAGTGTACATTTACTGTATTATTTGTGCTCGGTGCGTATTTCTTCGAGGAATCAACACAAAGAACTCCATAACTGCACAGTATTATTTCAGCATTAAAATCCCGAGTACATGGCTTGAAAGCTTTGTATAAAGCGGAATTCGTGCCTTTTCGCATTACAGCTTCATCAAACAGAGGTAATGGGAAGGGACAGAGTTCATATGTTAAGACGTCCTCTAGTTCTTCATCCGATTGCTTTGTAATATAAATTATTTGGAAAAGTGTTGTAGGGTTGAGAGATACACTTTCATCATGCACATTGATGGCATCACTTATTAGAGCTAGTGCGCGAAAGCAGATAATACCAGGGGTAGAAAGACTTAGAACGAATTTTGTGCAGATTATGCAAGTTTACTCATAATATAACTGATAAAATCTTTATCTGCACAAAAAGGTTTAAGATAGAAAAAGTATATTAATTGGGTAGGAATTTATTTAGTAAGATAGATAATTTCTCGCATACAGATTGGATGGTTCGTTGTTGTTCAAGCCTCGCTAGCAGGCAAGTCAAACATTCGCCAAACTTCAACCATTTATAGCGCCTAAACGGTACGCGTAACGAAAAAATAGTAAAAACATAAATTGTAGGAAATTTTGTGCTGATTATTTTGATATATGATGATGCTATAAAAAAGTTGATAGTTTTTGAGTTATAAGCAAAAAACTGGAAGAAAGTCCATTTTTTTCATGTTTTTTGGCTATAACTAAAATTCCAACAAAAAATTTTGGTGGGAAACCTCAGATTCGTAATCAGCACCCCAAAAAACATATAGGAGCAAAAAATTACGACTCCACCAGAATTTGCTTTAAATCATTCCTTTTTAGCACCTAATGACTGGACTAAATACCATTGTCCTGTAAGTTCGTCAGTGCCTTGGCAGAAAAATTTCAAAGCAGGATGAAGCTCCTCCATATATTGCCACTTGCGTTAAGGAGGTGTTTAATTCAGATTTCGCTTTCATTACCTCTGGCCTAAATGATCACAAGACCTGAATCCTTGTGATTGATATTTGTCTCTGAGGATACTTAGAAGAAATTCTCGGTGTTGACAAAAGAATTTTTCCCGAATTCAAGGACAGCATTTCTTTTCACTCTTCAACACTTTAAGAAATTCTCATCCCTTGACTGTTGTAGATGCCATTTTTAGTTTCAAAAACTTGTTAACAGTGACGGCCAACATAATGTACAGGATTTGTCTTGATAAATCAATTCTATAATATATTTTAATTTAATATCTGAGTATAATATTTATACACGCCCTGTTTCTATGTCTATTACTGATTGGGGGAGGCTAAATATCCTTTCCACCCCTTTATTTGGATATACTCTCCAAATTCTATAAATTTCAAATGAAATTAGGCTACTTTGAAAAAGTGAAATTTAATTATTTACACCCTGTACTTACTCAGCAGGTTTATTCCTCAACGAAAGTTTTTTAAATCAAGACGATTTTCATACCTTTTATAAGATTTTGAAGTATCTAAAAAAAGGAGGAACTGTGTCAGAGCTTTATTTCTATTGCTCAATGTTCCAATAGTTTAAGAAAACTTGCTTTAATGTGACGACTATAAAATAAATAGTGCTTTCATCATTACAATAAATAAATAATTTTATGAATTTTCAACTATAAAGATTTTATTTCATCTTACAAATGTTTGAAAAAAATTTTATACTAAAAGATATCAAAAATTTCATAAAATGAATTTTACAAAACTCACTACCTTGACTGTTAATTTCATTTATCCTAACTGTCGAGCCTATAAGCCCCTTAGTGTTTTTTATAAATTTAACTGTCTGGAAAGTTAAATCGTAATATAGGAACTATACATTCTCTAAACAATAACATTTTTAGAAATATATTTGACCACATTATAAGATTGAAGAGGTTTAGTGGCAAAGACTCGGGAATGGTGAGTCACCGTGGTGAAAATTCACCGCATACTTACGCTGGTGCACGTTGACCTACGAATTTATTTAACCTCGTAATGTGATGTATCTGATTGGGCACATTTATTGTTATTTCAATCATATAATCATATAAGGAAAAACTTGAGATATTTAAGCTTGTCCAAGTGATTCTTATCTTTTTAATTATTTACTGCTTTTACTTAATTACAGATTTAAATATCAAAGAGTTTTGAAAATTTGTAGACGAAGACATTATAGGCAAAGGTTTCCTCTTTGCCTATAATGTCTTCCGTTGAACTCGTCGGGATTAAATGTCTTTCCGTTGAAGATTCCGTGAGTTTCGGAAGGGGATGCCTTAGCAGGTGTCCTAGTCATCAGACTTAGATTCAAACTTGAGAGATCCATCCCAAAATAGCCCCCGTATAGCTTCGGAACTCGAAGTAAATCTAAATGAAACTAAACTCTGACTAACTCCAAGATATTCCTTTTTAATTCTTTAACTATCAGTATCCTTCTTTTGTTTCAAAAGGCGAAGAAGAAATATAAACCTGAAAAGACGCGCGCGCGTGTGTGTGTGTGTAATACTTGGAGATAAAACAAAGTACTACAACCCACATTTTTTCTTAATTCTTGTAAAAAATAATAAAGAATCAAAGAAAATGATCGGAAGTATCTTAGATGAAAAATTAATCTGTTTATTCAAAAATGTCTGACAATTTCGCTAACAGTTATGTCTCGTATTCGTTTGAGCGAGTCCCTATTATTTTAACCTCCACCAAGCATCAATTTTCATTTCTTCAAACATTACTATAAAGTTTTATGCCCCTATATCTAGCGAAATTAAAGACATTTTAAGAAACTAGAAATAACCTCCATAATCTGAAACGTTAGTATCACACTCAAGTATCGGATAAAGCTTTGTTATTTTCATGGTTCGGTATCCGAGTCGTAATACAGCCACCAGGAGGACATTTGAGGGCTTGAGATTGCCTCTAGACATGCCTATTTCATTATCTGGAATCGGAGTAATACTCTATAAAATAGGCTCTTTCCTAAGCCATTGTAAGGATATTCTCAAGACAAGTGTGATTAGAGATAATAAAAGGTGTATCCAGCGAATTTGACTTTCAAAATTAATCGCCATTATCACAAAATTCGACGACACATTAAAACTGTAATAGTCTAGTTTGTTAATTGAAAGTGAGAGGCTGCAGAGGTATCAAATGTTCAATAAGATATAGATTGCGTTATTGTAAACTAAATGCAAACTAAATAGCCTTCAGCACTGTTCTTTACCAGTGCATGGAGTGAAATCGATTTAAATGTGTTATCTCAGGAAATATCTAGCCAAAATATTGCGTTATGATATAATCATTTCATCTAATATATTATTGTGAAATTCTGTAAGTATTAGTATATATCTGAATAAATATGTAGCTAATGTCATGTACGAGGTGATTCAGAAGTTCAAAGCAACTTCAACAATCATTAATATACAAACGAATGAGCATAGAAAGATGTCGTTTGCACAGAAAAGATAGAAATGGAACTGGATAATTTTTGTCATGAAATCAGAGTTAGTTGGTACCATAGGTCCCAATTTAAACCATTGGAGCTATGCATTACATAGAATAAAATTTTGACGGAGTAATAACTTACAATTGTTCAATGTACTGTTCTCCATTTAGGAACTCAGCTCTCAGACTAAGAACCGCTTTTTTTCTTTTTTTTTGAGAAATAAGTAGTATTTTGTTGCTCATGTTCTGTTATTCCATTAGAAATGATGCATAATGCCGCAAAAAATGTAGTTCCTAGTCTGACAGTTGTGTTCCTGAATGGAGGACGACACACTAGGCATTTTAATTCGTTACTTTGGCCAATGCCTTATCCTACGTATCACATAGCTCCACCAATGGGGAAGTTCAGCATTTTTTAAAAACGCATGAGAGTAATCCATATTTATAGAAAAAATCATTATAATTTCAAATATTCAAGTGAAATTTCACATAAAAAATTATTTATCTAAAATTATTTATTTATTTATTTAAATATTGAGGGCGAAAAATACGCTGAAATAGCATAAAAGATGATGCAATCCGAAACGCACTCTCATTGGCCGAGTATATTTTGACGACATCTTTGCCCTTCTTCATGTACTTCTGTATGATCTCGTGTATATGTTCGCGCTTAACTTTTGATGTAAAGTAAATATTCGAATGCATTTTCCTGCATATGGTAAGGACTTTTATGAAGTTGGTCCTGTATAAATTTCACTACACTCTGGCATTTGGAAATTTCTGTGGCCTGTAGTGGGACATTTATAGGCTGGTTATGTTATTTAAACGTATCGTAAAAAAAATTGATAAATACCGAAGTTCACTAAAAATAAAAAAATAAACTTTTAAAAATGTTAAGTAGGTTTTTTTTAAGTTTATTTTTATATGTTGATAATCTCGCCTTATACTAATATTAAAAACAAAACAGATATGGAATTCAAGGCTCTTCTCTATAGTGCTTCCTGATATTGGTATGGCGTAACAATGGTTTCTTAAAATAAAAATTCCATGTAATCAAAGAAAGGTAGGGTAATGCATGAAAAATAACTATTTAAATTTGTCTATTTACTATATAAATAACTATTTATTTTATGCTGCTAATCTCACCTTATGCTTATATTCAAAACAAAACAGATATCGAATTCAAGGCTGATTTTACAGTGTTTCTTGATATATAATTTTAATAGATATAATATAAATTAATTGCCCCCTTAAAATGATCTCCACAGACAGGTTTGGATTACCCTTATCGTCTCTCTTCATCGCTTTACACCATTTTTTGCAAATAACATCATTTCTTGGCACTTCGATAAATAATGCATCGGGTGTTGTTATTAGTTGTAATAACACCTTTAAGTACAACACAATACTCGTATCATTTCGACATTATTTTATCTTATGCGAAAATATAGAAAAAAGAGCAAAATATCCATAGCGAGCGAACGGGAAGTAGCGTACATTGCTGGCTAAGCTCGCCGCTGTTTCGGCAAAGATAACGTCAGAACGCGTTTCGCGCCAAAATGGATCGTTTTTGCCGCGAAATCTAAAAGGCGAACTTAGATTGCAAATAAAAAAGAACTGCCAAATAATTTTTTTTAATTTTATTGTTCATTGATGAAAATGTGCTAAAAAATTCTGAATTTTCCCATTGTAGAACCATCTGGTAATTAACATGGTAAGCTATGCAATTAATAAATTCTGGTTTTGACAAAAAAAATATCATTTCCATCCTTTCTGTCCAGATGGCTATTTACATTCATGTGCTTTCGCACATGGAATTTTAAAATGTTAAAGACGTCTGAATAACCTTATATTTTAAATTTTAAATGTTATTTCTTCACTTTAAATATTTGTTTGTCTTTAATTAATTGCGTATAACAGCTCTAGGGTAAACATCTGAAAATGCGGTTTGATATTTTTATTGTGAAGGTAAAGACATCACAATAAAAATAGTATCATACCTACCACACTAATTAAAGGTTTAATAACCTACAATATTGTATGAAGAGTTGGAGGTATAATATCCTTCAACAATGAATGAAGAGTTTAAGCGAATTTAGCGACAAATCTGGAAACTTCGAATGACCTCGATAGCTCAAAGGTTTTACTAGAAAATGCTAGAAATGACTTGTCTTCCGATACTAACCTTTAAAGTTGATAGGCGGAGAACCTTGATTAAGCTGTCGATTGAATGAACATTGTTGAGGACGAGTACGTCATAATCGACCTTTATATTTGCTGTTGTCTATCGTTATTGCAAAAACTCTCTAGCTTTTTTATACGGAATTATATTTGTCCATATATATTATGCCTATATTTCTGGAATATTGTACAAGACTACCTATTGTTTACTGTAATATTCTTGTCAATACATTTGTGTCTTTTTTTAAATAATCCTGATGCTGCATTCAAATAAAAAAAGTTTTATAACGTCAGGACCACAAGATACAGGGTGTCCAGCGGGTAAAGTTTGAAAAACAATCTAATAGTTGGCGCTAGCTTCTAGAAGTTGAGACCAAACTTGGTGCACATGATCATTAGAGCGGGCAATTGTATAAGTGTGTGTTTCGTTGGCGAGCGGTGAGTTTAAGTGCATAAGTAAGTGATTAGCAGCAAAAAAAATCATCGACTAGCTCTTTTGCTTCGTCTGTGACCAGAGAAGCAGTGGCCGTGGCCATTGCTTTTTTATCATCTTGCACAGATCCAGTGCCTTTGAACTTGCCATACAGCCTAAAGAAGAGAATTTAAACACAATTTTGAGGACAAACTTTGAGGGGGGGGGGAACGAAACATTGTGAAAACTCGAAAATTAACTTAACATTTTAGGGTCCTTTTGTCCGTCCAGTTCATTTTGTGAAACTCTTTCTGCCATGCCCGTTGCACTGTCTTAACATTTTCATGGCATTTGGCCGTTTCGCGCACAATAAACACTCGAAAATATGTTGAATATTTATTCATGTTCGCTTGTTCACAACTGAACAACACACTTAAACTTACCGCTCGTTAATGAGACACACACCTATACAATTTCCCTCTCTAATTATCATGCGCACCAAGTTTGGTCTCAACTGCTCGAAGCTAGCGCCATCTATTATATTGTTTTTCAAACTATACCCACTGGGCCACCATGTAAATGACAGAACAGTACTTAGCTAATATAATGGTGAATGCAGTGAAGTAGCGAAAAGAACGGGATATCATGGTATGGCAAATACCTGCTATAACGTAATTCTGGGATCACCTCCTGCAGAAATATACGAAAAGTTCTCCCGCCAAATTGTTTTGACAGTTATGTGGGTAGAGCTAACAAGTCCCGAACAATATCAACCCAAATGCTGATGCTGAAGTGTTGTTGAGCACCTTGTTGCCTCGTTGCTCATGGGTTTTCAAATGCCCAAAAGTGACAGGTATGCACAATAACTAAACCTGTTCCCTGAAAATGTAGATTTCATTCATGAAAAAAACAGGCTGAAAAAGAAAGCTGTGCTACAATCTGTCGATTCACTGCCGCAATGACACCTCTAGCGATTGTACGTACTTTGTATTTTGAACTCTGATCTCCTTTCAAATTGTACAACAATTGTTCCGAATCACCCTGTAGATATAGATACAGATATATATGTTAAATTGCATATACAGATATTAAAAAAAGCAAATTCGTCCTAATAATACTGGTGAATTATATAATTTATATGAAATCCGATGTTTTAACTGCAATTTTTTTAATTAATCCCTCCCATCCAAACAGGGCCGGCCGGAGGGGGGTGCGAACGGTGAGACCGCACAAGGCCCTGCACCGCTGAGGGATTTTACAAAATGAAAATGTCTTTTTGCGATTTGTTTGTTTTTAGCCGAACATACATGTAAAACATGGCAGAAACAGAAGACTGCGAGTTATACGTTCTGACGTCTTCGGGAAATGGCTGAAGTCTCTTTCAGGTGATAACATTCAATACATTACTTGTTCCCGAGACAATTGCTTCAGGGTTTTCTGTAGGGATCCACATCTGTTCCCCTAATGGCCAGCAGATAGTCTTTCCCAGGGCAGTTTAAAGAGACACCTCTAGATGAATGTTTTATCTTCGGCTTATCTAGTTCTAAATTGAGCGCATCTGTTCACCTTGTGTGTAGCAGGTTTGCTAAACGATGATGAACCACATGTGTCAAAAGGGTTTCTCGTTTTCCTTGTAAAAAGTGTGGTTTTGTAGAATCTATGAATTCATCGTAGGTACTTGCTAAAGGTATTCTGTTAAATGTATCCGTCCCACTATCAATCCATCGCGGACACACACTTTGTGATGCCCCTTCCTCATCTTCTCTTTATCTAGCTCTATGTTAAACACATGTATTTCTCTTGTGCCCAGTAGAACTGCTAAGTGATGATGAGGCACATATCACAGGGGTTTCTCTCTTTTCTTCTTAAGTGTGTATTTCAGCATCTTTAAATTAATCGTAGGTACTTTTTAAAAGGTAGTCTGTTACATCTATCCCTCAGAGTTTAATCAATAGCAGTGAATCTGAAATATTGAATCTGGAATATTATTTGGATTGTGTGAAACACTACGGACAACTCAATGAGTCTTCTCAGAAGCTTAATTTTCAGTTGAATTCAGTTCGTTCGCATTCAGAATAACAGCCGTACAGCAAAATAAAATATTCTGCTTTTGTTCTTGCAGACAAATTTCAGGTATGCTATTTTTTATAGTTATTCATTAAACAACAATTCCTTTTATATTTCCAAAAAGAAAATTTTAATATTATAATAGGTTATCAATTTAAAAAACAATTTAGTTTTCCCTTTGTTTTTGTAGTACAATATTTTTTCTATTTGTTATTATTGAATACATTTCAGATAAAAGATTTTTTATTAACAAACGACAATTTGTGTTTTCTACTCTTTTACATTGGGCATTTTTCATTTAAAATGTTACTTATTTGGAACCTTTTTTTATTTTGGGAAACTAAATTTCAAAATTATTTGTATAAGTTTTAAAATATACGAAGCATTTCGAAGATTGATTCAATTTAAATATCCTAAAACCGAAACTCACAGTAGGTTGTGCATAATTATGGATAAGTTTATGGTCAGGTGATTATCTTTTTGGTCTATTTGTTATTAAATATGGAAAATAATGAGCTCAACTTTTAAGAATTCATTTTATAATCTAAGTTAAAAGAAAATCTCATTCATACGGTATGAAATTTTATTTCAATACTGTAATCGTAAATTGACAGAAAAATTGAAAGAGAGGGAAGGACTTTCTCTTTCAATTGATTGCATGGTTAAAAGTAATTTAAAGTTTCTAGAACTTTCATGTTTTGAAGTTCTAATTGAACCAATTTTCTCATTTTATAATTTTAAGTTTAGCACAGAAAGTTTTCAAACTCAACAGTTTGTAATATTTCCTCACAAAGCAGGAAGACAGCACACATTTCTACAACATGTGTTCGCAAAAAATAATAGAAGATTTTTTTTATTTAAAAAGGAATGCTTGTATTTAGCTATCATATTCAAATAGCTGTTTCAAAATGTTAATGTCAAATGATTTAATTTGCACTTGCATTAAATAATCGAATCCTCTTCAGTCCCAATGACTGAGCAACCTCTGCATTATTTAAAATTACTTATAACTTTATCCGAGTTTATACTTTTCTCTCTCTCTGAAATATATTTACAGTAATTCGTATTTAGTATTGAATATTCATTACGTTTCTGTTCTCATTCTACAATAATGGAAGCACACAAAAAATTGTATGCTTTCATACTTGAATCGAAATGTGTAAAATATTTAGCATTTCTTTTGTTCAAAAATTGCTATAAAAGTTTTAAAATTTATACTTTATTACTGTGAGGATGTTTTCCCAAATCTGGGAAATGCACTTCAGATACTTTTAACAATTTCAGTGTCTGTTGCTATCTGTAAACGCTCATTCAGTAAACTGATATTCATATTGTAATTTTCTCCATGGGAGATGGCCTGAGTGATCTTGCATTTCTTAGCATCGAAAAATACACTTCTGATAAAATTAATTCGATGGAGTAATTGATGAATTTTCCTCCATAAAAGTTAGAAAAGTGCATGCTTAATCGAAATCCAATATAATTACAATTATTATTCGTCTCGTATTGCACTACATTACTAAGTATTGCATATTTGGATTATTTAACCGCCCAGCAGTCAATCGTATTGTAGGAGATACTTATATTGTGCATCGTATTACTTGCTTATATCGTTCTTTTATAAATTTAAATGCAAATTTTATTTATAAAATCTTTATGTAGTATGGAGCTATTAAATAGATATTACATAAATATAAGTTGCATTCATTTTTGTAAAATAACACGATATAAATATATAACACGATGCACGATACAAGTACCTCATGCATACGCGAGACTTCTGGGGGGTTAAATTTTTGACTTTTCATAATCATTTTTCCCATTTAATAACTATTATTAAATTAACTTCATTATTGATTTCGTGTAGGATAATGTTTTTAACGATTTTTGCATTAAAGTTTGCACTTTGGTCATATTAAATTTAAAAATTATTTTAATTATCAAAAATTATTTTTAAAATTATATTTCTTATATTCCTTACGCATAAATTATATTCATTTATTAATTACGTCCTTTTCCAATCTGAGCAATTTAATAATTATCAAAATGCAATAAATCATTATTTTGTTATACGAATTTTGTTGCAAGGGCCCGCAAATCAACTTTGAACCAGGCCCCGCTTTTGTTTGGGCCGGCCCTGCTTCCAAACCTGAACACCAAGAAAACACGTGATCGCATGTCTGCATCTATAGAAGACAACACCAGAATATTCTATGATATCGAGTTTTATATTGCGATTCTACCATTAGGCCACCGCAATATAGCTAATTTTGAGTTAATCGCAGGATTGAAACGGATACTGATACTTCTTAAATATTTAAAATACTCTTTCAGGAGATATTCTGAATTAAAACTCCGACCTCCAAGTTTTGATTTTACCATCATGACATCGCAGCCCTATACCATTTTGAGTTAATACGCCTTAAATATTTAAAAAAACTCATTAGGAAAATATCAATTGGCCATACTCGAAATCATAATTAATTGTTTTTAAATAGTGAGTTTCCAATTTTAAAATAAAATCCATTAGAAACAAGGTTGGTGAAAGCACATTTCCAGAAGTGAATTATAATTTGTGTCATGTGACTGTGTCTTGACGCAGAGACCCCACAGTAGATAAAACGAGAATGTTTATTGAATACAACTAAATGGGAAAAGAGCGAGCTTGCTCTGTACAGCCCTTATATATCATGTGGCGCATGAGTACACCACAAACTGTAACTATATAAAATATTACAGCTGCAATAGACATGTGATATGCCTTGCCATCAATTTCGCTTTGAAGTTTTCCTCTTCAGCTTATCTTGGTACACATTAAATGGATAAATACAGACTCCGTTAGAAATCATAGCAAAGAAGCTTACGAAGCACAAGAGCAAAACGGAGTAAAAAGAAGAACTAAGAAAAAAAAACTAAAAACTTCTTCAGTATGGCAATAAACCATCTTGATTCGAAAATCAATCTGAAAAATATTTCAATATCTGGCTTTTGAATAATTTTAGGGGAACCAAATTATTTAAGATCTTCCTTACATCTCTTAACTAAATTCTTATCCCCTGTACGTCCTCTTAATCAGAGAGTTAGTTACTTTGTATAGAATAATAGAACCTCAAATTTTAACGGATCTTTCCAAAAAACAGAAAAAAGAAACAATTGTAGATAGTACAAACGTTTTTATGAGCTCAAAGGTAAAAAGATATTGAAATTGAACTCCACCTCCGTGGTTTGACGATCCGCTCTCACGCAAGCCAGTTCATTTTAAACGCTATGAAAAATGTCGTACGCTGAAAGACTAATTTTATGCGGTAGTTGTTGAATAACTACTCCGGAATTCTATCGCTGGCTGTTTCCTTTTTACCTTTCTTATGTCACGGAAAATCAGGATTGCCAATGCAGTGCATCAAAAATTATTTGTAGTAAATCAAAATGCTACAGCTTTGAAATTGCTAGCAAGAAGTAAATTCTTGCATATAGAAAAACGCAGCTATGAACTGTTCAAAAAGGATGTTTTTCCTTCAATTTTAAATAAAACAGCCTCTAACTTCCCTATACAAAGCATTGAAATAACAAGGCCCACAATTAGATATTGAAAACAGTAATAAAAATAATTCGGATACGCAACGAAACTTATATAAACATCAACTTATGATCGATAACTGAAGGATTTTTGAATATAATACAATAAACAGAAACTGACTAGATCATCAAGAAAGTCGTTTGCTTTGAGATTTAACTCAAGATAAATCAACATAAGTTTTGAATTATTTTTATTGATATGAAAACTCATTTAGTGTTTGGTAATTTATAAAAATATCGCCCGTCCTGGCTTGAAGCCGTTCTGTATATCTGAATGACGGGATCGCCTCGAATAGTACTGCGGTCACTTACGAAATGACCATCACCGGCCCATGCACCAGTACCTCTAGTAGGTATGTGCCGTCGTCGGAAATGTGGCCAACACAATCACACCACCATTGCTGTACCCTCCAGGGAAGCGAGAACCAGCTTACTTATCCTGTGACTTCTCATTCATGCACTGGTGGTGGGGATCTATATCCAGCATAAACTTTATTGGTAGTTTTTGGGATGGCACCAAGTAATTATATTTCTATCTACTGCATGAGTTGTCTTACTGCAACTATGCAGAAGAAAAATTATTCTTTATTTGGTAATATTAGTGTCTCACAAATTAGTGTGACTAGATTAGTATCTCCAAACTTCCACTTTATACTAAAGGGGTCATGTAGTTTTCTTCTGCTTTTATTTGTTAGTCTGTAAGTGTTTTTGCTCTTTTTGTGTTTTGCCTTTGTCTGTAATTGCTCTCTCTAGTTCAGATGTTCATTGCTTTGAAGGGTCATAAATAAATTCTTTGTAAATTTTCTTCGGTGGGTTTGGACACCAACATCATAGAATGCAACGTGAATGTACTCCTTGAAGATAGACATGGATGCTCACAAAAGTCTGTAGAAGAAATGTAAATAAACCTAAACTTTCGGGGACGGGGGAATGGAGATTATTGCCCTTTATGGTAAGTAAGTATTCCTACATCATCGTACCAAGAAAATATAAACATCCATGATATTTTTATCGCTTTAGTTGTATCTTATTATCATGCTTGTTTATGGAGTTCATTTCCAATAAAGCATTTGCGAAATTTAAACCTCTTTGCATCCACTGATTCCACGATCAACTAAATGTGTTTTTAGATTTCCATTTTCGAAGGGCTTAGTAGCAAATATTTTATACGCATTGATTTTTTTTATTTCATTATGACAATTTCATAAACGTCTTAGAATTTCAGAATTTTAACTGCAGTTTCATGTATAGACACACGTTTCGCGCATTAAGACCATAAATGACTCTTGTGCCACAAAATTCCAAATTCATACATCGCCGATTTGAATCTTAATTTTAAATTTAATTTAATTAAAAAAAGGGTCGTGGATTATGGATGTTCAGATCACAGAAGATATTCTCAACAAAATATTCGCAATCAAATCGACGATCTAACTTACTTTTGATATTTTTTTTCACAAAAACATTTGTGGCTTCAAGGATATAAAAAAATAGAAGGAAAATTGGGAAAAAGAAAACATGGATGAATGTTAGGCCTTTAGTTAAAAGAAAATTACATATCCGTCATTTAGTACTCTCTCAACTCTATATCACCACTCGTCATATGACCACAGTTCATAATTATGATGTCTGCCCAAAATAGCCCTCCTTTTTTTTTAAATGGAAGATTTATATAACTAAACTAAATTAACTATATCACCGCTTTGTTTTAATTATATCGGACAGTTTATTTCGGTATCGCTCTAATGGAAAGAAACACTGTTTTATCTATGGTCTTTTTGGAATACTTTAAATAATTTCTCGATGCTTGTATGAAAGTTTAAGATGCATCTAGTGGCAACTAATAAATTCTTAGAATTAAGCAATTTAAACTCACATAACTGATTATTAGTTATCCTTCGAGCATCATATTATAAAAGAATCTGATCACCGATCCCTAATAAGAAATAAACATGATTTTCCATACAACTCTTGCTTCTAATTTTATTAATATGAAAGTATTATAAATTTTATTGATATAAAAGAATTACAAATTTTTGTCCAATGTCAACATTGTATACTGTTGGATTTAGTGCAGCTAATATGATAACAAACAACTTACAAAGCACGGTTGCATTATTTTATTATACGATTCAAGAATCACTTTAAGAAGGAGTCCAAATACTGAAACCCTGTAAATACTAAACAAGGTTTTCCATGCAATTCTTCATTTATATTTTACTAATATAAAAGATTCATATGCGTTACCAAATGGAAACATCATACATTGTAGGATAACGTGAAGATATTGTTATAATTATATTTCAACTAACAGAAACAACTTCCAAAAGTACGTTTACAAACTTATTTTATTATTGCGCTAGAGAAGCATCAGTATGTGTCTTCTACAACATGTGTCACTTAACGCGAGAACTGAAAAAAGCAAGAAGCACAGCTCCGAGAAAGAAGTTTCACGGTAAATGACAGCTTGCATCAGAGTCTGAGGAGTGAGACACACACCACTGTTGCCGAGCCCAGTGGAAGTGTAGCCAAAGGCTTGAGCTGCCAATAAAGAAAAAGAAAGCGAAGTAGGCAGCAACCTCAGCTCTCTAAGCTCTGTCATTAAAACGGTGAGATGGGCCATGAACTATGAGGTAGTAGCTGTGGTTACCTGGCAACAGAATCATGGCAGGTAGAAAGGGTAAAAAGGGATGAGAAACACAAGGTGAGGGAGGCGCGGGAATCTGTAAGCTCAAACTCCGACCCATCAATTATGGATAGTTTCGAGGTCCAAACAATCAGTTAGTCGGCGTGCTAGCTGGCTCGTAATGGGCACCCATTAGGTTCCTGGCTTGCTGCATAAATGATGCCTCCACACCGGAAAATGTAGCAATTATTGCATCGCTTTCCATCCTGCAAAAGGCTTACGGACGTCACACATTGCATGAGATCTAATGAAAGAAATGAGTTCTATTTGTAAATCTTAACAGATTACTCGATGTAAATCACCGCGCTGCTGGGATTCTTACTTATTAACAATTCGAATCCTTTCCTCTTTTTCTCGGATGCTGGTAAGTCCTACATGAAAATTTCCAGGAAATATTCATCAACTGTCTGCTTCAGATTTGATTTTGCCTCTTAAGGGCAATTTTTATTTGTGCTTTCTGAAAAGTTGTAGGCATTTTGAAAAGCGCATGGCTTTCTGCGTAATGAGAAATGTCTGAAAAAGTCTTTAAAAGCCTTAACTGCTCTTAATACTCGTTATTTATAATTTAAAGTATTATAAGCAGTCTTAACTGGCCCTGGGGAGCCTGCATCGGTGACTAATTTGGAATAATCAGTGGAGTTGTTAAGGGAAGTCATTTATTCTGAGAACCGGAAAACTTTATAGGTTAGTCCAAACAAAATATGAAAGAAAAGCATGGTTGAGACTATTTCTTGGGATTGGATAATTTCATGTAATTGGATACAAAGTTAGTCATTCATTTTACGGTATTAAATGATTACTTTAAGGATTTTTTAAGGTAGTAATATAAGAAAATAGGGTATGAAATTTGGGTAACCATCCCATAGAGGACACAGCTTGTTACATCTATACGCTGATGCAGGCTACGTTGGCCATTTCAGAAGTGTACTACTAATAATAAAAAGCTTACGTCAGTGACTAATATGGAATAATCATTGGAGCTGTTGAGGAAAATCATTTATTCGGAGAACCAGAAAACTTTGTTGGTAAGTCCAAATTAAATATGAAAGAAAAATATGGCTGTGAGACTATTTCTTGTGATTAGATCATTTCATGTAATTGGACACATATTTAATCAATTCTACTCATTCATTATTTTAAGGAATACTTTAGGTAGCAGAAAAACAAAAATCTCTATGAAATTCAGGGAGTCATCCCATAGAAGACATATCTTATTTCATCGATTCTCTGCTGCAAAATGATGTTGGCATTCATTAGATCTCACACATTGCATGAGATCTAATGAAAGAAATGAGTTCTATTTGTAAATCTTAACAGATTATTCGATGTATATCACCGCGCTGCTGGGATTCTTACTTATTAATACTTCAGAAGTGTAATAACAATGAAAAAGGTCAACAGCTTCGGAATATCGGTGAATATCGACAATTGATTAAATGTTTATTATATTGATAACAATTTATGCTATTGCTTATATATTTCCGGTATTGATGAAGAAAGTGAGCTGTGACACTCGTAATCAAATTATACATATAAAAGCGAAACTTCTTGCGCATTTACATTTCTTGGAATCTTAGCTTTAAGAGATGGGCTTAGCTATGTAAGACATTTTTGTTATTAAAAATGACGAGAAAAATTAAAAGAAGTTGAAAAGTCTATTGCATAATTTTGAAATCTTGTCAGCTCCTGTTGTGATATGATGGTATGGCCTATTCTTAAATAATTTAGTTCTCCAAGGAGGTATAAAGTAATGCTGTTCTTAGTGACATGTTCCACACATTAAATCATGGCAATGTTTGTCTACTGGTGACTTTTTTAATAAATTTCTAGGGCAAAGAATTTTTTTAATAATTATATACCATAAATTACTAAAATAAAATTGATAAAATTGTTTAATACTTGCTGCTTTAACAATTGCTTATTATGAGTATAACTCTAATTTTGATTCAGATAACTTGATATAAGAAAAATAAAGTGCTTACATGTAATGTAAAACAGCAAAGAGAGAAGTCTGGATCCAAATAATAATTATTAATTCTAAAGTAAGTATTATATCGAAATTTCATAAAGAATAAAGAAAATAAAATTGATGCAGAAAGTAAATTATGAAATTCATGTACTTTTGCATATAACCTCATATGCTGTATATTCATATATACAAGGAGATTCAGAAGTCCTGAGCAAATTTAAAAATCACTAATTCCCAAACGAATGAGGATAGAAAGTTTCCGTTTGTACAGAAAGAATGGAAATAAAACCAGAATTTTTTAGCATGAAAACTAGAATTTATTGATCGCATAGTTTACAATCTAAGCTACCAAATGGTTCTGTATTTGGTGGAGCGATGCGTCATACAGGATAAGACGCTGATCGGAATAACGGAGTACAAATGTTCAGTGTATCGTCTCCAATTAGAAGATGAGTTGCTAGACGAGGAACCGCCTTTTCGTAGAATTAAACACCGTTTCTGATTGTATGGCAGAACATGAGACACGATAATGTTACTTATTGTTGTCAAAAATTATGATTCTTCAGCTGAAAGCTATGTTCCAGTATGGAAGTCGACACATTAAACATTTGTAAGTCGTTACTCCAACCAATGCATTTCCTATTTAATATATCACTAAACCAAGTGCAGAACCATCTGGTGGTTTAAATTGTAAACTATAATAAATAACTGCTATAATAAATACTGCCAATAAATTCCAGTTTTGTGGCAACAAAAATTCCGGTTTCATTCCCATCCTTGCTGAGCAAATGACTTTTTTCTGTCTTCACTCGTTTGCAAATTATTGGTTTTTAAAAGTGATCTGGACTTCTGAATCATCCTGTAGTTTACATATACATACATATATAGACGTACTCATATATAAGCAAATAGTAAAAATAAAAATAAATATAGGCTATGACATTATATATATATATATATATATATATACTAGGGGGCTCTGCCCCCTGCTCGCTAAAGCTCGCCCACCCCCAGAAGGATTGCGTTGCAATCCTCCCAGGTTTGCTACGCAAACCCTGCTCGCTTCGCTCGCTATAATGAAAACACTGCGTGTCCTAGAAGTTATTCTAAAATCTTCATATATATATATATGAATCAGCTTTATTTTGCTTCTGATGCTTTAACTTAAATCAGCACAGAATAAAATTTTTTAGCCTCAAAAAAGATATTTGTCTTCAAATAAAACTTACAAAGTAAAGATGATTTCCTTTTAATGCTTTCACCTTAATAACGAAGGAATAAAATTTTTTGGCCCTGAAAAGGGCCGTTTTTTTATATAGTGAAAGCATCAGGAACCTCCCCCATAAACACAATTAAATATTTCACATTTTGGAGCTATCACAGAAACAGATTCAAAAGACTGTGCTGTACGAAAGCAGGTATATACATATTCAATAAATTCCTATATATAAAATAATATACAACATTGAAACAAATTAAAAATGTAAAGCAAAAAAAAAAAATACACTTGACAATCAATCACAGAAAACTTCCTCATAAACACAGTTAAATATTTCACATTTTGGAGCTACCACAGAAACAGATTCTAAAGATTGTGCTCTACGAAAACAAATTGTACGAAAGCAGGTATATACATATTCAATACATTCATATATAAAATAATATACAACATTGAAGACTGTGCTCTACAAAAAATTTTTTATCAAAGCAGGTATATTCAATCCACTCAGATATAAAATAATATACAACATTGAAACAAATTAAAAATATAATGCAAAAAAATACATTTGACAATCAATCACAGAAAACTTCCTCATAAACACAGTTAAATATTTCACATTTTGGAGCTACCACAGAAACAGATTCAAAAGATCGTGCTCATGATAAGCCAACATAGAGTTGTCCATGACTAAAAACCGGCCCATTGAGCACTAAACATATCTTTTCAAAAGTTTGGCCTTGCGACTTATTAATTGTCATGGAAAAAGCTAAACGAATGGGAAATTGCATACGTTTAAATTTGAAAGGCATGTTAGTCTGAGATGGAATCAAAGGGATTCGGGGAATGAGAAACGTCTGTGTACCATCAATGGATTTTGCCTGAATGATGTTTTGCTGCAATTTTGTGATAATTAGGCGTGTACCATTGCATAATCCTTTAGAGGGAGCTAAATTTCTCAACAGCATTACAATGCAACCTATTTTCAACTTTAACTCATATGGAGGCAAACCAGTTGGTGTCAAAGAATTTAAAAATTCTTCAGGAAATGTCAATTGATCTTGAGGATCTTCACTCATGATCATATAAACTGCTTTATAAACAGTTTCATTTCCCAGCATAAATTCCAATACTTTATTGTTGATTTCCATGGATCGCTCATTATTAACAGTAAGGACAGCTCGATCTTTAAGCTCCTGTGGGGTCACACTGGAAAAATCTATGTCACTGCACAATTGATGTATAGGGTCTTGTATTGAAGGGTAGCATTGCAAAGGCAACTGAATCGTTGAGCCACTTTTTTTCTCTCCAATGTCCAACAACCAAGCACCAAAATCCCTTTCAGATTCAAGGGCACGCATATTTTTTGTCAGATATCACTTATGAAATTTCAACCAAAGAGCGTATTTTTTTCAAGGAGCTGGCAACAGTTAATGTTCTTGAACCTCTTAAAATTACTGGAAGAACTTGGCGAAAATCTCCACCCAGTAGAATGACTTTGCCCCCAAACGGTTCTTTACATTTTGTGAGATCTTGTAAAAGTCTATCAACAGCTAAGAAAGCATGAACATGTGTCATGGGTGCTTCATCCCACACAATTAATTTTGTTTTCAGTTACATGTCAGCATCTTTTGTATTAGGCTTCAAATTGCAAGTAGATGTTGCATTTAAATCAATTGGAATTTTAAAAACAGAATGGGCTGTTCTCCCCCTTATTAATAGAGTTGCAGCAATACCTGTAGATGCAACAGGAATAACATCATCACCTCTACCACGTATTGTGTGAAGCAAAGTTGAATAAACAAAAGTTTTTCCTGTCCCAGCAGGACCATCTAAAAAATAACACTTGGGTGTATCTGCAGCGTTGTTGTACACTGTACTTAATAAGATTTCCACAACATTCCGCTGTTCACTATTTAACTGCATAGTATAACTATTAGCTTTAGCCTGCTCTTCCACAACATCAAAGTTCGCTCTCTCCAAAACACTTGCAGGCAAATCTACAGTTGGTAGATGCAGTTTTTGGAGACTTAAATTGTAGGATGCAAGCAGTTCCTCAACATCTGCAAGTGCATAGTGAGGTCCAGTCTGCTCAGAATAACGATGCACAAAGTCCTCGCAAAGTGAAACTTGATGTTGCACCCATAAATCTGGAACATCCTCCACTTCTCCAAAGCCACAAATCATTGCGAACGGCATGCGCAACTGTCTCGGAGATTGAAATTGTGCAGCGTCATTCAAAGCATCATGCCACTGCTGGTCACCTCGAAGAAGTCCATACTCCTGACATGCTTGTTGAAATGTAATGCATCTTAATCCATTTACGGTCAAAATATCATCAAAACTAATGGCCCCAGACTTGCGCAGTAGTAGTATCCACAAATAGTACCTCTCAGTATCCAGTATACTAACTACTGGCAGTCTCCCAATAACATTTTGTCCACCACATTGTCGCTTCTTCCAATTTGTGGTACTCTTATCAAACATATAATGTTGTGGAATATCTGAGTAAGAAATGTTGTGAGCTGAAGGATCATTTTTGTTTAGTTCAAACCATGATGTTAGTGTTGTTTTTCTTAAAGCAGCTCGTTCAATTGCTTGGGCTTCTTGACCGTCTTGGTACACAATCGGCTGTTGCTGTGGTAAATGCACAGCTAAGCGCACTACAGTGTGGGATTTATGCGACAAATTAAATTCATTTAAACGCCACATGGCTTCAGGTGTACTAACATACCTACCTTCAACATAACTTAAAATTTCATCATGATCCAGAGCACCTTCTTTTTGTATTTTGACCGAGGCTGCATCATGTCCTTTGTATACATATTTATATAAGTATTTGACACTTTTAACTGAGGCACAAACTTCAACATTAATATGTGCATTAAATTTTTTAAGCAACCAAGGATTATATGGGACAACACATCTGTTATCGATGGAATATTTCCCTACTTGGACAGGTTCAGTGGCTCTTCTGCGATAAATAGGGTATCCATTAACATTTTCCTCTGTATCATCCTTGAATTGTTTCGGAAAACTTTTGCAGCACTGTCCATCTCTCATGCATGGAGAATTTATATTTATAGTTCCACATGGGCCATGT
>BGPR01000032.1:1102049-1208832 GCA_013235015.1 Araneus ventricosus | reverse complement strand
ATATATATATATACTTTCGAGTCTGACTTGAAAATAAAAGGGCTACATTATCAACTGAATGCTTGATATGTGAAATTGCTGATTGAATATAAACGAAATGAACATTTAAAAATACTTTTTTGTAAAATTTATGCTAAAAAAATAATTCCTGTGAGTTTATGATGCATTTTCAGAAGCGTCCCTAAAAGAGGATGCTAGACATTAATGGATTAATTGTATTCATAGTTATACAAATGCAGAATACATTTTTCATATTCTAAGTGAAAAAGCAATCTAGGGGAACAGAATTTCAGATATGTTTTAAAAATTCTTACGACACACCAGCATGTTGCAGCATATCGATTGAAAATCTCTGTCGTCTAAACACTCTTTATGATCACGCCATATTAATTATTAATCCTCATGTTAGTTTAACGTTTGAACTCTAAAAAATTCTGGCAATGTATTTACGAGCCAATTTGTTGTATATGGCTGGCTGGAGTCTTATAAAAAATTAATTTACTTGGCCACAGAACCTCAGAACCTCTGGACGAAATTATAGCTTTAATGTCGAAAAAAGTGTACGTGCATGGTAAGACTAGAGTAATTGCGGAAGCAAAAATTCTTGAATCTTTTTTTTATAGTCTGGTAGGCGCAGGAACTAACACATCATGCGCCAGCCTTCCTTTAACTACGGGTCACAACCCCAAATATTGGTGGATGGATAAATAACATTTCCTTCCTTAAATTTGATTTCACGTGATTATCGCTAAAATTTTGTTATGGAGGTGATCCAAGTTCAGTTTTCTGTGATTTTTTTTAAAAAATTCCACATTTATTAATTGATTTCGGCTATAAATACGTGCCGCGGTGTCCTGATGGTAAAATTTCCGATTGAGGAGTCTGATGATCGTGACCCGATTCCGCCTTGTATATAAACCTGGTGCTTGTTAAAACTCTTTGAAGGGCGGCAGTGCAATGGTTTAATTTTCCTTAGCCGAGCTATAGTCTTTTAATGATTTATAAGAAAAAAAATGCTTTTTTTAGTATCTAATGTAGAAAACAAATGACAGTACCAATCTAATTTTTTAATGGGTTCATGCGCACATTAACATCGTTCTCACGAAGAAAAATAAATTATTTGTGTTTCTGAAAGGGTTAAATCAGCAGTCATGGGTCAAACGCCCAGCTTTAATGTGCAATGCAAACTTGGGGAGTGAAGTGCGAGTATAAATGGCATCTTCGTCATCTTTTAATTGATTAATTTCATTTAAAAATTTAAATTAAAAATTAACTTTTTACTTATTTTTCCTGCTTTCCTGGCCGGCTTTTATAAAGATTTACACAGATGGACTGGACGATAAAATGGGTCAATATGTTGAGTAAAATAAATTACATATAGAGAAGTTGTCTTCTCATTTATTAACAAGAAAAATTTTATGATAGGACTAAAATAACAATAAACATATTTGAATGTTATTTATAAGCATAATTAAAATTTATTTAGAAATAAAATCCATCCTTCTTGTTTTGCTACCAGCTAAACTATCAGTAACCTTTACCGTGTTGTTGGTATGACTAGAGAAAAAGTTTTAACAGCTGAAATCAATGCAGGTGCATGTAATCAATTTTGATTCATAAAGCATCCCAGAAAAAAAAATTAAATATTCTTCAATTATTTTAAAATTGAAAAGCTGAGTTCAAGCTCTGGTATAGTCATACGAATTCCCAAGTTGAAAAATATGTTTTTTTATTGCACTATATCTATGTATTGTTGGGCTGCGAGATTATTAAATGTGAACATAGTTATTAACGTGCTTGAAGAAGTTGTGTCCCTTCAAGCTGCCCCTTAGTCGAGGTTTAAACTACGGCTTATGATCCAAAATAGAATGATACAGAAATAATATTGCGGTCACAAAAATTTCACAGTGCTGTCATTTATCTTTTTCAACATTTGTTAACGAAAATTGTTGAAAAATCATTTGAAGTTCAAAAAAAATTCATTCAAATTTAACTAAAACAAACCAATATGAGCAATCGGGAATTAGTGGTAAATTGTTTCCAAATATGCCAATAAGTGGCAGAACAATAAAACTGTATGATGTTTATTTCGAACTCATTAGATAACAATTGCACGCACGCGCAGATGCATTTAAAAAATGGCGATTGTGCTCGAGGAGTGTACGCTATAAGAGCAGCGAAGTTTTGTGTGTTTCTTGTGGACTAAAAGACTTGCGGCAAAAGATATTCACAATTAAATGCTTTCTGTTTACAGTGAGAATTGCTTGTCCCGTCAAGCGGTCTAATGTAACATTGTATCGAAACTTCGAGATGTAATTCGAAGAAACCGTCCAGGTCTATTGACTCTAAGAATTTTGTTCCATCACGACAGTCAAGCCTCATACAGCTCGATTAACCGAGGAGAAAATTGATGAGTTTCATTGGCAACTTTTTTAACCTCCGCCTTATAACTCTAGATTAGCTCCAAGATTTTTCACCCGTTTGGTTCGCTCAAATTGCTACTGGGCGGAAAGCACTTCGCGACTGATGCAGACGCTGAATGTGAAGTATACATAAGTGATTGAGAAAGCAGTTCAAAAACTTTTATGCAGCAGGTATTGGAAAACGACGGCTCTCAGTCTGAATCAGGACATAGAATCAGAAGTTTTGTTGCCGGCGTTGACAAAAAATTTTTAATCACCAATAAATTTTTAATTTACTTTTTAACTAATCATGGACCATTTCCCTGTTATCTACACAGGTTCAAAAAACTGGGCTCACCATTTTGTGCCTGTGGCCTGGTCGGGGATGCCGACCACTATGTGTTCAGTTGTCCTCTTACGCTGAATTTCACTTAAAGGAACCGTCTGATGGAAACAGAAAAGGCTGGTTTAAAAATTTAAGATATAATGGCCAGGCCCAATCCAAACTCATTCAGGCTTATAAAATCAGTAGTGGCATTTGCGACCGGCTGACCCAGGGTTGATCGTTCTTCAGTTTGTTGTTTTTGTTCGGTTTTTGGTGTTGGTTTTTACATCGGAGAAATTATTTTAACTTTATAGTCTATATTGATCGTTTTGTGGTTTGGATGGTTTTGTGGATTTTTCTTTCCCTGCCGGCCCGTTCAGAGCCTTACACCCTTGCGGGTAGACCGGTCCAGCATGGGCAATAAAAAATAAAATAAAAAGTATTTGAAAACTGATAACGAGATAGGATAAATGTTTCAATGTAAATGGCGATTATATAGAGAAATTAACATGATTTCCAAGTAAACATCTTGTTTTCCCATTTTTTATTGACTTTTATAACCTACTTACTGATTTACGCTCATATTTTATTTTTTTAATTTCGTTTTTGTTTCAAAGTCATGTTTTATTTTGATTTCATCTTAGCGGTATTTTCTTCTTAGCCAATCTAAATGTTAAATTGAGACGATGCTCAAACACTGTCAAAATGGCAGTATTATGAAATGGCTGAAATTTTGCACAACTGCGTTTCTGTTGCTGTTTTAAGAGTTCCGTTTAAGTTTTTGTTAGTTTCTATTTTAAAACTTTTAAGATATGAATTTATTGTATTTAAGATTGAATTATATTGTTTTTAATTTTATAATTGACAGTCTTAATTTCTTATGCAGTACTTTATTGTAAACAGAGAAATATTTTTAAATATCAATTTTATACAGAGATGTGCTGAAATAATGAAAATATTTATTTATCAGCAGGAGACCCAAATTTCAAGTGTTCATAATCCATCAACCGCTTCTTTAAAATGATAGTTTTATATGCATTCGGGTGAATTTAATCTAGATGTTGTCTTTTGAAAAAAAAGGAGTTTGTGTGAATTTTATTATGATGATGATCCTTTCGTAAAAAAAAGATTGCGTGCACTTATAAAGACCACTATTCCAAAGCGACAGACATTGTTGGTTTTAATGTGTGATAATTAGTTTCTTAGTAGCGAACAGCATTCGGGTTAAAAAAAATGAATGCAACGTTGTAAAAATGATTATCACAATTTTGTTTTGTGAAATGAAGAAAAAATTCCGAATTTTTTATGATATGGAAATATAAAGAAAATCGTATCACAAAATGATATGAATGATGTTTTCTTTAATATTTTGACATTTATGGTTAGTAGGAATAAGTGCGATTTCATACAGCCCGGCAAGACAAAAAGGCCTTTCTGTACTTATATTTTATATAAATCTTAAATTTTTCTGTTCAAATTCTGTGTAAACTCACTCTGATGTTGATTTTTGCTTTTATTTGCTTTTTAAGAGTGATGGAAACAGGCCTATTCTGGATATTTTCAAATTTTCATTTTGATTTTTGATTTTTGACCGTCTCTAAAAAATTTAAGTATTTTTTGCAATTTAAATAGTCTAAAAAGCTTCATATCTTCTAGACATTCATTCTCATATGCCCTTTTTATCCTTATTTCACATAAATCTTAAATTTTTCTGTTCAAATTAACTGTGTAAACTCATTCAGATGCTGTTTTTCGCTAGTGCATATGAGGTGCAGTCTCACAATATTCCACTAACAGTTTTTAAATCATAAAAACTCAACGCACCAGATTTATGTAACAACAACATTCTAAGGTAGTATCTTTCAGTATTCCATATACAGTAGAACCTCGATTTTCCGAGCTAATTGGGACCGCCTGCACCTCGGATATCGGAAATCTCGGTTAATATAAACTGTGTATAAAAACTCACCGTGCTCGCGAATTTAACATCTTTTCAAATAAAAAACAATAGAACGTTTTTTAAATGCGAAAACTAATAATATATATTATTACTATTTTATAACATATATAAACTATCATATAAAAGTCGCCAATCCCCCCACTGTCGCCAGTCAAATGGGGGGCATGTAATCGTCCGATAGCACATTGCACCTGGTGTTCAATAGGGCCACATGGCCACTGAAAACAAAGCATTGTTCGCTGTTGAGTTCTCAGGGTGCAATTGTTTCTTGGAAGTTGAGTGCTTTTGGGGGCAGAAGAGCCTGTAGCACGGACAAGGAACTAAAAAGTGTGGTCTTTTTCAGGGCTTATTCAGGAGGGGGAGGGGGGGGGAATCAGACTTTGTTATCGGCTTGGTTAACAGAAACCACGGTTAATCGAGGTTGTATGTACTAACAACTGGCATTCTTCCAATTACATTATGTCTTCCACGTTGTCTTTTTTTCACCTCAAAAACATAATAATATGGAATCATTAAACTATCAAAAACATAATAATATGGACTAACTTCTATTTTACAGGTAGGAGCATTATATCTGCGGATATCTAAATTTGGTTGTTCCATAAAGACCGATTTTGCATTCACAGCTGGGTTACAGTGTATTAGTTGATGCATTTCTAAATATGATTCTGCGAATGGATTTATGTTTCTAAGCAGTGCATCTAATTTCTCCATTACATTTTATAAACATCGTCCATTATTATCCATACGATAACTATTATCGTCAGTAAAATCACATTTTCCATAGGCAAGCCATTGCGATTACTTATTCGTATATTCGTACATGGAGACAATTAAGCCTATTTCTTTCATCTGTATGTTTTAGATCTTCTTTCCTCTGACTGAATGAAGGTTTCAGTGATACGGCGAACCCTATTCCGAGCATTATATTTTGCAGCTCCATTAATTAGTTAAGCGAAAGTTGAAAAAACGTTCAATTGAGCAAGCTGAAAGTTTGTACCGCGGTTTGTTTACATTTGACTGTTGCCATTCGACAATAAGTTATAAGCACGATTTCTGTGCCACGTACGTTAGCGTTTTTTATTTAATTTAATAATTTAAATTTGAATTACAATTTTAAAAAACGGCTCCGAGTTGCACATCTTCAACATCCAAAGTATATCTGTTCCAAATTTGGTAGCTCTACGTTCGACGGTTTGTTCTGTAGATCGCCAATAGACACACGAACATTAGTCTTGATTAGTATTAGAGATTCCAACTATTTTAAAGTTTTTTTCACTTCATTAACAATCATCTTCCATGTTTTTCACCTTTATTGATTGAATGGCACATTTATTTACTTTGGTTAAAGTTATACTTACAGCTTCCTAGTTTTGACAAATAAAATTTTAAAAAAAGTCATATTATCAGTGATTCGCTGAATTCTACATCGAGAGACTTATGATTGGGAATCTCTTGCTCATGCTGCCATCTATGAATAATATCAGTAAATTATATTAAAAAGTATTCCTATTTCAAAACAAGTTAATTAAGATAAGACCTGCCAAAGAATGCTAATTTTCTTCAATATCCTCTGCTTTTGTATCGAATGTCAGAGCTGCGTTTTCAATAAACGTTCATTTTTTTTTTAAAAAATTACTTCAGGAAAAAATATCAATTTTTCTTTTTGCGAAAAATCGTAAGCAAAAAACAGCTCATAACAAATAAAACTCAATATTGCAATTCATGAAACCGATAAAGATTACTAATTATTGTACTGAATCGCCAAACAAATCTTCCCTATATTGGATAGCCTTTCAAATAATCTTATCTGCATAATTTTGATAGTAAATTTACATTCGATTTTTTTTTCTATTCGCATGATAATGAAATGAAAATTATATTATGGTATATTTAAAAAATATCAGACTGCAGTACGTCTTAGTTAGCTAAATATAAACTAAATGGTCGTTCTCGACTTGATTTTAGTCCTGTTTATAGTTATTAAGTCGACTTGGATTTTTTTTATTATATATATATATATAAATGTTGGAAGGTTTGTTATGCAGAGAAAATAATCGAACAAAAATAAAATTAAAGATTAAATAAAAAAATAGAAAAATATTACATTAAATTATCTAATCTTCTATTTGAAAAGCAAAGAGTTTCGATTTGTTCTAGAAACAGTGTTATATTATTATTTTGAATTAAATATCTTGTTTCGCAGCAAATGCCACAAAAGCTCTAAACGAAAATATATCAGATGAGAAAAAACACTGCATATAATTCCTAGCCTATTTGGTTCATATTTTTATATTGTAATTTTATTTGATTCATTCGTAATAAATTAATAAATACTTAAAAGATTGTAGTAGTTTTTTCCCAGGTCTTTTTCGTTAATAAGGCATTTTATTCAGCGAAAAAAATTATGCGTGATTTTAGCTGATAATCCTAATTAAACATAGAGTCGGTATACTTCTAATATTCATTATTTTTCCTGTTACAAAGATGAAGATAACAAGAATACATGAAATGATTTTTCTTTTGACGTGGTTACTTTCAACCGTATACCGACGATATATGGATTATTATTATGTTATACTACTGTTTTCAATCGAGCCTTGTAACAACGAGATTATTTGCTGAAGGAAGACGAAGTCCTTAATAAAAAAAAAATCTCTTTGTGTTACAACCAAGAGATCAATAATGTTCAAAACTACTCCCCATTAACTTTCTTTTATGATAATTTTCTTAGAAATATGTGTGGTTCTATTTAATTCTGAGCAAATTCAAAGTCTTATCTCTGCACATGTTGAAAATAAGAATATCTATTTGCCTTCAATGCTCTCCCATTCACTTTCTTGCGATTAAGGCTGCCATCTATCGGAGAAATCAGTAACTTTCGTTGGAAATAAGAATATCTATATGCCGTCCGTGTTCTCCCATTCATTTCCTTTCGGTTAAGACTGACATCTATCGGAAAAATCAGTAACTTTCAACTTAAAGTTGTTACTCGAATGAAAAATAAAATAGATCTAGGGATAGAACAGCGAAATCAAAAAGAGAAAAGGTTTTGAAAATTTTTTTAACAAAATATGATTTGCAGGAAGCACAGAGCCCACCTTTGCGATCATGGAGACCGGTTATTCAATTTTTTCGCGTTATAGCTTGCTGCCAAGCCGCAAGTTTCTTTTGATTATCAAATTTTTGCAGACTGAATAGATCTGGTTCCAACTATCGCCACATTTCAGCGGTGTAACATTCAAAGCTTTCAATAGACTTTTTTAAAGCTGATAGCAGTTTTTCATATTCTTCCCACATTTCCTTTTCCTATTTCTAGGAACAAAATTTCAAACTCAGGCTCTTTTATTTTAAAGGGTGATCGATAATTCGTTTTTCTATGATATAACTATAAATACACACAACTATATATATATAGAATAATATAATTTATCGTAGATCCTAAGGATAATTTATGCTATTATAGTGGATAATTATAAGAATGTTTTTTTTTTTTTATTTTTAATGAATAATCCGATTTCAACGCTCTCAAATTCTTTTAAAGCATCTTACATTATTGATTATAGAAATACTTTTCATATCTTCGATGTATTAAAACAACTAAAATAGTTAAAGTATTTTAGTTGTAATGGAAAAAAGATTGAATGGAAAACTAAACTTTCCAGACAAAGAGCAACAAGACTATTGCTTTGCAAACTTAATTAATGCACTTTTAGCTACTGTGTTCAATATATTGCAATTTTAAATTATTAAAGTTTAGGATAAATATATTTAATATTTTTATGGGTTTATTTATTTCCTACCAATTAAATTAATGGGGGAAAAGACTTCTTTCAATCAAGTGGGTAATCTTATTTTGGGTTCAAATAAAGAAATGTATTAATGTGTAAAAACAAAGACATTTAACGGGACAAATACTAATTTTAATTTTAAATTTATTTACAATTGCAGTTACGATAAAACATTTTTATTAAATTTTTAACAATGTGCAGATCGGCAAAAGAAAAAGTAAACTCAAGAACAGTTGTACTTTTGTGAAATTTTTCGGTACTAATAAAAAAAATCAATGTTCATAGTAATAGTTTTAAAGATATGTTAAGTGATACTTGGAGATTGCGTGAAATGTGTAATGAAATTTATAGACTATGAACAACACTTATAAACGCAACTATAAAGCACTTCTAAAGAATTGATTACATGATTTGCCAAACCAGATATTTGAAAAGTTCTGAAAAATTTACACCACTGATACGGAAGAAAAATATTATGTAGGTTTATTTCAGTGGTGGAGTCATATATTACGCAGGGCCAGAACTCTATGACCTAGGTGGTATCGTTGGGGGGGGGGGAGACAGAATGAAGCAGGTAATAGGGAGGGTAAGCAGATAGCACTTCACAATAAAATTTATTTATTATATTTAAAATGTATAATTGTTTCATCTAGGTACTGGAATGGCGAAATAATGAAATGCCAACAAGGAAAATGAAACTGTATCCTTTACCCCAGAACGCCACCACTCGCCAGTGCTTATTACTTTTATTAATTTGAAATACCAATCATGTTTTCGAAGATAAGAATAAGACGTATGTTATGCTGTTTTAAGAAGGTATTTTACAATTTTTTTCTTACTTATTTCTCGAAAAAAAAAATAAGCAGTACCGGGGAACGGTGTTCCGGCTCCACTACCCTGCTGGTAGTTTTAAAAATCGAAGAGAGATGACATAATGTTGTTTTTCTCTTAGTCTTGCACTAAATTTTGACAACATAATACTTCATTTGCAACAACGTTGCACAAATGCAACTGCATTATGAACTATTTACAATGGGAGAATTTAATTATTGATGAGCAATTGGGGGACCGAGGTTTGCTGAGAGGGTCTTCTTTCTTAAGCTAAATATTCACGCAAATGGCGTTTGGCCCTCCACAACATTCCATTTTCAGCCCATCGATTTAGGTTGGTTATTCACTGCCCGTTCCGCTCAAAACACAATCCGTTAGCTACGAGCCCTCCGATCCCCTACTTAACACCACAGCATACCCTCGCACTCGGAGCCAGGACGGCTTCCTATCGGTTGGTTGGGTATGCGTGAAACTTTATTGAAAAAGAGAGAGCGAAAAAATTTATATTTTATATATAAGGATACAAAAAGAGGACACTTAGAACAAAAAAAATATAATAGTTAGTAATATAACTGTCAGTTCTTTCAAGTCTTTGTGTTGTTGGCTTTGAGAGGGTGGTACCTTATGTATGGGAGAAGAGAGACGATGAGTACCTAGGGTTAATTGAGTCTGTGGCTCATTGTTGTCACCATCTTTTGGAAAAAAGAGTATTTCGTTCTCCGCGATGAAGTGGATGATAGGTGGTATGAGGTTGTAAACAGGAAGCTTGTAGCATAGTGTAAGGGCTTTTCCCGGGTTTCCGTATCCACAGGAATCGCTGTTTCTGATATTGAACCGTTTAAGGTATGTTGGAAATGGGCCGTGGCCCGTGACGAACATTTTCCCCTACTGCACTTAGGGGCCGTTCAAATATTACGTAAGCATGTTTTTGGTAATTTTTGACCCCCCCCCCTCCCCCTTGTCAGCAAAAATAAGCAAATCGCAACCCCCTCTTATCATTATGTAAGCAAACTGCGAAGCCCCCGTTTTTTTTTTTACAAAACGTATAACAGTAATAATCTAGTTTTAAAAATTTTAGGATTTAATTCAAATAAAAAACTTGAACTCGGCTTAAAATGAAAAAAATATTATGTTTAATTTTCTTACAATTTTGTTAATGAAAATTTCTTAGTTTATCACAATTTTAAAAGAACATAGCTATATTTTAGATTTAATTTTGCACATGCCCGTTATCTATTCAGATGCTGACCAAGGTTGCTCAAGCCATTTTTCCATATCTGTTATTATATTGCTTCCCCCTTCTGTTACTACTTCATCTCTTTCTTCTTGGAAGGAATCTTGATAAACTTCTTCTTCGTTAATTTTTCACAATTGCCCCTATACTTTTTAAGCATGTGACAAAAGGACTAAACTTTTAGTAATCACTTTTATATCAAAAACGTGAGTTGTTATATAAAAGTAAATGAAAACTTTCTTTTCCGATAAAACTCAAAACACTTTTATAACTGTCAATTACACTATTGTAACTACATAAATATGAAAAGTAGCAATCATTACAATATGTAAAATCTTTTTAATCTAAAACATAAGAAGTGGAAAAAATTAGATCTTAGATTGCTAAATGATTCATTTTTAAAGTATTTTCATAATCTATTATTGTTATTTTTTATTAAATATTTTATTCAAAGCGCAAAGTCGTATCCGAACCACTAGCATATTTTATCATTTCATCATAAATTTCCTAGATTTACTTTTGAAAATTGAAGAATACTTTCACTTTAAGATTGCATTAGTAAAGATCATTTATCTATTAAATTATAGAAAGATGTTAATATTAACACTTTATTACATATTAAAATGTCAGTATACTTCACATGTTTTAATAAATGTAGCGAATATTAACAAGAATAAGTAAAGTTATTTCATACTAAGTTAATTATAAATTTAAAGTTATGGTAAAATATGCTTAAAATTTTAAGAATAAATTGATTATAATTACCTTTATAAAATAATCAAGAAAAATTTATTTCTTTTTGGTTGCCTTTCGCAGTTCTTCCTCAGCTCTTTTTAACACTAACTCCTCCTCTTTCGAAGAATTTTTATACTGCCGCCACACATCATTAGTTTCACACTGAATATCCTTCAAATGTTTATTTGATGAAGACTTTTTGAAACTTTCAAAAAATATTTTATACAATATTTCTCGAAATGAAGGCATATTTCCGATTTGACTTGTTTTATGTAATGTGCGGTTTTAAAAACTCCGGAGACACCAGACAGTAGAGCTGTCGGCCACTATGGTTACGAGGAGGTGTGAGGTGATTAGTTTGGTTTCGGAACAAATTGGCGGAAGAATCGTTCTTGAAAACGAACGAAAAATTGTGCATAATGTCGTCGATGAAAAATAACATCATTAAGATCAGAAAAGATCGAAGAAAAACAATATTATTAATAAGCAACATCGAAGAAAAACAACGTATAATAGAAAGAAAAAATTAGTATAAAAACAATTAAAAACATTTTTCATTTTCGTTTTCCAAATAATGAAAAAAAGATCATCAAAACAATTATCCACTTAACTCTCATCGGATATTAACGCTATGAAATTTATTAGTGAAAAAACGAAAAAAAAAATCAGTTTCGTTTATTTCGTAATAAACGAAAAAGAAAAAATGAACTATTATTGTTAAAAAAAACTATGAGAACCCAAGGGGAAAAAAACCGTCAAGTGATTAGCAGACTTAATGTCTACAAAGGATTTGCGGTGTGAGAATATTTGTTATTTTATTTTATTTCCACTTTCAATGAGATTTTTTTAGCACATACTAAGATTAGGTTGGGTTAGGTTATATTAACGTCCCGTTTTAAAGCAACACGAGGGCTATTTAGAGACGGACCTCATAACTTTGAACCGCGGTCAGATGACGAGGACGAAGCCTGAGCTGGCGACTTTTAGGGTTTTCTTGAAAAAAATAAGCTTTTTCTATATATAAATATAAAATTAAAAAGGAAAAGATAGAAGGTCCCCCCCCCCTTACGTAAACTTCATCGAAGTACCTTTTCCTCTGAATGCATTCATAGGTGCTGCCATCTAGTGACTAACTTTATTACTTTAAAATGTAATGCATTATTTTCAAAGCCTTTTGATATTCTTTCGAAAACAGAATTATTTAATAAATAGGAAAATTAACTTTTTGATCTTTTATGTTTCAGATATTTCCAAATATGACGGTATTTACGAAATTAGCTATTAATATGATTAAAAATATTAAGAAGATTTTTCATAGAGGTAATTTCTAAAGCAATTGATCTTATTTTCAAAATGCTTTCAGTATTTTCCTAGAAAAAAAAAAAGATAAGTTCTTTCCATATGAAAATTTCATGAAAACTATTTTTCATAAAGATAAAATCGTTTTTGGAACGATGATCCCCCCTCCCCTTTCATAAATTTCTAACACTATTTTTATCCTTTTTACTCGTGCATCTTTACCTCCGAAGTATTTATTCGTGCTGCCATCTAGTGAATAACGTTTGTACTATAAAATTTGAAGCCTTTCGGTCTTCAGAAAACTAAATTTGAGTTGTAGAAATTTGTTTAAACTACAACTGAAAGCCGACTTGTAGAAATTCGCTTGTTGATTGTTTCAATCTTTGTTCAAGTCTTCTGAATTTTATCTTCATTAGAATTATTACTTCGACACGTTTTACCAACAATATTGAGATGGTATACGAGTTTCATAATCTAGTGTACTTTCTTCATTGAATGATAATTATATTACTTTTGGAAAGAGATAGAGAAGAAGTTTGGAGTAAAACCTCTACAAACTTATTATTTCGGCATATCATTAAACGTAATCGAAATAATTTAAGACGATCACCTCAGCCTTACCGACTCCTCAGAAATCGACACCACTAGAACGTGAGTACGTTTGACAGAATGTTAGATTTAACGAGCTCATTTACACCGCTAATCTTTCGTTGAAGCGGAATTTGGTTGAATTTCAAACTCGCGATCCTCCGATGGCAAAGCCATCGTACCTTAAAGAACTTTACCATCGGGCCACCGTGGACATGTTCTCTTGAAGACCTTATTTTTCGGGCGAAATTAAACAAGTTGCAAATTTAAAAAAACGAATTCACGATTTATTCATGAAATGTTCCTAATTTTTTTTTTAAATTATAGTGAAAACGATAAACTAAACCTGCATTTTCTTGTGATCTGACATTTCCCATCTGCTCAACAGAAGCTAACATTCAAAATCAGGATTTTCATGCTGCCTTTAATCTGATTCATTTGATTGTTAGGACTTCCATTGCTTCATAGACAAGAGAAAATATCAACTTTTGTTTCTGAATATTGACAACTATGCAACTAAGGCATCTGGCGTTGCCACACAAAATGTATAACGGGAAGATTGTGTTGTCTATCGCAAATTCTTTCCTCATATGTTTATTTCAAGAATTGACTAAATTTAAATTTACGAAGTATGAGTACAAAATTAGATTAGTTCATACTGCGCCTGGGAACAGGTTATTATTATTTGGTTAAAAATTGATCTTCGTTCCTAACTATACTTTGCATTGTATAAGTCAGGGCTTCTTAAACTATTAGACCAGTCGAATTGTCATCAAAAATACCAAAATGTGGCGAAAATATATAACATCATTTTTATTGCTTTAAGTTGTTGGGTTAACTCTCCAAAGCATTCCACTATATCAAGTAGATTGATATCGAAACGGATAAGGGAGGGAGGGGGAGTTGAAAAATTGGTCTTTCGTGTTTAAATAAAAGGATATTAATCTGAGAGGAAAAGCTTGAATATTAAAGTTATAGGTAATAAAAATAAATTATAAAACGAGCCATCGAAAGTTTAAACAATAAGATAGCTTAATTTGGTTAGGAGTAAGTTGACTATTTTTCAAAATTTACATTTTTAAATTTGCGCGATAATTTTTCAATTCCCCTAAAGTACGTAGAATGAAAAATGCCTGTAAGTACTCCGTCCGAACTCAGAGGGGAGGGAAAAAAAAATCAAATTCTACAAGTATTGTTCTACACATTCAAATGGTTTTTATAGTATGGTCGTTATTCAGAGGAAAGTGGTGAAAATTAAATTTGAAAAAAAAAGTTACTCTATGACAATTGGTTCTTGAAAAACATTAAAAAGTAGTATTCGTGAATGCAACGGTGCGCCACTGTTGGACCATCGGGAAATGCTTCCAGATACGTTCAAAATGTGTTTTCACCACTTTTTTCTGAAAAAGGATCATAAAAAACCATTTGAAATTATAGAACGAAACTTTTAGAGTATGGTTTTTTTTACGTTCCGAGAATTCGGATAGATAAATAAAAAGTACTTATGGGCATTTTCGAAAAATAATACAGATATCGATCTGAAAGTTTTATCAGATATCTCCGCCTAGGGGAGCCCGGCCGAAAACGGAATACTTAAGGTTTGGAAGGGCTGAAAAATAGTAAATAATACTCAGAGACGTTTGAAAATACAACTTTATAAAGTTTATTTACTTGGTCACACATAATATAATTATAAACTAATCTAAGATCAGTACATAATTCGTTATTCACGATTTAGTAAACTTTGTCAAACGGTCCGTTTTGCCTCGGAGTTTGGCGAAAACGGAATACGGTTTTATGTACTCTTTGAAAATTCTTAAATATAAAAAATGATTGTTTTCTGTTGACTATTCAAAATATTATAAGTTACATTAAGTATAAGAAATCTCAATAAAATTACTTCAGAGACTATATAGGTAATTAAAAATTAAACAAAGGAAAAGTAAAATTAGCGACAAAACTTATGCCCCAAGTGCAGAGGTTAACAAAGAACTACCGTAAGGCTAGACTAGAAAAACTAAGGAACTACAATACACGAATAAACAGTTCAAAGAGTATTATTAACGAAAACGCAATGCTTATCCAAACATAATAAAAACTTATTTGAATTAACTTAGGAAGAAAACTCGGTGAAACTACAGTATTATGTTCAAAAACGAGGAACTCTTATAAACTATGCGTAGTTAGACAGTTCAGTCATGTGCAGTGCAGAAGGGTGTGTTATGAAATTCCAGGACTTTCCACTAATTTAAGCAACAAACTGGGTAAAAAAATGAAGGGTTCTCTTTAACCCAGTAGCTCTGTTTTGCTCCAGGTTCCCCTATATAACACGTACTTTAGTGGAATTGCAGAAATGTCGCTCAAAATTTAAAATATATATTTCAAAATTTACGTATTATTAGTTTTTGCATTTACTCCTGACCTAATTAAGCTTTCTTAATGTTTTAAAGTTCGATGGCTCTTACAGTTTTTTTTTTTTTATTAACAATAACTTTAGTATTTCAACTCTTCATCTCAAATTTATAGCCTCTTATTTAAATGCAAAAATTCGATTTTCAAATTCGATATTTAGGTGTAAATAAAATTGTTAGGACTAAAATTAAAATAGTTAGGAACAGGATGTTGAGAGACTAGAACTCATGTACTCCACAAACCAATTCCTTCCAGGTGTATTTTTTTAAATTGAGGAGCTCAGCTATAAGACTAGGAAGTACACTTTTTTAATGATATTAAACAACAATTCTATTGTTTGTGTTCTGTTATACCATCAAGAAATAGCGCCAAATGCTTCGAAAAATGAAGCGTATCCTCTAACAGGATGATACATTGAATAGCTGTAAGCCCTCACTCCAAACTAAGTCTTATCTTCTGTAAAGCATCACACTGACAACTGCAAAACCATTTGCTGGTTTCACTCCATCCATCTCAAATTAATATTTGTTAAAAAAAAATTAAAGTTATTATTATTAATAATAATAATAAATTATTAATGTGCGTAGTGATATATTTTGCACATTATTCTTTTACATCCAGATCAACTTGCCATCTAGAAACATGCAATTGCTATTTGAGTGTATGCGATGACATCTGTTGATTATTAAAAGCAGACTGCTCCGGTTCGGAAGGGTTAAACTGTAAGCTGTGCTGCCAATAATTTCTGATTTTGTAACAAAAAAAAAGACCCGATTTCATTTTCATCCTTTCTGAGAAAATGTTTCATTCATTTGCCAATTGTTGATTTTTAAAGCTGCCCCTAAGTTCTTCTGTTTTTCAATGAGCATATGTATTTCTTTTTCGAAGACAAACTTCACTCAATATTTTGTTTGCTTCAAATTAATGAAATAGAATACGAAAATCTCTAACTGCTTATTTTTTCATATGCCTTGTCCTTTAAAAGATTTCATTAATTCTTTACAGGGATTGCATATAGAAAAATTAGACAGCGGAAGTCAAACCTTCGAAAATACAGAAATTCGAAATAAAGTTTGAAAATCTGCCTGATTCATTTGCTTGCGATTCGATTTAACGTTCCATTTTC
The DNA here is from genome assembly GCA_013235015.1 of Araneus ventricosus. Classification (NCBI taxonomy): domain Eukaryota; kingdom Metazoa; phylum Arthropoda; class Arachnida; order Araneae; family Araneidae; genus Araneus; species Araneus ventricosus. Next base: position 1,192,129 of record BGPR01000032.1, on the reverse strand, counting down.
AGCTTATGTCAAGAGACACTGGATCTGTATATGAATATTCGAAATTTTGAGCAGCGAGTAGGAAATAAAAACGGGATGCAGTAAAGAGTAAGGCCTTGCTAGCTTTTATATCCCAGAAACATGTGAATATTCTGGTGACTTCCAATTCTCTTGTAACATTCTTTTACTCCTTCCTGGTGGGATTTTAAATTCTCTTATATGAAGTTGGAAAGAAAAAGTCATGTAATGGTAAAATAATAATAATAAATACAAAAATTCAACATCCGAATCTCCTCATTTTAGACCTCCCTGAGTCCGAAAAACATGTTTTTAGAATTCTGCCTGTTTGTGAATACAATAACTAACACGCAAAGTTTAGTTTAATAATATTGAGGTCCCGTTTTGAAGCAACACGAGGTTTATTTTGGAACGCACCTCGTGATTTTGAACTGCTGTCAGATGACGAAGACGACACCTGAGCTGGTACCCCCTCTCTCAGCTTCCGCACCAGAACGGCTGGAGGGCGTTTGGCCACTACGTATGATTTAGCGTGGAACAGGCCCCATACATGGCGGGGCTTCAGTCAGTGGTGAATCAAGGATTTGGAGCGGGGAGGGGGGGCTGAGATAATAAAAATTTTGCATCGCCGTGCGGAATGTCAAGCCTCATGGCTCATGTAAACCAAAACACTTTAACTTTACATACTTTATTCACCTGACAATAAGGACAATAAAGAACACTACAATACTTTCTATAATTTTATAAAAAAACGCAGTGAAATACTAGCCGAAAAATGTTGTTGATTGCATCAAGTACAAGTGCGAGGGGAGTGACTGCAAAAGTAGTAAAATTTTTATGCCTGTCAAGCCAGAAAGAAATTTTTTTTCAAAGACGATCAAGAACAAACAGTTGTAGGGATTTTAAATAAAATCAAGAATTCTGGTTTGGCGTATCCCAGGGGGCTGCAGCTCCATAGCACCCCCTTGGATTTCCCACTGTCTTCAGTGGATTCAGGTTTCGAGCCTGGGGCACTCTGGCACCGAAACCGAGACTTTACCACTATGCCACGGCGGTCCGTAATATGAAACGATAACAGAAGGACGAAATTTGATAAGCGGTCTTAACACTAAAATTACAGATTTCAAACAAATTTTGAATGAAATCCGTCAACACAAAGCCTATCTGTCTTACCATCTGCGAGCATTTGAACGCAGTCATTCAAAAACGCAAACGAACAAGACAGATGCATTTGATTTTACCTGGTGTCGAATATTATAAAGAATAGATAGATTGCTTGAGTTGAAATTTGTGCTCACCCTTTGGCAGATGTTGCTGTCACCACGATCATTTAAATAATGCAACAGATGAACAAGAATAACGCCACTGGGTAATTTTCACTTCCTTCAATTTTGAACATATCTTTACACTTACGGAAAAGAGAATTTCATCAAAGAAGATTCGAAATTATTACACACAAATATATTTGTATAACCACGATGCAAAACGATTAAAGAATGTCTTAAAACAAATAAAGTCAACGCACTGCGGATCACGAGTAGAATCAGAGTGAGTCAGCATTCCAAGACATGGAAGAGGGGTGAAAAATGTTCCAAGGTGGGAACAAACCTTGGGTTTCTAGACTTCCTGGGTTGGGTGATAAATGAAGATTGAATTAAAGCAGTACGTTTTTGTCCTCTATTAAATGGGCATGTTTAAAATGTTTCCGTACATTTTTTATCAAACACGATGATTCTCTGTCAGGCGATCGGAACAATTTTTATAATTACTTGACAATAGTTGTTCGAAAGATAGAATTTAGTAAGTTATTAATTTCCTCAGAATAAAATTTTAAAAAAATACAAAGCTGTATGAAATTAAAAAGAAAAGTGCTAGCTTTCGTCCTTCTACTATAGTTAGTGGCAATTCAAGTTGACTGTACGAGAAAAGCTACTATCGACCGCTTCACCAACGAATACACGTTTTTCATTACATGTTAACTTTTCATTTAATTTTTTTAATTCTCACTGACTATAGTATTACTTCTATGAGTGACACAGCGAAATCATCGACATATGCAGTAAAAGTAATTTTGTATAGCCCAAGGCAGTAGTTTTCGACTGGTGAGAAAAATTTGAATTAACGTTGTATAAAAAATTATTAAAAATTATAAAAATGCTAATGCTTTTCAATTACTTAAAATCTTTTACTATTAACTAGCAAAATCTCCTTCCATTCCCGATGATTAGATTTTAAAACTCCGAGTAAACTTCAGCTAAAAATTTATATTTCACAATTAGCGTTTTGCATTAGATAATTAACGATAATTTTGAATCTTGAACTATTTCGCGTGTATCTTTCGGTGTATGTTTACCACCGCGTTGCTCCCGTCTTCCAGACACCTCGAGTACGAGGATGGGAAGCTAATTTATTAATTACTTGATTTCCGGCTCCAATGATTCTTCATAATTCGATGCGGGATTACTTAAAAGTCTCTTCTCCGATTACCAGTCTTACCATCTAGTGATGGATGTGCTTATCGCATGACGAGAGAAAGAGGGTCCATTTTGCAGAGAATACAGAACCTACAGAACCCCGTATTTTTTCCTTGCTGCTTCAAACTTAATTGTAGGTATTATTTTGAATTACCACATGTTGAGAACTAAGGTGATTATGTTTTATGAAAAAAAAAAGCAAAGGACATAATCTGTGCTTTATGTCCCAGCCAGAGGCGACCCCGGCCGAGGAAAGGTGATACATGCATACATAACCCAAGCCGACCGACTCACCCAAAGGGTTTAGAGTCAGCAAGGATCGACGGGTGAGGAAAGGTGATGGATACAAAGCCGGAATCCACCGAACGTTCGTCGTGTATGTGGGCTTGATGCACATTAAATCTGACGACGAGGGTTAAACGTTCTCCCGTTTGTGTGGATGGAAGTTTGGAGGGTGCCGGTTCATGTGTCGTTCTCGTCATGTGACCAATGCTCAAAATGACGAAGTTCGTTCCAAAGTATCCTTTGTTTTGCTTCAGAACGAGACGTCAATATAACTAAATTAAACTAAAACCATTGCCACTCGTCAACTCGGAAACATGCAGTGCCGCAAAAGATAATTACAAATTCACCTTTTAACTAGTATTTAACAAAAATTTTCAAATTCAGTGTCAGATTTTAAAATTTTCTACATGGCTAACATCATTAAATTAGTGAGTTTTAACGTTTGTTTAATCTGCTACATTTTCAGATACTACAGAAGCACTGGTTTAAATATAAACTCCAAAATATGTTTCATTTTCTCTCTGGAGAGGATTTTTTTTAATCTGAATAATTGGTTCATTACTTGATATTACAAATAAAAATAAATAATACGTAATAAGCAGGAAGAGTTTTCTACGCATAAATATTTATTCGAGATCATTAAAGAATAAAATTAAAGAAAACAGATTAGAAGATAGGAAAAAGAATTCATGAGTAACAATTTCTGATTTTCCTCGTAATTAGAGATAGGCCGCTTAGCTTTGGAGTCCCAGTAAAAGCGTTTTGTGTACACTTTTATTTAACTCGACTTGTTTAATATTTGTAAAGATGGAATTTTGCTGTAGATTTTTCATTCATTTCTTGATGTGTTAGAGTTTTGAAATTTAGTACACTTATGAATTCTCGATGACAATACACTGTTTTAATATTTTCATGACTTAATTATCAATTAATCGATTAATGTAATTAAATTTTATTCCATACGCGTAGCGCTAGGTGGTAATGAGTTTGAGATAAAGTTGATTCCAAGATTCCATAGTATTTATAATAATGAATTTATAGAAATAATTTTCTTAATAAAGATTGAAGACTACTAATTTTACAACTAACTTTTACTAATAAAGAATGAGATCACAGAAATAATTCTATTAATTAAAAGTGAAAAGCAGATATTAAATAAAATTATTTATCATAGAAATAAAAGTAAGTTTTTAAAAAACTGTGTTAATTAAATTTATTCCCTATCTTTAAGCCATTTCGACATGCGCACTAACGGAGTTTGAGTGATTCTGAGCTGTAGCAAGAAACAGCTCTACGGCATCCTCGTCTAAGAGCGCTTTCGACTTGAGTTGAAATTTCACAGAACGCCGATAGATTTTCGCAATAATATTAATTTAGGATTTTAATTAATTAAATAATTTTATTAAATGCATCTCTCAGCAAGAAAATGTCGACAAATGTTATGGAAAAAAGAGCAAACAAAATTTTGAAATAATTGCAGAGATTGCTGCAGCTCTTGAACCTCAATGGATGATTCGCCTTTGCTCCCACTCATTTTACAAAGAGAAACTTATTCTTCATGAAAATTTTCAAATGAGTCAAGTGACTCAACTAAAGGCGGAGGGTCGGTCTGTCCCGGGCGGCATTTTGAAAAGGGCGGGAAAATCAAACATTTTGGGGAAAAAAATTTATAACTAAGAAGAGTAACGGCAGTAGTTCATTCATTGTGTACTTAAAAAAATAACGTAAATATTTCGTATTTTTCGCTTTTTGTCGGGAAATTGCCGATATGTGCAAAAAAGAAGAAGAAAAAACTAGTAGTTCACGGGATATTTCGTAATCTACCTGCAGAGATCAAAGGCGTCAAACGACGAATTATCATACTAATGAAATTTTTTATTCCTGGAACTTATTTATTTTTTATTTTCAGGTTTATGTGCCCTATGTCACTTGTAAAGCATGTTGCAAGACCTCCCCGAACGACAAAAGTTGCAACCACACCACTGAATGAATGGCGGTATTGAAGATTGCTGTCAAACTTAAGATTTTATTTAAAGTAATGATTGTTTGATTTTTTAAGAAATTTGAAAGAAATTTTTCAAATTTCTTCCAACATGTTTTTTAATTTGATGCTTTTGTTTTCTATATATGAAAAAAAAAAAACTTGAGAATTTTCCAATTAAAAAAAAGTATTCAAAAGTTTCGAGACTACTGTGTTTTGTTCATACATGACTTCGTGTGCATTGCACAAAAATGAAAAACATTTATAGGTGTAAAAATAAACCCTGCATAGAAAACAATGAATAGCATTTAAAGAAAATAAAATGCAAATTCCTCATGCAAAATTAATTATAAAAATATAGTTAAAATTATTAATTATGTAAGCAATTCTATTTATTAATTTAAATCATATACTAGCAAATTCAATTATTTATTTAATTATCACACAGATTTAATTTATGTTAACCGACGAGGAGTATTCCTCCCCCCCCCCCTCATCTTTTTTTTCTCCTAAGGCATTTTGCAATTTGTTTAGAAACCAGTGTTGGTTTAAACTGCTACTATGAAAATTATTATGCTCATGGGCTGCTGTCTTTGAAATACTGCATATTCTTCATAATATTGGGCTCTGTTTATAATAATGGTAAACTAAATAACTGATTTGACTAATTAAACGTTTCCATGCCATATACATGTATCAAAAATTCATGACTAACTAGCCTAATACCGAATTTTCCTTAAAAGAAATAAATATTCCTTTTCTTCAAAAGGTAGAGAGAAATTTTTATATTAAAAGAATATTTTTTCCTATATTCTTCTACAAATTAAGAAGCATACTAGAGAATTATTTCCTACGATGCACAAAGGAAAAAAAATAGTAATAAAAAAACTAGACAACTTGCTTTAGAAAACAGTCAATAGATGGCAGCAGCTATCCTGCAAATCGATAAAGGAGCATTTGTTATAGCTTCTATATAATCGGGACCGAATATAAGGCAAAGGAAATATTGCAAAAACTTGAAATTGCGAATTTTTGAGGTTTCTAAATGTACATCATATGTAAACTGTTTAAAATGTTGCGAACATTCTGCACTTTTGGGGCTTTAAAGATAGTAGGTTCCCAAGCTTAGCATTATTTAGCATAAATGCAAAGTTTTACCTGCTTTATATGTAAACTACACATTACTAAATTCATTTATCTGTTTACTAATAGTTTCATGATACATTGAGTTTATCTTTAGAAAATAAAAAATATTCGCAAAAGAAAATTTTTAGGGTGTAAAAATAATTGCAAATGCGCAGTACCCCCTCTGTTAATATCATGGTTACAACCTCATAGAGCAAAAATATTTAACGAATTTTATTTTTATTTTCACTTGTTTATTCACTTATTTTGATTTAAATTAATTGTTATTTTAATTTTCACTTTTATTATATTTTATGCATTATAAGCAGTCTCGTATTCTAATAATTTTGAAATGTTGATAACAGAACAATTTCTGGAATAGAATAATGAATGGGGGCATCGAATTGAATATCATTTATACTTTACTTTTTTTGAAATTCATTAAGTAATTATTTTATCATTTGCAACGCAGAGGATGTAGCTATAAGAAGAACCTTATAAAATGAGATTATTATAATATGTAACTTGAAATTTATTAGCAAATCAATCCAACGTTGAAAATATGGATTGATTTGCATTTCATTAGAATGTATGAGCTATATCTAGTAGAAACTAATATGAAAAATAAAAATGCAACTGTAAAAATTTTCATTTTTTTCAAGACCTTTCATTATATATATTCTATATTATTTTTCTGCGAGCAGTCATTAAATCCCTAGAATACAGGACCGTACCTAGGTGATCCCTCGCCCTTCTTAGAACTGCCAAAGCCGCCTCCCCCCTCCACAACGTACTACAGTTTTGTTAATTTTTCATCCTCTGCTTCCCCAGGAAACTGCATTCCTGCAATTTCTTTTCTACACCATTTGGCATATTTTCTAATTTCGTAAGTAGATTTAATAAAAATGATGTATTCTTGAAGAATGATACTTTAATGGATTATATTGATAAAAAATACTATACAAAACAAATTAAATGTGTCATGTAGTAAATAAATTACAATTTGTGTATATTTCTAAGATTTTTAATTAATCAGTAATTTTTAACCAACTACAGAAGGCTTATTCTTGAATTTTGTTCTATCTTCACAGAATCTACCAATCTAACTCTTAAACCTTGTTTTTTCAACGGTCATTTTTGCGCCCCCCAACCCTCTGACTGCACCCTCGGCGGGGGCCAATCTTGCCACTCCCTGGGTACGGCCATGCTAGCATATAATGGCGTGTCTGACTCGTACAACGAATTGCAGAATTTTTTATATTTAAATCTATAATTAAGCTGAAATAACAGTTAATTTAAAAGACAAAAATCACTTAGACACGTTCAAGTATCCTATTTGTTCTTATACGGATGAAAATAACAATGTCCCAAACAGGATATGTTATCTATTTAGGAGTTTAAATAAATTTGTAGGTCAGCGGTTGAAAGATATTAATTCTGCTCCATTCGATTGCTGTGTTCTAATCATTTTCGTTGGAAGGAGGAATCGGTATGTAGTTCGAAATAGTATAATTTGAACTATATAACAGACAGGGCCGGCTTATCCAATGGGCTTTCCCACTTAAGGGGGAACCTCAAATATGGGAATGAGAACCTTCCGTATAAGTAAGCAGAGTCTCGCTTCCCGGTGGAATATAGTAATGGTGGGTGTTAATCACTCTCCGCCGATGACGGGTCGTACCTCTGTCTGAGGGATCGTCGCATGAACTGCTCGTAATGGAGGCTATTATGCGGGATCCACATTGCCCGATTCGCGGCGGCCTGGTTGGAGCCTTGGCTGGTCGGAGTAATTCGTTTGTGATTATCCACTGGGCTAATTGTGTTGCAACCCAAGGGCGCCATTGATCCAAGGGGGGCCTAAAATTTTGTTATACCGATTTTAGCCGATTCCGATACCGATCTGAACCAAAAATTATTGTATCATAATTTTAAATTTGTTAAAAGAAAAAAATATGATTATGTAACATGTATATCAAAGTTACAAGTCTTATGCGTATATATCATTTAAAAATATTCATACAAAGACAATCGGTGAAAGAAACCTAAATTATGCGTGTAACAGAATTTACCTTCATTATTATTGATAAATTATATAGCTGCACGCTGTTATACAGTATCATACTAGTGCGTTAGCTCCAGTTCTTGTTCACACTATAAAGCGTTATATTAAAGAATATGATAGGTCGCATTACAATAGTGTGAGTATTTTAAATGCAATAATACTGTTTATATTGTGAGCTCATATAACTTTCGGAAACTGGCTTTCAAAGTCCTATTTTGAAAAGGCGACGATTCCCGAAATTGTAAGGCATTAATCAGAGAACAGATGACTTTTTTTTTTTGCTCTTCAATTATTTTTATTAGGTAGGTATTTTCGTTGAGCCATAAGCGCTCAAAGTCCTAGTTACGGTTCTGATAGGGCGACAAATTACTCTAGACCAGGGTGCACAAATTTGTAAAGGTGGTTCTGAATACAGAGACCCTCACTCATTTCGAAGCTCATCTTAATGGTACCTCACTTTTCTTCTCGTTAAATTAGTCTTGTGAGTTCAAATATTCTTTTACTCGGTTCTTTCTGGCTGTTCAAAAGAGTGAGAGTGTTGGTTTTAAGATATTATAAATGTGGAGGCATAGTTAAATTTCTTATAATATATACCAAAATGCTTCAAAATTTGTAAGAAGCTGCTACAACAAAGGAATCGACAATATATATCAAATTGTTTATATTATTTCGCTATTATTTTACGCCATACATTGCTTATTTCTCTCATTTAGTTTAGCTTTAAATTCTTGATGTTCCATTCTGAAACAGTTTTAGGGTTTTATAGAGAAATGACCTCATAGTTTTTTATTAGTGGTGAGATGTCGAGGACCACATTGGAGCTTTCTTCAATCTTCTACACCCCATTAAAGTGAGTATGTTAGATCAACGAATCGATTTTGAGTGCAGAAGAACCTTTGATTGCCATTTTCTATGCATCTCCTTTTTGGCACTTTGACAGATCTTTTAGATAGGCCGAAAGAACTGTTTTTTTATATTTATTATCATTAAGGGTCCTTTTAGGCAGTTTCTGTATAAAATTAAGATGGGGAGATGTGTTCGATGATCGGACTTGAGGCTTCATTAAAAAGGTTGTGTACCAGCAAAATGTAAACAATTCGGGTGTATGAAACAGCGTCGACAGTAGATTTTAATGCAACTAAGCGACATGTGAATCAATTACCGTTTTTCAGAGCCACTAATTCCGCTCATCATTAACCGACAAAGAAACTCGAGTTCCTCTCTTTAGGTGTAGTGAAACCACCTGGCGTAAAATCGTTTATTTTATTCGAGTCGAGGTTCAGAATTATTTTTTTTTTATTCGAGATTCCACCAAACTTCTAGTAAGAGCGACGATGGTTTTCGTATCTCGCCAACACGAATATGAGGTGTGCAAGTTTAGAGTACGACGTGCCTTATCAGATGATCGTCCTCGTCTCCTGGCCTTAGCCTTCGTGTGAGCAAAATATATATAACAAACAAGTAACGTATTTGTCTTTGGTTATATTTTGCCTTTGGAGATGTTATTTCCATCCTTTTAACTATATACCCTTTTGTTCTTTTTACAATTAGTTGTTAAATGTTCTATAAAGATTACTAAATGCAGACCTAGAACTGCAAACATGAAATCATACGAGTTCTGCTAACTGCTATATAGTGTGTATGTACAGTGCATTCATTTAATATATTTTATTCAAAACTTTCAGAGTTCACGTAAATTTATGAATGCTACTCCTTCCACTTTTTGAGCGCGATAACGCTCCAGTTGCTTGTCCTGGTAAGGGTATTTACTACTTTCCATTGCAACGTTACACATACTGTTCAGCAACGGATTCCGAGACTATCACTTTTGGACGACTTTACACCAGAAAGGGGTGTCAGGCAATAAGTCATATGAGCGCATTTCCGGAGTTCTTTGTTAGATCACGCTCAGTAAAATGTAAACATCACCCTTAAATTCTTCATTTTCCCACTATTTTGATGAAAATAACTCAGCCCGGCGCATGCGCAAAAGCGCGGAGGGTTTCCAAATCCGTTGCTATACAATAAATAACATTTCTCAAAAGTATTTGGACCTATTTGCAAACCTTGCATCAAATGGACATCTAAAAAGTTCAAGAGATGGAGGGTTAACCATTTGGGAACACCACGTTTGCATTTAGTCCTTTAGATCTCCGAAAAATTTCAATTTAGAAGATTTTAAAATTAAGGTAAAGGAGTTTATTTTAAATGAATGAACGTGAAACCGTAGTTATGAAATGGTTTATCTTACAAGATGATATCCATCTATAAGAAAAAAATGTATCATCGAGACTGGAATGCCAAGGAAATCAATCATTTCTGCTTATGCTTCGAGGTCAAATCGTAATTGACTGACCATGAAAGTGAAAGAACTGAGAATGAATAAAATCAAGATCCTCTAGCCTTGATCTTGATCTATGTAGGCGAACGCGATCCATTTAAAATCCTTGCCTTTTTTTTAAATAGGCATCTAAAATAAAGGTTCCAAATCAATTACCGAAACAAGGAAGCTCTTGCAACATATGCAGTTATTTTTAATGCCTTATAGCATTTTGAGAAAACCCTTTTTGTCTTATGCATATTAATTAGATCTGATGACGAAAGTTTCTGCAGCTTTAATTAGGAGCAAGTTTTTCTAATGAGAAATGAAATGAGATCATTCATTTATTAGGTTTAAATTGAGATGAATGATTTTGGACAACTTTTTTTTATGCTAATGCAATTAAAAAAAGCTGCACACTTTATGTAATCGTAAATTAATTTCATTTGTTTCCTTAATTCAAATCTTTGTTTATGATTATTTATTAATTTATTGTGAAGGTTAAACTAGGAAGGAAATTTTGTAGAGAGAAAAAATATAATTCTTTTTTGAAAACACAGATAAGTTATATCCATTTTAAAAGAATGTTCGAGAATTTAAGTTTTTTTTTAAAGACTTAAAATCTCGATCCATCTTTTAGAAAATTTAGTATAGTAACTTTATTGTCCTTCTTTGGAGCTATACGAGCTTTATTTTGAGAAGTACCTCGTAATTTTGAACTTAGGGCAAATGATGAGGACGATACCCGAGTCGGTAATCCATACTTTAAACTTACATGCCCCACTATTGTGAGGTTGTTTGATAACAACCGTTGTTTCCGTTGTCGAACTCGCCATCACGAAGCCGAGACATTACCACCAACACAACGCGACCCTATTAACTCTGTTATTTACCGAATCATTATTTCCTTTCATAGGGATAATTCTGTACGTCAGAGGTAAGCTATCTCGAGTAACAAAATTAATATTTTACAAGAGAGCCAAAAGTAGTTATAGAGCGCAATTTATTTTTTGCTAGCGGTTATCTTTTGTTCTTTTCAACCTATAGCTACGACAATTTGCAAATCAGAAGATGCGGTCATGATAACGCACTTACGGTTAAACCATCTAAATAAGCAAAATTGGACTTTAGTTCTGTATCTCAGAAGTAAACTATCTTCAGTCCAAATCGATCTTAAAAATGTTTTAGCTTAATTATATAATGTCAGAAATTCGTCCTTTAAAAAATACTTAGTAAAATCAGTAGAAAATATGACATTTAACATGGGAAAAATATAAAATTGCTGTAACTTACGGTTTAAACAAGAAAAGTTATGAAAAATATAATATTCAGAGGAATCTATAGCATCTAAAAACACTTTGTATGATGTAATTTTTTAATAATAATAAAGATATTATTTTTTTCTCTGGTATAGATTTGCTTGTTTTGACAGGACACTTGGAAATTATTTCATATGCCAAATGTCGTCCGTTTTCAAATCTTGCCTAGTAGATATTTGTAAATTTGAGGCTTTGAATTCTACATTCAGATTGAAATCATATCAGATCTCGACTACATATAATTACATGCAATTATTACGTATTGGTTACACTTATCGGAAAGAAAACTAAAAAAAAAAATTCTTCGGTAAACAATGTCTTTACATAGATGGCATAAGTATTAACCGAGATCAGGTGACGAAACTTGAACAGATACCACCCTCAACCAAACTTCCATACCATACCAACGGGGATCAACTAAAAGATACGTCTGAACACTGCGAATTTTCTAACAAAAAGTACGAAGTTTCACTTTTTTGATATTTTAAAGGTTATGATCAGAATCTGTTGAAAAAATTTTGTGTTCTATCCGATGGAAGAGTTTCTTGAAGACAAATACGAAGAAAGCTGGAGAAACATGGATTTTTCAAAAAAAGTAGTTTTCTAGTTTGTAGGCATGTATTAACTGGGATAATTTACTATTTTATTCTGGAAATTTCAGAAGCACCACTCGTGTAGATTATTAATATTCTTTTTTTCTTAAAAGTAATACGCAATACAGAGGTCTATTGGAGAAAAGCGCAACACATAAAACTAGATGCAACTTCAACAGTCCAGTCAAATGACAGTTTTTAATATTGTTTTGCCATAGTAAGGCCAGATGAAATTACTGAAATTATTGCAATTCCGAAAAAATACATGAAATGTTCCTGTTTTACAAGGATTGTTCTTGAATAAAATTAACAACAATCTTTGTAAAACGGAAACAAACAGGAGGGAATAAAATAACTTGCGGAAACTTAACACGTACTCACCATCTCGGAGTGAAACAAAAAGTGAAATGAAATGTACAGTTTTTGAATTAGGGAGTTGAAGAATTGAAACGACAACTCAGTAGCTCAGAGGTAAACTATCGATAATTCCAAGTTGATGCTGATTTGAATGTTTTATCGCATTTACATTATCCGGACCACATTTTCAGATGGGCAAAGTGTTGTATCTATAGGTCGAAAAAAAAAACCGCTCACAAATAAAAGAATACAGTAAGCAATACGTTCAGCTGCGGAACTTCTTTTGGATTTCTTGTAAAATATTAAAATTGTTACTTGCGATAGTTTGCATCTGTCTTTCAGAACTGTTACGAGAAATTAGATTTCGGAATAAGAAGATATACAAAGTAAATGGATAACGGCTTCAAATTTTCGACAAAAAAGAATATAAGATATTATTGCATCTTTTGGCATTCAATATTATTTGCGAAACGTTTTTTTTTTTTTTTTTTTTTTTTTGTTTTATAAGGTGAGAAAACACCCAAGTAAAATAAAGCATGTGTGGCTAAAAAAAATATAGTGAATACGTTTCGGTCAGTATGATTAATCGATTATTATTAACTGGAGGTCGCCCAGCAGTCGAAATTCGACCGTAATTCCTTAAATTTTTAAGTTTGAACGTTATTGAGGTTCTTTCGTCAAAGAGTATACCTCTATTATCAATTTGTTCTATTACGTCAATTGCGAGCGTGTGCAAATATGTCATTATGCATTAATTTTAGAATTATTTGAAAAAAACGAACGATAGGAAAAATGAGGTATAGCTAGGCTAAGTCATATATAAAAAACAATAACGCGTTTTTTGACATTTGCTTGGAGTTTTTTTACTGCTATACTGGCCAGATTTCGCCAGGCTACACAGTTAATTTGCCTATCTTTTTCAAATTATATAAAATTTAAATAAAGAATTAATACCAAAAATGAAGTAAAGAATACATGATTCGTATTTGTTTATATATTTTTAATTGAAACAAAAAACCGGGCGCTTAAAAAATGAATATTGTCCGACTGTTGACTACAGACTTTTATGTGTTTGACATTCAGTATGAATGTAAACAGTGAATATTTTATTTTATTTTATTTAATGCATTAGTAATACATACTATATATAAATTCCATAGAGACAATCTCTACTCTGTGCGACTGTTTGACCACAGACTAATATGTGTTCGACATTGACAGATTTAGATAATCCGCATTTTGTATTTCATTCCGAAGAACCTTTTTTTTATAAATAATCCAAATAAACTCCCTCTTGGAGCTTTTCTGGGGGGGGGGGATTCAAGTTAAATCAATCACAAATCATCCACTCCGCTAACTTTTGACAGTTTATAGACGTAAACAATGAACGTTTTATTTCATTTAATTTAATGTATTAGTAACACATATTATACATAAATTTTCTGCACTCCTTCTCCATATGAACTTTAACTATGCCAAATCTCACACTCCTCCGTGCGCGCAATGTGCTTAAGTTTAGTTTAGTTTAGTTATATTAGCATACCGTTTTGAAGCAACACAAGGGCTATTTTGGGACGGACCTAGTAATTTTGAACCACGGTCAGATGACGAGGACGACACCTGAGCTGGCACCCCCTCTCCAAACTTCCACGCCACACCAACAGGAGGACGTTTGGCCACTATGTATGATTTAGCCGCAATGTGCTTAAAAAGGGGTACAAAGTTTGTTCTTCACATATTAATATATAGATACTAACCGTGGTTATTATTAATAAAAAGAGGTTATTAACAATAATAGAGGAAACAAATTGGGTTAGTATTAATAAAAACCGCTTAAAGATTCGTTATAGTTATTATAAGTAATAATAACCGATTAATCACATTGACCATAACAAATATAACCGTAAGTGTAAAGGATTTTTTTAAGACCGTTTATAACATTCTAGTATACAGGGTTGTTAGAATTAAAGTTCGCCTATTTAGATGGCTCAAGTGGCTCCAAATGAAACAAAATTTCAGCAGAATGTAGTAAGAGTGATGCGCTCTATGAAAACCGAAAAATAATATAAAAAATCTGACTAAAATCTGAGGTAATATTTGCAAATTTCTTTTTATTACTGAAGCAAAATTGAATAGTTCATTTGAGTTTTTTTTTGCAAATTCAACTAAAAACGCTACCGAAATTCAGGTCTGAACTCAAAGACTTTTTTCGCACAAAATTTATTTTTATGTAAGAAAGTGCCCCATCACACACTATTTTTTCTTGTTTTCATAAAAAAAAAGAGAAGAAAAGATAGAATTTTCAGGGAAAAAATCTATTGTCGAAAATTTTAACTTTTTCTTTTTCTCCTATTTCTTTCTTTTTTCTTTTCTTTTTTTCTTTCTCTTCTTTTTTTAGGTTTTCATAGAGCGTATCACTTGTACTACATTCTAGTGAAATTTTGTTCATTTGGAGCCATAGAATCGGCTCTAAGGTCTTCTCAATAGGTAAACTTTCCGGTATATGTAAAATCATATTGTTGATCAATGTCTGATCTCGTGCCAAGCAACTTTCCTTTCAGAAATTATACTACTTTAATTCGGAATCACGATTTCCACGACGAGACACCTTTCCACAAAACATTTTGTAATTAATTTTTTTGGAAATTATTTAAAATGTATAATTATAAATCGTATATTAACATAAATCCACTAAGTATTAGAATAAATTGCAATGGCGCTTAAATTTAAAAATGAGCTGAAGTTAAAATTTAAAGTGTATTGTCCATCAGATTATTGTTATTATTAATCCACCGGGAGGGAACCGACCTGATAAAGTTACCAGTTAAATGACACCTTCTCGGAATAAATGCGAATCACAGAAAGAAAGAAAATATAAATATATGAATTAAAATAAAGTATTTCTAGGAATAGTCCATAGAGAGTGAATGCTGTAAGAGCTAATGAACGCAATTAAAGATTTGCTTATTAACCCTTTGCGGACAGGTACGGCGTATAATGAGCGCCACAGTTCACGGATCTCGAGATTGAGATGTAGGAAATCCAGTTAATGAAGAGGATAGCGGCTGAAATTCGGACACAAATGTGTGTATTATCCATTCATTCAAACCCCTAATCTTATTACACCATGAAGAATAAAGTTTTGTATAATTAAATAAGCACAGAGTTGGAAAAAATGGGATGGCGTATAAAGTGCGACTACCTGAAAAGTTACCTGTCAGCAAAGGGTTAAAGGATGATGTCATGTCTTCTTTTAAGCAGAATCTTAATTCGTGCCTGAGATCTTTTTTGTACAATAATTTCGCACCAGGTCTATACGTTTTTAACATTTTGATGTGAAAGGTTTCTGTACACTCAGTTACATAGATGTCTGAAGCACCCTAGTGTCCAAAGATGCACTGGTAGTTCATCGAGTGAGTTTTAATATTTCATTTCATTGTTTGCACTACATAAAGTGACCAGATTTTATGAACTTCAGCATGGTATACTCCAGGGGTCAAGCTGGGAGAAATTTTAAAAAACCAGGGATGTCTTGTTCAATCTGGGATGTCTAATCACATTGCCATCACTAATAATCAGAAAGCTACATATAGCAGAAAATAGTAATATTCAAAGGAATAAATATACTGAATTGTCATTATTAGCTTAAGTAGAGTAACCATATTCTGTGTAAAGTACAAGTTATGAAGGAGGATTCATCACAAACTAATTTTTTTTAAAACTGAAATCTAGTCAATCATTAGAATTTTTTTAATAAGAATTATTTTCTGTTGAGTAATTAATTGGATAATCCTGGACTCATCATTTTTAAGGATCGATTGTTCAATTATTTAAAAAAAAGTAATATGAATTATTTACTTATAAGTAATAAACGGGATAAGAAAGGAGATAATAGGAAAATAGAAATAGAGATAAGGGAGATAATAGAAATACGTGATATATTTTCAAACCAGGGAAAAGATTGAAAAATAGGGACACTCTTTCTCCTCCGGGACATCTGGCTACTTGAACTTGTTATTTCATTTTTATAATTCTGCAAAAAAAGTAAAAGTTGCATTCATTTGAATATGTATATACATATATATTATTTATCATTCAACAATTGGCGAACAGTTTTAGTTGAAGAAAAAAATCTTAAACTTATGAATGCAGCTCAATAACCCTATTCGGAAGATCCTTAATATTTAACCGTTAAAACGATGTTATCTTTACTTGATTAACGCCATAATAATGCTGCAGTTTCTTCTTTGACCTGAACCCGTGGTTGACGAAGCAAAAACAAATGAAAGAACAGCTTCTAAGTACCGAAACTAACTGAACGAGGCGATCGCAGGACAGCAACGAAGCGAACTTTGGGAGAATATTATGTAAATGACCTTTAGATATCGTGAGAAAAGCGGTTTTTGTTTACAAACGATACAGAACAGAAACATGGGGTCAGTCTGTCTTCGCTCCAAAATGGCACCTCTTCTGCGAATTGCTCGATAAACGTGATGTGAATGTAATTTGATGTTGGTTACCCTAGTCGTAATATTCAATTTTTTTTTCCCTCTCAGTTATAGTTTTGTTCAAATGTCTACAGCGATGTTGTGTTGAAAAATTACCTTTTCTCTATAAAGGAGAGAAAAATAAACTAGAATTTGCATTTAACTGTGAATTATTTGCAAAGCTGACTAAACAGCTATGATCAGTAAATTAGGTATCGTTAGTTCTAAGAACAATAAAATGGAAAGAAGATGTTTTATCATTGCCTGTTTTTCGTTTTTTCTGGATAAACATTTATCATATTCGGTAATATCGTTATTTTGATGATTTAGAAACGCATAACCGGTTTGAGATCGATATTTAAAATTTTAAAATACGAATACGAGAGCCTCTACGATTGTATTTATGTGCAAACTTCTTATACAAATGACAGTTACGAATCGGATTGATTATATTGTAAATTATTTAATTATATGAAACTGAATGGAAAGAGTTTAATTAAGTTAGATCAACATCCCATTTAGAAGTTACACGAGGGTTATTTTGAACCATGAGCAGCTGCTGAAGACGACACCGGAGCCGGCATCCCTCTCCAAACTTCTATACCACGCTAGCAAGAAGAAGTTTAACCCTCGCCGTCAAATTAGCTAGCCAACACTTGTGTAGATATTTTCCCAACTTTTGATAACAAAATGTGCACACTTGCAAGAAAAAAATGTTGACCTCATGTTAAAGTATCCTCTAAGCTTCCAGGATAAAAACGTGGAAGTGCTAAGTCTTCAATTTTAAAAAAGTATAAGACATATTTAAATTGTAGTAAGAAACTTCGATTATCATATTTTTGAATAAGTTTTCTGAATTAAATCGAAAATTATAGTGATTTAGATATTTTTCTAACTTTTATTTCTATATCTTTTACCCTAGTTTCTGAAAAAAATGGGATCTGTTTTTATCTTTAAAATTGGGGCCATGTTAGCCTAATGGTAAGGTCTCGGTTTGGGGGCCAAAGGGCTCCAAGTACGAAAGTCAATTCCACTGAAGATCTGCCGGATCTGTGGACCTGTGGCACGTTAAATTATACGCAGAGGGTCAAACGTCCTCACGCTGGTGTGCTGCACAACGCCCACTCCGCCCCGGCCTTCCCAATCGGGTGTTAAGACGTGGTAATAGGACGAAGGGGAAGGCTGGAGTGGTGCGGAAGTTTGGAGAGAGGGTGCGAGCTCAGATGTCGTCCTCAAAAAAGCCCTTGTGTAGCTTCCAAACGGAACGTTAATATAACTAAACTTGACTCTTAAAATTAAATTACAAATATTTCGAGTTCGAACTGGTAGAATCGTAAACTAACGGGAATAAGAAATAAAGTCAGTGCAGCTCTAATCAGTGGGAAAAAACGAAATATACTCGTTAGGTTTTTTGCCAAGCTTCAGAAATCAGGGCTCGTGCAGAATTCTGCTTTTAACTTTCGAAATAGCAAATTCAGGGCAAAATGGGAGCGGATTTGTGTCGTCCGCCTTCAAATCAAGCTACTTAACCCCTTCCGGTAAGATTTAATCCTGGAATAGTGCTGTATAGCATGAAAACCGATGACGACCTATACTCGTCATTTCACAGGAAGGGGTTAAGTGACAGGATGTTTTAATAGAAAAAGTGTATAAGATAAATCTAATTTATACGAAGAGACTTCAAAATTAAAATTTTTCGATACTTTTTCTCAATTAAATCGAAGAATATAGTGATTTTTGTTTTTCTCACTTTTATTTTCATACCTTCAGTCTATTTTATGAAAGAAAATAGGTTCTGACTGTGACGTAAAATTAAGTAATAAATACTTTGGATTCAAAACGGCTTGACTTGTTCAAGTGAAGGGAAGGGAATATGAAATCTTAAGCCCATGTATGACTATGAACTGGGAAAATTTAGTCTAGTTATATTTACGTCCCAATTTGAAGCAACACGAGGTCTATTTTGGTACGAACCTCTTAATTTTGAACCATAGTCAGATAACTAGGACGACACCTAAGTCTGCATACGCTTTATCCGGGCATCCGCGCCACCAGTGGGAGGACTTTTGACCCCGACGGATTTACCGTGCACCAGAGCTGCTTACATGGCGATTCTTACATGGAATCGGGTCTCAAACTTGGAAACCTCTTGCCTTGAAGCCGAGGCTTTGCCGCCAGGCCATCGCGACCTTATCTGGGAAAAAATAAAATAAACTCGTGCAAAATTCTATTTTTTACCTATGAAACATCAAATTTTGAGTAAAATGTAATTTTTTTTTCTCCTTTTTTATTTCATACGGGACATAGATTATTAATCTATTTTCTGAAAAAAAATCAGGTCTGGCCCGATCCATAATATTAAATAATGAACACTTCGTATTCGAAAAGGGATGAATCGTTAAGTGAATCGAATAAGAAATAAAATCCGTGCAGGACTGTAACCTGGCGAGAAACGAAATGTGCATGCCAGTTTTTTCCCAGGCCTCAGAAGTCAGGGCTCATGCAGAATTCTACTTTTAACTTACGTAACAGCAAATTTAGAGCAAAATGGGAACGGATTTGATTTTCTGGAGCCTCAAATCCATTTACTTAAGTATTTTAATCCATCATTCCACACCAGAAATTACTATAAATCACAATTTATCATATTAAAATAACGGCGCCACTGACGGTTCGGAAATGAGATTTTCAATGGTTAAATAAGGTACGCGAGTGATATATTTCCATTATAATTGGAAGCATCCTTTGGTACTCATCATGCGCAATATGATTAATCCTCTGGGTGCTCTGTAAACAACAAAGCATTGATTTGTGACATATTCGCCTGCAATATGATAGTTACCATTAGCATATTTTCATCATTAAACAAAGCCGCTTTCTCTTTCCTGCAACTAACTCAAGTAAGGATCCTGATCTTTTCATACTTCTCACGGCCTCTGGAGGAATAGTTCGCCTTAGATGATCTGGGACAGAGGTATTCAACCTTCTGCGGGAGAATCGTTGAAAGCATGGATGAGGGTATTTATGGGTGAAATTTATCTTCATCAAAATGTTTACATGCATGAACATAGACTCTTGACATATTAAACATTCACAGTCTGAATGCGGAAGTTACCACAGTCTATCTTGTAATTCACAAAAATAAAAAAAAATCAATGTGTTAGTAGTTCAGATGTTATTTGGCGTCTCTACGGGAGTCTAATATCGATGCGCCGAAGTTAAATATATCATTACAACAATAAAATATTCAACTACGCAAGGTCAATATAGGCTGGATTTTTTTAAATACACGAGAGTACGTTATAACAATGTAATTACATTCATCCTCCCAAGGTTATGAACTTTGCTGTTTCTTTTATATTTTGGGTAGGCCCGTTTTATTGAATATTTCTTTCAATTTAAAGATTGCTAGCTTAAAGTTCGCAAATAAAAATAGGCTAACCTAAATAATTTTTAGATAAACTTCTTACTGGTAAAAATAGAACAGTCTTAATCCTTCCTCAGGCAATTACTTTATTAATATGCGAATTAATTAATTAGAAATTCATTCTAAGTATCAGAACTGTTTTTGTTATGATGTAAGCTGTCGTGAAAAATAATATCGTGCTCTAATATTAATTTAATTAGTTTTTTAAAATTAGGGCTGTTCGAAAATAAATGTCCAAGTTTAACCCTTGGCAGTCCGATGGCTTTCTCAGGCACCATTCTAGAAAGTGTATCATTTTGACGTTTCTTCATTTCGATTATTGAAAAAATATTTACAGAGTTGTAAGAAGCATATACAACTTTATTTTTTACTTCCCGAAGCAATAAAATTTGTCCATGTATTCAGTGAATAATTATGCATCTTATGATGATTTTCAGACATAGAAACCCTCCGTGCTTTTGCGCATGCGTCAGTCGGAGTTGATTTCTCAAAAATAGGAATGAAGTGAAAACTGGAGGGAGAGTTGTTTATATTTTACTTAGCAGTATGTAGAAACATTTTATTTTCATTTATAGATTTGTTGAAAAGACTAACAGAAAAGATTACGCCTAATCGGACGAATGTCGCGACGTAACAAAGAATTCCAGAAAAGCACTCATTTTACTCATTGTTTATCACACCTTTCCGTAGTAAAATCGTCCAAAAGTGTTAGTCTCGGGTTTTTGAAACGAACAGTAATTACTTTTCCGAGTGCAAAGGATTAAAATACCAAATTAGAAACATATTCTAAGAAAAATTCTCAATACTTTATTTTTGATGAGATGCTTACTCTTAGGAATACTTTCACACACAATTGAGACAGAACTCATATCTCAAACAAGTACAAACTGGAATGGTCTAATCTTGCCAGCGAACTGAAGTCCGTAAGGTTCGTGTCAGATTCCTCTAAAGGTTCCTCGAGTATACTGGTTTGGTGTAAGTGTTTGTTAAGATCACTTTCATCTAACTCATCAAAAATGAATGAAAGCAAATAAAAAAATCATCGGAAAATAAATTTAGTTAAGTTACTGGATTTTCTGAACTTCAGTTTGAAAGCTTTAGATATAAAGACGGAGAGTCAACCTAGGACAAAGAATCGAAAATCGGAAATGCCTGGTCAATCCGGTACCTATGTTTATAACGTTAATACTAATGATCACGAGATTACTGATAATGGAAATTAGTAATAATGGAAAGAATTGTTTCACTGACTTACCATTATTTACTTAAGTCGTGTGACCATATTCATTGTAAAGGAAAAGATGGGAAGGAACATTCTTCGAAAGTTAATGTCATAAAATTAAATGTAGTTAATCTTTTCTAATAGTTTTTAATATAAACTATTTATTTATAAGTATAATAGGGATATAACACGGGACCAGCACATTGAAACGGGACCAGCATTGAAACCAGGGTAAGAAGTCAAATACAGTGTATATCCAGGTTAAACTGTAACGTATAATTTCTATTATTTAGCTAACGAGTACCGAGCTAAAATTTAATTTGCTATCATTATAAGTGATCGAAATTTTGATTCACAATTGACTTTGCTTAAATGGATATTTATTTATTTAAAGAAAAGCACATTACAGAGAAAAATCCATTTACAGAGTATTATAAATACACAAAGAATAAAAGCCACAACGAGTAAATAAAAAAAATGCGCTAGAAAATAAAAAGTTGAACACAGAGAGTGCACAAAATCATAAAAATTTTGCAAATGCATATATAATTAAAAACGAAAACACATAATCACAAAAACATTAAAACACACTACGATTCTAAAAGTCGTATTTTTAAAAAAATTAAAAGACCATTTCCAAAAGGCAAGGGTTAAAATGTCAAAACACACAAGCACCGAATCCTCTAAAAAGACACCAGGAGTTTAAATGTTTAAAAAAGAAAATAAACACTTGAGATAAAAAAATAAATTTCAACACTTAAGATAAAAATAAATTTCAACACTTAAGATAAAAATAAATTTCAACACGGCGCCAGACACGGCACAGGGTACAAAAATTAAAACCTATAAAAAGAATTACAAAAAATGGCCGAATACATAAAAACACTGCAAATTAAAACGCATAAAAATCTAAAACGTTGTAGAAAGGCAAAATAAAACACATCATGTATTTAAAAGCTGTAAACATTTCGATTTAAAAGCACCAGAGACGTATTAACTGCTATACGAAAAATCAAGGTATTACTCAATTAGAACATTTAAAGTTTGGGAAGTTGAAGATGTTATTCAACGACACAATTTAACAACAAAGAAAAGAAAATCCTTATAATAACCAGCGTGGAGTTTTCCCCCTATACTTTAACCAGTGGCGTAGCGACCCGGGGAGAGAGGGGTATATACATGCCCTGGGCGCCATGGAGACAAGATACTAGTGCGTTTATCCCAGTATTTAAAGTCAAATACGATGATGGGGCGAAAAAGAAATATCATGTCCCAGGCCCCATTTACCTTTGCTAAACCTTTGATGAGGACGAAATAATCCTATTATACCCCGGGCGCTACTTATTTTTGCTACGCCACTTATTTTTACACAATATGACGAATTTTGTGCTATATTTTAGTGAAGCGAATGGAGCATACATTTTGGACCCCTTCAGTTGATCTATTGGGCCCAAAATCTAATACATTTTATCCAATTTTGGTGATAGCAGCTAATCCAGATTTTGTTTATCTTGCATATTGTATTTTTGAGTTATCTTATTCCCATACACACAAGCAGACAGACAGTTTAATCGTTGGCACATTTATTCCAAATTTAGGCACTGATGTACAATTTTTTTGTAAAGATCCTACACTAAAATTCACTCATCTATCTTGTTGCGCCTTAGAAGTATCTCGTTCCCATGCACGCGGACAGACTTTCCTTAAACGGATTTTGACAAAATTTGATGGAAATCTACAATTTTGGAGTAAAGACCGCATACTAAATTCCATCCTGCTATCTGAACACGATAACTCAAGAAAGCAACCATAGACTTACCGAAACACAAACAAACATTGGTAATTCCAATTTTTTGTCTCAGAGAGTTCTAAAACGTGGAGATTCTTCAAAATCTTGAGGTTGAGTTTTTTGGCGATTACTATGTCTTCTCTAATATACTTCATATAAGGAAAAAAAACTCTTTTTTTTTTTAAAAGGATGTGTAAGTATTGATTGTTATTGAATCTTCATTTTAATTCATATGACGTTTTTCCAGCCAGACCTTGCAGATTATAGGAAAAAAAGAATTCGTACTTTTCAATCCAATAAATCAATTAAAGTTAAATGTGACATCTCGAAATGTTCATATTTTTTATTGCACTGAGCTTGCGTATTTCCGTAATTAAGCTCTACAGTAAAAATTAAGACTGTCCAAATTGTTCAAAACTCATCGATGATTCACGCCACAAAAATTACTCAAACAAGCTTGAAATAAAAACAACCAATTATTACTGAACTTTCAAGAAATATTTCCAGTCTGCGGTTGATATTAGTAAAGGATTACTGCAGTACTGTTATGTCATGCTGAAAGTATTCAGATAACAAACATCTAACTCAAAAACAAGTATAGAGGTTGTCCATTATTATTATTATTCCACCAACCATTTACTGTACTATCACGGCTATTCCTTTAATCTTGAAATACCGCTGATTATTTGTAAGGCAGACATTAAAATAAACAACTACTTTCTTCTTCATAACCATTAACTACTTATACCTATTCAGCCTCGAAAGGCTGTGGCCTTGGCCTTCCTATAGCTCCATTTACCACGGATTTTGCAAAAAATGTTTTCACTGATCAGTTTATGACACACAACCTTGGATGAACACACTTTCATCTTTTGGATTTATGCCAGGTTTTTATTAAATTTATCTTACCGTGGGTTGATCGTTTATTTTAAAACTTTAAAAACACTCGCGGTCAGTTTATTAAAATACAACAGAAAGCAGTCTTTCTGGATCAGTTTCGGTTGCTAGAGATTTCGAAATAAGAAAACGACTAAGAGGAAGACGGTTATACTAGAATAGCCAGACTCTTTATCCCAGAATTGTCCCGATTTCGAATAAAATATTCTGAATCACACCGTTTTTAAAAACTTTTATTTAACTTTATTTGCTTCACGTTTGTAAAGATGGTCTTCCTATTGATGGTAAACGATCCAGTAGAAGACGGTTATACTAGAGAGGCCCGACTCTTTATACCGGATCTGTCCCGAATCATACCCTTTTAAAAACTTTTATTTAGCCTAATTTGCTTTATGTCTATAAAAATGGAATTTTGTAACCACTTCTTTACTCACTTTCTGGTATGATAAAACTACGAAATTTTCTACCCTTATGTATTCTCAATGATAATATATAATTTTACTGCTTTCAAAACATAATTATCAGTTAATAGATTAACTTAACTAATTTTTGATTCAGTATAAATGGCTCCACCTGGTACTGGAATTTACGAAAATTTGTTCTCAAGGTTCCATAACATTTATAAGAATGAATTATTAACTAAAGATTAATAACTAGAAAATAATAAAAATAAAATTTCTACTTTTTAGAAGGCTAATATAAGACATTTTACTAGAGAATCAGCTTTTAAAAACTAATTTTATTAATTTTTACATACATTTATTTAATTTGGTTTGGTGCATGTTTATAAGGATGGAATTTTGTAATCGATTTTTGACTCATTTCCTTATGTGTTGGAATTTTCAAATTTTGTACACTTGTATGTTCTCAATGACAATACACTGTTTTAATATTTCCAGAACAAAATTGTCATTTAATTGAATTATTCAAGAAAATTTTGATTCCATATGTGTGGAACTACCTGGTAGTGAGTTTGAGAAGATAAATGAATGATTACAAGACCAAAAAGTAGGCAATGATAATTAAAATTAAAAAAAACTACTTTTCAGTACACTAATTAAAGTGCGTTTTTATAAACTACTTTTATTAAGTTTATTCTTTACTTTTAAGTAAATAATTCATGTTTAAAATTAAAAATAGATTCATTTTACTTAATTTTAAAAACAGTTTCTGTAGTATTCTCCCAGTTTTTTGCCATGTATAGAGTATAGTTACCCTATTTTAATGACGACACAGTTAGTGAAATCACAGTTCTATGTCGTAATTCCTTTGAATGAGATTAAATTCTGTGCGCATGCGTGTGCTATCTTAAGTGTCAAAGGTAAAGTGAACCGATATCCCCTCTGAATCGGAACATGCCAGATTTTCAACTGACTGTCACGCCGCGACACTCTCTCTTCCCAATATCTAGAGCGTTATGGACTGAAGTTCAGAAAATTAGGTCACTTTAATTATTATTGTATGTATACAAGTATGTGACGTACTAGAAGCAAGTTTTAACTACACAAGTAAGCTCAGCCATTGATTCAAGGAAAAATATTTAATAATGAAACATACGGGTAAAATATTTATAGTTCCCACTAATGGGTTCAATATATTTAAGGATTGTGTACAGAATATTTCCCGGTTGAGTGCCCACTGGACACATATCTGGTCAGAGTCTTTGCCAGTATCAATCCATATTTGGTGGCAGCGTTCGGATTAGAGTCCGTACGCTGTGGAACGCTATAATCCACTGTTAAACTTTTTAAATTCATGAATTACGAAATATTAAGAATATTGAACTTTGAATTCATTTGGACAGGTCTGGTAAATATCAACCTTTATTTCTTGTAATTATCCGTGATTAAAATGACTTTTCCTTTTTCTGCCTACAGACAGTGTCCCACTACGCACTGCATTACGACAATTGCTACATTTGCCACGTTCTATCACCCCTGAAGTTGTAACCATCCGTCCTATTGCACCCTGTATAAGAAGGCTCAGGGTTCTTTGCTATTGAAAACCGCTTAAACGTCCTTCATCCCCACTGTTATGACGCCAAGCTCTGTTCTACGTTCAAGAGCAAAAACAAAAACAGTCCACAGGTGTACCGATTTCTAATCGCTCCTCCTTGTTTGGAGCATCCATGAAAAGACTGATTCATTTCTCCATTCTTTTGTTTCTGCCACTTCCGTTTTCCTTATGAAAAACGGTGCTCACCTAACAGTATGCAAAATGTTGTTACACCTAAGTGTTAATAGTTAAAATTCACGGAGGTGGACAAACGCCCAATTTGCCCTCCGCCCTCTGTAAAGCCTTTAAATAATTCTACACCATGCACCAACTTTCCTTTTCTTCCGTTCGTTGAAGAAAAGGAACCACATTCTTATTCGTAAGCTCTCGATCTTTTCTTATCGCTTTTTTTATGGGTGAATCAACAACCGCTAGTGTGTCCGTATGACTTCATTTCAGTGGCGTGGCAAGGGCAAATGGCGCCTGAAGCTTAATATTTCTTTCAGGCCTCGGGTCATATTTGCCTTAACCCTTTCGCGATGAGTTTTTTTTCCAACAATTTTGATAGCATGAACTATGAGTAAGGCACACTAGAATGTCAAAACAAATGCGTTTTATTTTTAGGAAAACTATATCGCCTGGCTTAGGATCGAAACATATATGTCCAATTCATCGTGATCACTAGGCATAGATGTCCCAGTGGTACTGATTGAATAATTATGTGAAAAAAAAGTTTTGCTATTTAGATTTAGAAATAAATCAAAATTTTATTGAAATTGCACGATATTTTCTGAAAATTACTCATACTTATTCGTAGCCTATCAAGTAAGCTGATGCAACGCTGTGAAAAAAACACAATGCAGCTATCTACAGTAGTGACATCGTGCTCGAAAAATGAAAACTTCTCTTAACTGCGTATGACTGAAATGATATACTTCCAACAACCCAAGGAGCATTTCTATCTCAGAAGTATTTTTTTTTAAATTTTTTCGGGACGTATGTGTCTCGTTATTCGAAAAAGGGTTCAATAATATGATATAAAAACAGTAAAACTTTTATCTTCGCTTCCCGTCAAGACTGGCACCTGGGCATTGATACCCTCTTTCAGTGGTGATAACTGTATGGGAGCAGGATTGGCAAAATACTAGAGCCCCACGGTCTTAGGGTTAGTTAGTTAAGTCATATTAACGTCGCGTTTTCAAGCAACACGAGGATTGTTTTGGGACGGACCTCGTAATTTTTAACCCTGGTCAAATGACGAGGACGACATCTGAGCTGGCACCCCCTCTCCGAGCTTTCGCACCGCACCAGTGGGAGGGCGCTTGACCCCCGACATCAGATTTAATATTCAACAGGCCCACATACACGATGGATCTTTAGTGGAATCGGGTTTCAGACTTAAAACCCTCAGACCCCGATGCCATATCACTAAGGTCTTAAGCCCCCAAGGTCTTAGAGATCCTGAACTGAAGCGTTATGTTTGCAAAATTGCTACTACTTTTAATACCACTGTCGTACCTTCCAACAACTCAACGTCAAGAAGGAAGATCCATAATTTGCTCCACTTTCTCCAAAGTGAAACCAGTCTTTTTCATCCAGACCTCAATTAAAAATCTTTTTCCTTCCTTCATTAGTCTTCTCTCAGTAGAGTGCAATGCTTCCGACCCAATCCCAAAATCTCGGCCAGCATTTTCACAAATAGCAACTTCTGTAACTGAGCATCATCTTCCTCCTGCGATGAGAGAATTTAAAACCAGCCAAAGTTCAACTGTCCATCCTGCGTCTACATCTCTTCCTCATCTCACCACACTTTTCCTTTGGAGATGGAAGGTCTCGTTCCCCAGTTCAACATTCAACTTCGCCTGCTCGTTGGTCCAACTTCTCCTTATGAATTCAGAACTGCTTTAGTCGTTCTTTCTATCAAGATCCACCGTGTTTCACCTTCTTCACATAGAGTTCCATTAACTAACTCTTCTTCAGAATTGAACTTTTTAAAACTCTGTGGGGCTATTATTATTATTTATTATTATTTTAATTTTTTTCATCTTTTTACTTTCATTTTTTATTTTTTGAATGTAATTTTTTTACAGTATTTCCATAGTATGTAGTTTTGATATTGTCCAGTTTTTTCATGTGCAATTGTGTAATTTTGTGTTTTTTCAAAGTTTCATTTATCGGCATGCTCTGTGTTACCAAAAAAATTTTATAATGCAACGCACGATAGCAATCTTCCCTAATGGAATAGCTCCTGTTAATATTTGTAAACTTGTTGCGTTTTATAATTAAGCAGCAGTGTAGGGAATTTGGCAAGGTCTAAGAGAGGTTACCCCCTCGGGTGCTGTGATTTTTTTCCATTTCATGTCCGCGACACTGCTTAAATAACCTTAAGGTTATAGTTGCAGGGGCGTGGAGTGGTGTTATGTTATGTCCCAGATTCCAGGACCGAAAAATAAATACAGTGTACTCCCGATTATCTGGGTTAATCACCGGGAGGGATCGCACGTACAATAGAAAAGCACAGATAATCCGAAAATTCCTTTTTATTAAAGAAAAAATCAACATCAGTACAAAAATATAAAAATTACTTAAATTTGCATGCTGTATAACATCAAACTAGGAATTTTCCTTTTAACATTTACTGCTTAAAAAAATCTGTAATGCGTCTTTGCTTCTGCTCTTTGTTCATCTCTTGTCGTATATCGACACATATTTTACGAACCGCAGTAATGTCACCGTAATCAAATCTTCTTTGTCCCATATAATCTAACAAAGTTTCCACAGATTGTAGAGCAGCAGAATGAGAAATTGTATTTTCCTCATTTAGTACATTTTCTGCATCAGTACTAGCTGATTTTCCATTATCAAGTTTTTGAAGGATTTCTAATTTTTATTTAACATTTAAAACGTTTCGTTTTCGTTTCACACCACTCATTTTTACCAGTAAAAAATTTCACGCTACTAACTGACGATAAACAAGACGCAAAAACTAAAGGAACACGTGCGAAAGTGAAAGAGGACGAAGAAGTTAAATAATGACGTGTCATGGAGAAGCGTGTTCATACGGGAATGAGCTAACAGGAAGTGGATGATTCATTTCTCGGAAAATTAGGGGTTGAACCGGTAGAGATTGCACGTGGAGGAAGAAAGAAAATCTATTCTTTAGCTTCCGCCGACACGGCTCACTAGTTTCAAGGAATGAATCTCTCGATTGAACATCAACATCGGTTTTACATGCATCATTAAGCGTGAAAATGTTTCTCTTTACATTTTTTGTGAGTCCGAAATGAGCACGGATAATCCGCAAACCGGATAATCCGCGCACGGATAATAGAGAGTATACTGTAAGTGTTTTATTAAATCAGTACCTTACAGGACGAATTTCAAGAAATAACAGATATTTTTGCTGAAATGAAAGCTCGAACTAAAGAATTTTAAACTAATTATAAAATGTTGTTTATTTAAAGGAATAAACGATGTATGAAATAAAAATCTAAATTCTGAGTTACTTTTTTACACTTTCTAAATTGTAAGTTTCTTTAAAATCAACTAACAATATTATAAAGATTGATTAAGCATCTCAAAAATGAAATACTTTTCTAATTGGTGAGAGTGATAAGTTTAATTTTTTAAGGGCCCATCCTAAACATTTGCCGAGGGCCCCATACGGACTGGTTCTAAACAATTATTTCTGAAATTCACTACCGGGCTGCACCACTGGTATGGAATTAAAAATTAGTTAAAGAAATCGATTAACTGAATACTGTGTTTTGAAAATATTAAAAATATAAATTGTTATCGAGTCTACATAAGTTGAAAACTCTAGTACATGAGGAATAATTGAAAAATCAATTCCAAAATTTCATCTGCACAATCATGAAATAAGTTAAATAAAAGTGTGTAAAAATAAGAATTATTTATGTATTCAAATAAGTGATTTCTTAAGGACTTACACGTCTTGGTTTAGTTTAGTTATATTAACATTCCGTTTTGAAGCAACACTAGAGGTATTTTGGCACGGACTTCGTAATTTTGAACCACGGTCAAATGACGAGGACGACACAAATAGCTGGCACCCCCTGTCTCCAAACTTCTGCACTACACTTGTGGGAGGAACTTTCATGTCTCGAGAAATACTCTATTGAGTCGATCAGTTGTACAGCGTAGAAAAGTTTGACGTGAAAACGTCTTTCCGCTCGTTTACAGTGATAGTCGGTCGAAGTTTCTTGTGTGACAAAATACTGTCAGATTTGAATTGCTAATAACTACGAGACTAATAATGCGAAAAGAATGGTTGACCCCACTACAGATAGATCATATCTGTAAGAGTTTGTCACGTAGTATTTGTTTTGCCTGTGACGTCATCGTACCAGTGTAGGTGCATGCTTATGATTGTTATGAATTATTTTTATGTAAGGTTATAAATAAGTGTAGCGTGGAAACGCGTTTAGATAGGAGGTTGATTCTGGTGTCATTTTAAAGATCTTGAGGAGGAACCAAAGTGAGACAATAAAAATATTTATCAGAATATAAGTAAAAATCTGTATTAAATTGAAAATTTCAAACTCCGCTTGTTTTTTTATTATAAAATGAAGAATTTTCTTTCGAATTGTACGAAACTTACAGAATACTTGACAATACATAAAAGAAACATTGTATTAAATTTGAATTAAAAAATTTGAATATTACGGGAAATTTGAGCATTTGTAGTAAATAATGTTCAACTCCACATACGCGAAATGTAGTTCTACATACTTTCAACAGAAGGCGCCATCAAAAGCTACTCTAAATAAAACATTAAAAAGGCCCAATTCGGGTCCGCGCCGTAGATTTTTCGTAATAACATCAGGATAAAATCACAAAACAAGTATTTCGTATTAATATGTAATTTAATTATCAATCTCTTTAATACAATATTTACACAGAATAGTATAATGGTTACAGAATAAATAAATAACAAGTTTATCGCATGTAGCAAGGGTCTGTGGTAGCTTGTGATTTATTTATTCTGTAACCATTATACTATTCTGTGTAAATATTGTATTAAAGAGATTGATAATTAAATTACATATTAATCCGAATACTTGTTTTATGATTTTATCCCGACGCTATTACGAAAAATCTAGGGCGCGGACCCGAACTGCGCCTTTCTTATGTTTTTTTTCATCGATCGATCATATCATTGCTCTGCAGTTTCCATGCAATCCATCCATCCTGTCGTCCTGAATCATGTAACAGATCGATTGAGAACTGATGATTTTGATGGCCTTCTCGATTTTCCAGCCTTTGAGATGATTCTTTCATATGATGACTCACTTCAAAATATCCATTAGCGAAAAATATTTCATGTCACTCCAAATTATTCATTTGTGAAAAATATTTTAACGAATGATGGGCTCACAAAATTGTTTACCTTTTTCTAATCTTACCCCAAGCCTAAAAATTATTCTGTCTATTTTAGTTTTCAACATTTGCAACTACTGGGAATATCTTTAAGGTTTCTTACTGCTGGCATGATGTCTTTTTTATAAAATGGTGCACATAAAGTTTAGGATGTTATCAACGCAATGATAATACTTTTGTTTTAGTGTAATTATATTTGCAACGCCACTTTCCCTCCAACAATAGCAAGATCCAGAGGTTAAGAACCTGGAGTTCAAGCACTCCTTTTTAACCCACAGCACCATCGCTATTACATTGACTCGTTCATCGGATTTTCCAGAATTTTTGATACATAAATCCGTAAATGAAAAGGGGAATTGGAACCCTTATTCCAAAACTGTTAAGTTGGTCACTTCGATGTACCTTTTCTCAAAATCTGTTATAGATTCATGTTCGAAATTTTTTATGCAAGTAAAGTACATCTTTCTGATTATATTGAAAGGAATTTTTTTTAATTCAAAAATTTATTTTTTGCAAATTTTTTTGTGTCAAAACAAAAAATGTTAAATTGGCCATTTCGATGTACCTTTTCTCAAAATCTGTTATAGATGCATGTTTAAAATTTTTTATACAAATAAAGTGCACCTTTGTCATTATACTGATTGTAGCTTCTTAAAAAACTCAAAAATTAATTTTTTTTACAAATTTCTTTGTTTCAAAATAGGGTACAATTTCACTATGACCAATTAAATATTTTGTATATTTACAAAAGAATTAAAAATTAACCAAAAGCTACATTCAGCATAATGACAAAGGTGTACTTTAATTGTATAAAAAATTTCAAACATGCAACTAGAACAGATTTTGAGAAAATGTACATCGAAATGGCCAATTTACCATTTTTTGTTTTGACACAAAAAAATTTGTAAAAAATAAATTTTTGAATTAAAAAAAATCCTTTCAATATAATCAGAAAGATGTACTTCACTTGTATAAAAACTTTCAAACATGAATCTATAACAGATTTTGAGAAAAGATGCATCGAAGTGGCCAATTTAACATTTTTGGAATAAGGGTTCCAACTCCCCTTTTAAAGTTACAATTAATTTAAAAGAACAAAAAATGACTTGGAGACGCGTAAGTATTTCAGGTGTTCTTTGCGTTCTTACTTGAACTAAAATAACAACAAATGTTCCAAATAGGATGTGTCATCTAATTAAGTTAAATGAATTCGTTGATCAAGGGGTCAATTTATCAATATTTTAAACTTACTTCTGTTCAATAATTGCTCGGTAGCGAAACTTTGAAAGAATATTACCATGAAAGACTGCAACTTTGAAACACCGAGCCATTATCTAATACGTATAGTGCATTGTGAATGCATTAATTATATGTATCTTTGATAAAGGACTTATGTCTTTACAAATTTAATTTTATTCATTGATACTAGTTTTATAATATCTTCTGTACTATAAGTGTTATCTACATACTGGACCACTATTCTATCCAATGATTCACAGCAGGCATTATTCAACTTCTTTTATGAATACAAGAATAAAAGTGTTTATATCAGACTGCCATCACATTTCATTTATCAAAACTCTTTAAAATGACGTTTGATACGATGATAAATCGAATAACTATATGAGTACAATACGAATTTCATACACAGGAATAGTTTATTGCTTGATTTCAAGGTTAATCGATACATTTTCAACCGTGTCAAAGTAACAGAGCTTAGGGGGAAAAAGCG
Organism: Araneus ventricosus; assembly: GCA_013235015.1. Lineage (NCBI taxonomy): Eukaryota > Metazoa > Arthropoda > Arachnida > Araneae > Araneidae > Araneus > Araneus ventricosus. The sequence continues at coordinate 1,158,667 of BGPR01000032.1, read as the reverse complement.
CGTTGATTAATAACAAGGACAGAGCCACGCCTTGTTTTAAACGTCGCTGAAATAAACTTTCGTTTATATAAACGTCACACAACATAACCAATCCATTGGACATGCATCGCTAACTCTTCAACTCTAGAGTTAAAACTGCGTGTAGTAATCGATACGTTAAAAAGGGATCCCTATGATTAAAATAAAAAAATTAAATACATAAAGGTAGAAAAACGATTACAATAGACGCTAGATATAACGAGATAATGGTGATAATAATAAAAAATCTTACGCGTTCATTCAAAAACAGATCGCGTGTTACACTTTTTTCTATCTATCTCTCCTGATTTCTTTCTCTGATTTTCGTTAAGAAAATCTTTCCCACCAGTTGACTGATTTTTCTACTCACGCTTCTAAGAGATTAGTGCCTTGGGTCACAGGGAACACTTTTCCGTCGTTTCGATTCGCTTCTTGGGCCATCATAGCCCGAGGGCCTACCGTATCGGCCATGAGACAGATTTCCCTCCGATGTTTTCGTTTCATTTTTTTGCCTTTATTTTTGCTTGTCACTCTTAGTGTAGCACGTCCAGCGGTCGGGTACTTTCCCACCACACGAGGCGGGAAGGGATGAGCCATAAAATAAATGCGGGATGATGAGCGGATGCAGACCGTTTTGTTATTGTTATTAATAATAGCGTTGTCGTTGTGAAGTAAAGAATAAAGATGAGGAGATAAGGGGAAGAATGTGCGATACGGGGAACGGATACGGATCGTTAAATTATTTGATAAATTAAAGAAATATAAAGTTAGTCTCGTGTTATTTGGACATTGATTTGGTTAAAAAATCGGATCGTCGATGGGCAATGTAATTTCAGCGTTACATTAATAAATTTAATAAAAACAGTTTTTTAAAACACTTATCAGTGGATTAAAAAGTATGAATTATTTTTTATTTTAATTATTTTCTACTTTTTGGTCTCTAATTTATAACGTATTGTTATAAATATTATGAAATCCTGAATTTTTTTTCTCAAATTAACTAAAAACTATCGCCACCATCGCGGAATCAAAATTTAATTGAATTAATCCATTGGCTGATAATTAAGTTCTGAAAATATTAAAATAGTGTATTGTCATCGAGAAGACACAAGTGTAAAAATTTCAGAACTCTAGCACATCAGGAAGTGAGTGAAAAATAGATTATAAAATTCCATTTGCACAAGCATGAAACAAGTCAAGTTAAGAAAAGGTGTGCAATAAATAAGGCAAAAGAATCTGCACCAATAGAGGAATTTTGAGATTTCGTTTGTAAAAAGTTAGACATCAAAATAAAACGAATATATTACTGATCAGTTTTCAACTACTGTTCTGCTTTCACTGAAATTGTACCTTTGAAAGGTTCCACATTTTTTTATACTACATCTGAGTCACGAAATCCACTCATTAGCTCGTTAATCTGAACTCTTTTAATTCGAATTTGCTTCGTTTTGTAAGTAGATTCATTGATTAGAATTAAATTAAGTCATTTATTTTGAGCACCTGCTCGCTGAATTTCAATTTCATCCCCCTATCCCCTCAACCCAAATATTTTCGAATCATAATGTTTGAAGTTAAATTATTTATTTATTTTTTTGCTTTTTTTTCAATATCATTTAGATATTTCAACTACTATATAGAGAGCTTTAAGAAGGAATTGTAACTCGATGTTGCGCAGATATATACTATTTTTAAGCAGAGTCATTCATAAACATTGAAGTACTTTGGTTGAAGCTTTTTAAAAAATCTGGGAAGTTTTTATTTGATTTCTAATGATCTAGAGAAATTAACCTTCTGCCTGTCTAATTTTATTTATTTTGCATTTATGGTACAAAATTTCTTCTGAGAAGAAATTAGATCCTAATCGAAAGTTAATCTTTTGACCGAAATATGGGTCATTATGAACCCTAAAATACAATTTAAGTAAACGGGCATTGAAAAGATGTTCACGTTAGAGGGTTAATATGAAATTTCAGTATCTTCTTGCTCGGAACAGTTTCATTTTGCTAGTTTATTTAAAATGAATAATATATTTTTATATTTTTTATTATATTTATATATTTTTTAATATATTTATATATTTTTAAATATATTTATATATTTTTAATATATTTATACATTTTTAATATATTTATATATTTTTTATTAATTGGCTTTTAAATTAGATGGCTTTAATTTAATTTGCTAAATTTAATTTAGCTGGAACATTATCATGAAACTGTGTTTGTAATCAAACCACGCGTTTCAACATTATTTAATAACTTGCAGCTGAATAAACGTCGGCTGATAAGAAGGGCTTACGTGAACCTGAGATTTGAACCCGGCTAGGTCTGAATCTAAAATATTTTTAACTCTATTTCTGTGATTTTGGATTGAGACCGAGATTTTAAAAACATAGAAGTGCTGGTCCGGATCAGGTCCGTTGCTTTGTGAAAGTAATCAAAATAAATTAAATAAAAATTATAAGAATATAAAATATTATTACATTCGCAGATTGTAATAATGATATAATTCTGATGAAGTTTCATTGACTTCTGTTTCATACTCCAATTGGTGTTGAAGCCTTTAGTTTAAGAAGGAACCAATAATTTTCAGTAATTTTCAACTAATGTGCTATGAAAATTATATTATTTTTACAACAAACTTAGTTTCGAATTACCAGATCTAGATTTATTAAATGCAATTGTTTTAAATGTTTCCTTCATCTTCGTTGATATACAAATTCAGTGTCGAGTACACAATTCTTTGTTTTAAGTATTTGCGAGTGGGGGGGGGGGGAGAGGAGAGGAATAAAAAAAATAAATGTTACGAAAGAAGAAAACCAGCAGACATATCAAAAGATAGCGGACTGAAATTAAAATAGTATTTAATAATTGATATTTTGCTTTATCGCTAAAGGGGAAACTGCAAATACTGTTAAAAAATTCGATGAAACTGTTTTTTCTATTTTCAGCATACTTATACGAAGTAACATTTTTTTTTCTTTTTCACTAAAAAAAATTATATCGGCTAAAATTCTTAGAAAATGGTTTAAGAGTATGTTTGCCCAAAATTCAATATTGCAAAGAAAATGTTCGAAAAAGTTTAGAAATTTCTGAAAAAAATATCAGATATTTTATTTATTCTTCAATTTCATTGAAATGATAGAGATCAATAAATAAGAGTTTTGAAAAACTTAAATTCCTATCTATTCGCAACAGTTTGTAAAAATCTACTTTTTTGTATTGTTTTAAGATTATTACGGAAATTCAGATGTGCCGTTGGTTAAAAAAAGGATTTAAAAAATGATGGTCTAGATGAAACTTCTTAAAATAGGGATTGTAATGCCAAATAGACCTTTGAGACGCATTTTGATGTTACAAAATTTTTAATTTAAAAATGCTTCTGCCAGTTAAACACAAATAGACAAAAATTATTAAAAGGGCCCACTTGATTTTTAATACTTAATTGAATTCAGCAAAGACTATTAAAATATATTAGATTGTATCATTTTTGGTTGTGTATGTGCATTTATGGTAGTGAATAAAAACATATCAAACGAAAATAAGGACGCGAAATTATTTAAGGTCAAAATGGAATTGGAACTGGATAAAGATTTGCTGTACCACAAAATTTCATGAACTTTTCCCCCTTCGAGACTCCAAAATCAGAAAATATAAAGGGCGAGAACCTCAGTTAGTATTACTCTTACTTATCACTTAAAACTCAACTAATAATAATTAACTCTTGATTAATATTTATAATTGTTAATAATTAATACTGAATGGTGTATAGCAGTATTTAAATCAAAATGCGATTGGACTGTAGTTATTTATTAAAATTTAAGTGAAATGTTTTAAATAAAGATGATTTTTCTTTCTTTAAAGATTATTCTATTTTTGCCCATTAGAAGTTAAAACAAAAATTCACTGTGGAAGATTTTGCGACTCCAAGTGGGGTCGAAAACAGGAATTCGAAATATTTAAGGCCAAAAAGGAATCGCAATTACAAAAAGATCCGTACAGCACCTATAACTTCTTAAACACTTTCCTTTTGGGACGCCAAAAAAAAAAAAATCTTCAAAACCTCAAAATAAGAAGATAAATAAGAACTGGAAATCTTACATAAGGATCAATGGAAGAAAAATTCAATTTAAAGGCCATTCCACAAATTTTTATTGAAATGTTTTAAACTAAGATTTTCTTAACTGATTGTCCCACAAATGTTGAGGAATCTGAGAGAAGAGCACACCGTGGGAAGTTCTGCAACTACAAGTGGGGTCGAAAATAACAGAACGAAATATTTAAGGCCTTCCCCCAAAAAAGGAATCGCAACTGGACGAAGATCTACTCTACACCAGAAATTCTCGAACACTTTCCTTTAGCGATACCGAGCCTTCAAAATAAGAACAGGAAGCCTTAATTAAGGACCAATAAAAGAAAATTCAATTTAACAGTCTTTCCAAAAAATTGTAGCGAAAAGTTTTAAATCATGATAATTTTCTTATCTAATTGCCTATAAATGTTAAAAAATCAAAAGTGTTCCCAAGTTGGGTAACAACCCAAAGGATAAGAAGGTCATGGTTTTGGTTCAATATATTTTCCTACCAAAGAGGTAAGAAGTGACCTTCGACTTCGATGTGTCAGTTTCTGGATGGTCCCTCCCAGACCCCTCTGAAACGGGCGAGAATTTTGTATTCTTTGTTATGACATGCAACGGCTAATGTAGAGTAAGCATAAATTTCCGAGAGCTATCTCTTAAGTGGGTTTGGGCTCTTAATAACCGCTTAATTATGATCCGCAGTTGATGCTCTTCCACAGATAAGGATCCGTTCCCACCAGGTGACAACTTCTCTGGATCGTTTCTCTTTGTGTTTTTCTAAACTGTTCCTTTGTGTTGGAAGATCGCGTGTGATTTGGATAGGCTTGGTTGCTCCCTTTGATATCACACCGTCGCTCTCAATGTCAGCTATCTACAGTTAATCTTGATTTGGGTTTGTTTAGTTGCTCTACCTGACGAGAAATTAGATGGATCATATGTTATTAGGACCATCGAATTAATGTATTGCTCAAGATCATTTTCTGGTTCCCTAGTCAAGCAGCTTTTTTTCTTTCTTTTTTCACAAATTATTGCGCTTTGTTTGAGCCTGTACTAATGCTCATTCGCATATGCGAGCAATTTATACTGATTTCATTAGGCTATGCTTTCCATATTAGGTCAAGAATAATGGCTTCGTAGCCAACTTATTGCGAATGTACAGTTTCTCAAAACATTTTGGAAGAAGATTCTCCACATGCATTATGTGTAATTACAAAATCTGAATATTTTTTGTAATAAATATCCCTGGAAGCGATAATAATGACAATTATCTAAATAATAAAATAATGAAAAATTATTATTCAGATTGATAATAGGCGATTAAAAGTCGATTTATATCACGGGTTCTTAAAGTGTTTTCCGCTGTTACTTTTGCGTCGAAAAATATTTCGTGGCCAATTTAAGCCGAAAATTGTTCGCGACCTCAAGTATTTACAAAGGAAAACAAACTGCTCAATAATTTTAATAATAAAATAATGCAAAATTATTATTGTTTTTTAAATTAATAAAGGGGTGATTAAAAGATTATTTATATTAGGGATTCTTAAATGGCTCGAAAATAATTTTCATGGTCCCACTTAAGCTGAAAAAAGTTTTGCGACCCCAAATTTTTGTTTGCATAGAAGAACGAAATGTGCAAGACAAGCATTGATTAATGATAATTGAAAATATATATAATACTCTTGCTTAAGGAATTTACCTGAAGTTTTTTAAAAGAAACGGTTCTCTTAATTATTTTTTATTACTAACATTAAACATCTGACAAGTACACGTGTTGTAAAAATATTCAAGACCCCTAGAATTACATTGAAAGATTCAATTCTCCCGACGACAAAATAATATTTAAATGCTTTCAGAACTGAATTTTCAATAATCAATTAGTTTAAATTAAATTTTGACACAATATGAATGATATCGCTTGCTGGTGAATTTGGAAAAAAAGGATGACAAGATATTATAATAAATATAATAACGAATTATGAAATATATTAACGGCAAAAAGTAGAAAATAAAAAAAATGTAAAAATTATGTCTTTTATTAGTGTTCTTAAGAGTTTTAATTTTTTTTAATAAAAAATCTGGGGGAAGGAGTCAAACACGTAAAAGCGCGAGGGGTTGTAAGGAATTAAGAAACTAAACCACTATGAATAACATAAAGAAATAATAAAGAAAAATAAGGAAGAAAATTTCTAAACATTCATTAAAAATTAAAATATATTATGAACATGAATAAAATTCCAGTTAAGCATTAAAGTATATCTATTGTCGCCTCATTCTTTTACGTTTTTGTTTTGGCCGAAAGATGTTTGATAAAAAAAATATTATTTTGTAGTTTTAAGTCCACTAATAAAAGCAAGTTTTTAAAAACGTTATTATTTTGAACAATATCGCTTCAATTCAATTCAGCATTCTAAAAGTTAGCAATCTGACCCGAGCATTTATCATCTAGACCAGGGGTTCCCAACCTGTTTTCTCTCGCGTACCCCTTGATTAGTCTTTTTATTTTCGCGTACCCGCTACTATCATATCTCCCCTTACCATACGTCTATACAATGAAGTTTTTATCAATGATAAGGGCCTAGATGAGCTACAGAGTCAAATGACTGGAATTTATAACAGTTGCAGGACTTATTTTCGATTTTACGTTTTATCCCATCTTTACAATAATATTAGTTCAACGTCAAAACAGATGAAATCAGTATTGCAATAATTTCGCATTAAATAAGGATAGTTAAAAATTACACCTCTTTTTTATTTATTTATTTTTTTTGAAGGTAGGTTTAGGATTTGCACAACTTTCACTTTTACTATTTACACGAACTTGGGGAAACAAAATTCTGTTACATTTTAAATCCCTTAAGTTTTCTTGTGTCTGCCATTACCGACTTTGAGTTCGCGTACCCCCAGGGGTACGCGTACCACAGGTTGGGAACCTCTGATCTAGACTCGATCTCGATCAGCAGAGTTCCCAGCCTATAAATCAATATAAATACCATTTATGATTCTAACAAAAAATTCGAAGTAAATGAAGCACAATTTCTTCTTTTACTCACTTTTATTTAATCTGGCTTGTTTTGTGTTTGTAAAGATGGAATTTTGTAATCAATTTTCAGTCATTTTCTGATATACTAGACTTAAGACACTTTGTACACTTGTGTTTTCTCTATGGCAATACACAATTTAAATTCTTCAGAACTTAATTATCAACTAGACCATATACTAGTTATCTAAATTATGATTCCATACGAGGGCCGCCACCTTGTAGTGAATTTTTTTAAAAAACTGATTTCAAGATTCCATAATATTTACAATCATGAATTATAAAGACCAAGAGCAAAAAATAATTAACCCTTAAAAGCCCAATTTTTTAAAAATTGATTTTAACGGTTTTTTACTTTTATTTCTTGAATAAAACATGGGGAAAACTTTAAAAAGTCCTATTTTGTTTTAAGTATGGTTTATGGCTAAAAAATAGTTTGTCACCAATTGACAACACTAGGCTTTATTTCAGGAAAGAAATTCCTTTGATAAAATCCTATAATGTCAAACACCGATAAATTTTAATAAATAATAATGCGGATAAGGAATTTCCTCAACATTGTAGAATAAAATATGGTATTCTCAAGCCTACAAACAAAGTTAAAAAGATACAGCCTCAAGTGAAAAACATCAATTTATTTATATTTTTTATCAGCACTCAGGCTACCATCTTTATGCTGTAAATTGATTTAATAAAAATTTCTGTATGTATCCTATTGACAACAATAGGTATTAGAGCTTCAATTTTATTCTCAAGATTTCAGAAGAAAAAACTGGGCGTGTTACTTAAAGGCAACACTGGCCTTTAAGGGTTAAAAAGTTCCTACTTTTTAATTCGCTTATAAAAGTGTTTTTTATAACTATTTTTTATTAAATTTATTAAGTCCTCTTACGTGCTTTTCAAATATTTTCAGAAAGAACAACTGTGTAAAATGGGGCAGACCATGAGTGCCCAGGGACACAAATGTATTTGATGGATTATTTAATCCGATTTTCTTCCCTTTTATTACAGTAGGACTGATTCTAACCTGACAGATCAGCAAACACACTTCAAAGAAAAAGTAAGAAACTGTTGCTTTCTTGTATCATAAAATAATGAACAGTACTGGAGGAGGACGCTTAAGAAAAATGCAAATTTTGTTCCAAGGTTAAGAAAGCGAAACAAATCAGATATGAAGGAAGCCTTGAATTCTGTCTGATTTGACTTTGACATTACGTTGGATCTTACTTTACTGAACAACTTGTAGGCTGTATGATGCCTCTTTTGGACAGAAAAGGTTAAGGGAAGTATTACATTTTTAAATAGCTTTTATAATCAGTCAGAATTTTTCAAAGTGTACTTATCGACTTATCAACTTAAATAATGACTTCGAAACTAGTCTTGTTCGAGAGAAGATTCGTAAACTGTGTGAAACATAAAATAATGTTAGAGTTGCAAAAACTTTCACACGCTTTCGGTGTTTTTTATACGTTTTATTTAAATTTTTTCAAGCTTGTAAATTTCATGTTTATAACGATATAAATTTGCATTCGATTTTTCACTCACTTCCTGATATGCTACAGTTTGGAAATTTTGTGCAGTTGTGTGTTCATGATGACAATACAATATTTTAATATTTTCAAAGCCCAATTTTCAGTTAATAGATTAATTTTAAGTGCATCAAGAGGGGTCTCTTACATGTAATTAAAATTAATTGGCTAATTTGGTAGAGAATTCTAGAAAAGTCGATTACGAGATACTGTAGTTTTTATAAGTGATAAAATAGATTAAAGATTAAGAGGAGAAAATAAAAATACAAAAGTTTATGAAAAAACAGAAAGAAATTTTTTTATCAAATATATTTATTTATTTTATTTTTTTATTATTGAACATGACATACTCCTCGTGCGCCACAAATGTACAACACGAGGCTTACAGAAGTTAGTATACAAAACAATTAGTCTTTGATAAGCAATTCTTTACACAAAAATATAAAAGTAAAGAAAAAATTAAATGGAAAAGAAAACAAACAAATAACGCAAAATAATGAAATGAAGTAGATAAAACAAAGTAAAAAAATAAAATAATAATGATAACATTATAATAATAACAAAAAATCGTACTGAACTCCATCAAGAAATGAAAATCAAAATTTCCATTATCAAGGAATCAAAACTATACAAACCCTTCATACAAATTATACAAATATCTTCAGGGAAAAAAGAAAGAAAAATATATACAAAATAAAATAAAAAAGGGGGAGGATACATAGAAAACATCGGAGAAGAAGAAAACAAACATATGGAGGTCAGAACAAAGTCGTAAAAGGTTGAGGCACCGAAAACATTACTGTAAATAAATTAAGCCACAATGGACATAAAAGGGAAAATTCTAAAATATTCATTAAAAATTAAAAATACATTACAGTAGAGTCTCGATTGTTCGAGTTTTCTATGAATCCGAGTTAGTAAAAAAATCAGTTTATGTCCCAAATAATGACCAACACATACACAACACGTGAAAGAATTACTGCACCTGATTTTTATTGTTGTTCGACGGGACATATGTCCACTGCGCATCCCGAAGTCACCTACGGAAATGCCCCGCCGAAAGAAAACGAGATATATATAAGATCGATATATAGGAGCAATGTGTTTAAACAAAAAAAATTGACAATTATTTTAAGATATAATTAACCTGTTGCTATCAGTAGTAATGTAATAATATGCAAGTACATTTTTCATTTAAATATACTACATTGAAATTTAAAAATTGCTTTTATTTCCATTTATTTATTTATTAAATTTTATGATTTCGATCATTCGAGTTTTCGATAGTTCGAGGTAGGCCCGGTCCCGTCCACCTCGAATTATCGAGACTCTACTGTATAAACGTGATTAAAATTCAAATTTACTTAGGCTATTCCTATCACCCTTCATAGGCTTATTTACGGTTTTCATCTCAAGAGTTTTGTCAAAAAATTATTTTCTACTTTCAAGTACTCTCGCTAAGCATTTCTTTAAAAACTTTTCTATTATTATTATTCAGATATTTCAGTATTTCTAAGAAAATAATTGACATTATCGTATTGACTTAAAACGTTTCTTTAAAATCTGTCTAATAATTGAAATTGAACTTATTTTAATATTTAACACTGATTAATTCTGTATTTTTTTTCCAATTATGGGGGCGAGACAGAATTTTCAGACGGAAAGGAGATAGTAAAAGTTATTTGGATAGAAGAAGGTTCTCAAATGTAGAAAAAGTTTAAAAATCCTGTCATAAAGTAATTAAATTCAAAACCGCATTATAAGTTCCAATTAATACTTTTGCTGTGACGTTCGGGTATATAGGAATTTGTTCGATCAGTCATCATTTCGTCGCTTAACAAGCGATACCATCTATCTCAATTTTTTGAAATTTCAAAGAAAAAGAAAATACTCACTTTTTCGTAACCACAATAACGAATATTTCTGAACTTTTTTTTACATCTGGTTGGAGCATGCGGTCTCATGTTCATAATAGTTTTTTTTTTTTTTAAATCCAGAAATATTCGTTATTAGTTGCGAAAGATTGATTATTTTCTTCCTCTTTGAAATTTCAAAAAATTGAGATAGGTGGTTTTGCTTGTTAAGCGAAGATTTAATATAACTCAATGAAAGGGTTAAAGTCAATGTTCTAGTTTAATGAATATTTACGTCTCGAAAATTAAAAAGTTAACTGATAGCAAATTAACAAGTCTTATCTTATGGCTTAAGAACCAGATTTGGTCATGCTTATCCAAACATTCCGAATGAAGTATTCTCAGATTCAACAATTCAATTAATATAGTTTTTAAAACTGAGAATGTGAGACAACATATATATAGAATGATTATGTATTTAAAAGTTATTATATGCATTTTAAAAGAAAAAATAATGATATTTTTCCGTTAAAACATTCTTTTAAGGTATTCAAATGAGATTGTCCAAGCCTAAATCATTGTTGCACAAAAATGGGTATTTACGGGGTTTGGCTTCCAACAGGTCTTAAAACGGGTCAACAAAATAATTTTATCACTGCTCATAAAATTAATAAATTTATTTGTTATATATGCTTATAAAATCAATAATTAATTTCAGAAATGCGATTCGTTTATGAAAATAGTCTTGGAAATCTGTGAAATATACAAAATTTTACAGAATCCAATTAACTGCAAAAAAATTATTTCAGATCTACTGAAGAAGTGTAATAATCTCTTTCACAACAAAACATATATTAACAATCATTGGAGACATGACCATCCTGGCTTTCGTACCATTAAAGCCAAACAAATAAACTTCAATATCAAAGCCGTAATGATTTAAAAAGTCTGATAGGTTTAAAGACTTCAACTACAGTGAGATCGTATTGACACATAAACTTAACACACACCACACCACATATCTGTCTCTAGAGTTCATATGGTTCCTATAAGGTGTGGCATAGGCAAGTGGTCTTTAATTTTAAAAAAATTAAAATCCTTAAATCATATATACAAATGAAAAGAGAAAAATTTCATTAAATATAAATACAAAACTGTGTACTAAAAAACTAAAAAGGTGAAGAATACACAAATATAAACAAAAAAATTGCATTAGATATGAAATTCATGAACATTGCGCTGTATGTGAATTACTAAAATATAAACGATATTATTGAGTTATGTATAAAATATAAAAAATAGGGAAAAGAAAGCTATTTTACTAATTTATGTATGATAAAATAAAAATTTAAATATGCATAAGATATTAAATACAAAATAAATCGGAAGCATTTCACTGCAAAAGATTTAAATGGTCCGACTCGAAGCTCTGTCCACATTTAAAATTTCTCAAGTCAGTCCGATTCGCTTGCTGTAGGAAATAATCGTAGTGAAATATAAGCAAAGATGGCGATCAACTTTCACTTGATTGATCCGAAAAGAAAGTGAAGTATGTATGCATATCATTACACTTGACTTTTTTGTCATGATTAGTTATAATAATTATTATAAACTAATAAATCGTATCGGTGTGAATCGATCAAACTGGCGTTGCGGAAGCTGAAAAAATCAGATTATAGGATTCTAATTATAATCGTCTGATTAATGATTAAAATTAACTATCGATACACAGAAAATAATATAAAAGGTAGAAAAATATCGACAGAGCCATCCTTTACTAATTATAATATTTTTATGATGCTGGTCATTAGCATTTTTTAAACCAATCTAATTAATGCGAAGCCCTATGATTATCGGACATTAGAAATAAAGCCAACCTATACTCAATAGTTGGTCCAACTATTTGCGACAATGTGATATTGTTTTTTCATAATTTATTGATACGTATTTATTACCGTGACTTCTAAGTATTTTGAGTCATTTGTATCAAGCTGTAATAAAAGTAACGCTTCCCCTCGATTATTAAAAGGCTGGAGGATCGATTACTGTGATATGTCTGTAATACCAATTTAATAATCTGTTGTAGGGAAACCTTGAAAAATATCATCAAATGGACACACCCACAGTCTCGGACGCCGCCCTTCCTTGGTCTTGACACTGCTCTAGTTTCTCAGATTTCATTCCTAACAAGACTATTTTTTTCCTCAATCTTGTTCTGTAACTTGACCTGTCAAGGCTAAAGCAACTGGCGTTACTTGCATTCCTGATTACAGTTGTAATTTGTTTAAAAAAAGGGTTAAGAAGGTTTATCCATGTGGTGAAGTAACCATACAATGCATGGATTTTTATATTTTTTTTGCAAACATATGTGTATTTTTACTTGATATTTAAATGCAGGAAAAATTGGTAAAGAAAGAGAAGTCAGCTTCAGCATAGGCATTTTATTAAAAAAATTATATCTTCACGATTATATCAAAATGTCGAATGTCAAATTTGATGAAACATTTTATTCACACAAAACACCTATATAGGTTATCTACCTTTGCTCTCAAATTGCTATATGCGATATGTGACTTGTGTGCTGTCATAAAATGTCATATGTTGCTAGTGGTTTCGGCTGTTACCAAGGGCGGATTAAAGGCAAGGCGCAATAGGCGCCCACTAGGCCCCCTTGATTAAAGGAAGCTCCGAAATGTAGATTTTTTACAACTATTTATCTTATCAATCAGACTTTATCACATTTCAATATTTAGTATTAAATTAACTCTCTTTTTATAACTTTATTCTCATTAAATGTTGTGTAGAAAATAGCAGTTATTTATTCAATAGTGATTCACAAAGTTATTTTGCTAAGAAAGAGGCAGTTACATTTCATTTCATGCAAAGAATCCTTAACTTATTTCGATAATATTTTTTAATACGATTTAATACACAGGGTGTTCACAAATTATCTGGGCAAAATCAATGGTTTATTATGCGTATTTATTTGGTCAAACACGACAGTGAACAAGATTATAACATAGTGAAATACACAAAGTTTACCTTTTTCACAAATGTTGTATGTAGCTGCCTTTCGTTTCTCTGCAAATGTCCCATCGGTACATTAGTTCTTGCCAGATATTAGTGAGCATGTTCACCTCGATCAAACCAAGTGCAGTGGTTATTCGTGATTTCAATTCCGGAATGGATTTCGGAAGTGGCAGATTATAAACCTGGTCTTTCACAAACACCCATACACTGAAATCGAGTGGTGTAAGATCTGACTGAATGGACTAACACCTCCGCGACCAATCTAAACTGCTAATTCAGCATTGAGGTATAAGAAGTCACCTCCTTGTGGAAGTGACACGGAGCGCAGTCTTGCTGAAAGATGAAACCTTCAGGCATTCTTTCTTTCAGGATTGGTATCAAGTTAATCTGAAGCATGTCCAGGTATATGAATCCAGTAACAGTTTTTTCAGCAAAGAAGAATGGGCCAAGCGCATTAGAAGTACTTAGGCACAAAACAAGTTTACCTTGGGACTATCCTTTTCATGTTCGTAGATGGCAAGAGGATTTTCGAATCCCCATATCCTGACGTTACGGATAGATGGCACACGTTGCGCCATTTATCTGCAAACTTGGGATACACTAACACTAATCTGCATTTGAACCTGTAACTTACAATTCGTATTTCGCACATTATTCACTTGCGAAATTGCCCAACTAATTTGTGAACACCCTGTATAAAAATAAAATTCCTGAATTAAAAGCGTCTTAATCGCGTTCATAGACAGACCGGCACACAGTCAACCGATAGACGGATATGATCGAAAGATTGATACAGATTTATAATTCTGGTGATAAAACCATATGGCGAATTCCAACCATCTAGCGCACTGGAGTTACCGTATTCTGATGCACCTGAACAAAAAAAACCTCCCTGTTAAGGTATTTCGTCCAAAATATGATACAAATTACCAATTTTCACGTAAGGAATACGTACTACGGTAAAACCTATCTATAACGATATTGTAGGGACCTAGAAAAAAAAATTGTTAAAGACAAGTTATTATTATAGACAGGTTGAACATTTTCGCATACAATATTTATGCACGTGTGCACTTACTAATGCAATAACTAATTTCATTGCGCTTATTGATTCTTGCTGATATAAAATTGTACTTTATAAACTTTAAATAATTTAAACACATTTTAATAACTTCAAAGAGAGAATTTTAATAAAAAATTAATAACAATAAAAGTATGGCTAAAAGGGAGATGTAAGAATAATTTTTTTCATAATAATATGATTGAAAATAATCTGTTAATTTTGTTTGCTTACTTGTTGAAGCAAATAATACTTGCATACACATATGCTTGAGCCCATCTACAGCTGTTCTAATTGCGAATGAACTAGTTCAATAGCACGTGAAAATAGAGGCAACGAACATTCCAATCGCTAGCCCCCAGTCCCCCAGTGACAACAGGCTCTGATTTCTAGATCCTTCCCCAATTCTGCTGCTATCCACATTCTGGTCCATGTTGTGTCGTTTTTCAAGGAAAAAAAAATCGGTATTATATCGTACCAGTTTTCTAACGTCCGTTGCAGCTGTGTCAGATAAATCGCTTAAGGAAAAATACCGGAGAAGCGATCAGCGGCTTGAAGTGCAGTGGTAACAGTTAGACACTACACATGTACTTTCCGCAGTGCAAGAGTATTGCAAATGGCTTGTCTGACATCTTTGCTTAGCACTTCTTCCCCAGATAGCATATATATCGAACATTAGTAACGCTCTTAGTCTACGGCAGGTACATGTCCAAATGATACTGTCACTGCACTTCCAGCTGCTAATCGATGTCTCCTGCATTTTGCTGCTAATGATTTGTCCGACACAAATTGGACGTGTTAAGTGGATCTATAGAGATAAAATTATTGTTATAGACAGGCGCATCTAAAAAGTGATTATCGTTGTAGGCAGGTTGAAAATACATTGAGTAAATAGGAATTCTGCAGGGACCAAAGAAAATATCGTTATAGGCAGGGTTATCGTTATAGACAGTATCGTTATACACAGGTTTTACTGTTTATTTCATTCGTCTAGTGTGTTTAATTTTTGAGTTATCCGAGACAGACAGACGTAATTCTAAAAGTTGTTTTTTCGGACTCATTGTGGTCTAAAACATCTAGATTCGTCAACATTTCGAAGTCGAATTTTTAACGATTGCAACAATTTTCCTTTGTATACTTAGCATACGAGAAATCCGAAAATGCTTTTTTCGGATTCGGAGAAAAAAAATGAAGATAAGATAATTCTACGCTACAAAAACTGTCCGAGTGAAAATTAAAAGCAATAATATTCAAAACATAAATGAGTAAAATTTTTTAAGGATTTGAATCATTCATTATATATATAACAACCCATAATGAATCGATACTGTAGTTTATAAGGCAGGCGTGAAAAGTACTTTTTTTCGTAAAATATTTTGCTTACTGTAAGATAATAAATATTAAAATCATTTATATAATTGGAATTGAATTACTCTTGGTATAACTGGCTTTCAAAACATTTAACTGATGATAGTGAAATAATGGTTTGTAATTAAGGAAAGATTTTTAAGAATCATAGCTAAAAAGTGGTTGCGTTAGAATTTAAGAACAGAACAGGATACGGAAAGATGAGTAGTAAAAAAATTCAGTTAATTCAGGCACAAAAAATCAAACATTTTTTGCGTAACATTTGAGGAAAAGTTTATAATTTTTTTTACTCTAATAAGAGGAAAAACAATCAGTTTTTATATCATCAGAAGGAAAAATTTCAGTTTTTACATTAACATCTTCATTGCGTCACTTACTGGAAAAAATTAATCTCAAAACAGTAGAAATTGTATTCACATAACAAAACATTTTTTAAAAGTTTTATTATATTACTGAATTAATTTACATAATAACAAATGCACTTTAAAGAATTGCTAAGTTAAAATATCTATTAATAAGGAAAAATGTGGAAAAAAATGTAAAGAAGCTGAAACAGAGAAGAAAACTTCAAAAATTAAGCTAAAGAAAGAGGCTGAGAAACACAACTTAGGTTTTACTTTTTAAAAAAATTTTATAGTAATCTTCAGATAAATGGATTAATAATTTTATTTCGATGCATAGAAATCGGAAACATGGGTCATAACGCCTATGGTGTCAGTGTGCCCTGTTGATGTTCACTGATCAGAAGCTAGTAAGTAGAGTTTTCTATACTACTGAACAGCAAGGAGGTTATGGCCTTGAACCTTAATTGGCTTTCAGATGGAATAATTTGCCAGTTTACCCTAGTTGACAGATCAGCATGGAACAGCCCCAACACTTAGGCATTCGAACAACGCCTGGTTGCACAAGTTTTACTACTTCAAATCCAGATAAGAATAAGAATTTAGATGAAATTTTTGTCTATATATGAGTAAAAAAATTAATTTCAAACCGTATGTAAATACAGTGTTAGATAGAATTAAATTTTATCATTTAAAAAAAAATATCTTAATAATTTTTTGTAAATACGCGTATGTAAAGACAATGTTTGTCTGTCTCTTTACATGTTATATAAAGTGACAGAGTTCATTTTTAAGACCACCATTGATATTTTTATATACGATGATCTAACCTAAGAATTCCGACGGGTTTTCGGGCTGACTAGTGTAATCTTTTATAAGGAGCCGGCCCTTAATTCTTGCACATAGTGTTTGTTTTGTATGAAAGTTTATATTTTTCCGTTTATTGCCTCAGACTAGAATCTAATTTTTACGTCCACAGTAGCTTAGGTTGTGAATGGATTTTTGACAAGGAGGGACCTACTTCGGCGTTCATAAAATGTTTGTGATACTTTTTGAGCTAGCCCATGCAAGTCGTGCTACATTAGCAGGTCAATTCTATCCAATGGGTTAATTGGGTTGTTGCCCGGAGGCGCCATTGAACCAAAGGCGTATACGAATTATAATATCAATTATAATTTTAGGTATGAAAAAGCTCCAATTTGCCACATTGTACGCCGTTAATCAGGTAAGGATGATATTTTCTCATTTTTTTTATCCTCAAATATTTTATTAAGTAGGTATTTTCTTTGGGTTATAGGCGCTCAAATTCCTATTTACGGCTCTGATGGGGTGCTAAATAACTTTAGCCCAGGAGTTCGAAATTTGTTAAGGAGGCCCTGGACATAAGTTATTAATAAATACAACCATATATTAAATCAAAAAGGAATTTTACAGGCTTATTGCATTATTAAAAGGATTTACAATTTATTTACTATAATTAGCAGTTTTCGAAATCTCTGATCTTCCATAGAGTCCTGGCCAGGTTTATAAAAGACCTTCCAAGCCCAAGACCAGAAAATTAGCCTTTATGTGTCAACGAGACTAGAATCTGAAATATCTGTAGCTTAATTTTCCTGGCCTGAGCCCGAAATACATGTGCATCGACTGAAACCTGGTCCTTTTTTTTCTCATATTAACTCTTTTTGGTTACAGAAAATTATACAAAATGAATAAAATAAAAAAGATTGTTATAATCATGTATTTAATCGAAAAAAATAAAAATAACTACGTTCTGAATTTTTGAGTGGAATTTAAAATCGTTTAATGTAACTTTAATTGAAATTTTCAACCTCAATTGTATTCCCTGCCTTAAGTAATAAAAGATGCCGGTTTAAGTCGACTTAAACACGCTTAGTAAAGTAGGATGGTTGTTTCAGGATGGACCTAGTAACTTGCTCATATGACTAGGAAACACTTAAGGAGGCCACTCTCGAAACTTTCACACCATTCCAAAGTGGGGACGTTTGAAACACGGTGGAAGATTTAACATGTACCAAACCTATATACATGGTGAATCTTCGGTAGAATCGGAAACCGTGATGTTCCGATCTCGAAGTCGAAACCTTATAACCAAGAAGCCACGTCTTAAACCTTATAACCAAGACTCAAAATATTTCAGTTAAGACGGAGCAAGTCTCTAATCTACAATAATACAGCTAATTGCTAGACAAAGATTTAAACAATTTTTTTTTATCACGCTGCTTTGCAACTGTTACAAAACGCCCTAAAAGAACCAAATAAAGGAAACATTTTTAAAAGGCTAAGCTACATTCAAGGTAAAAAGTGACGCAAAAAAAACTTATTTAACATACACACTAATGACAACGCTTCAAAAATTTCACACAACATTTAAACATGTCTTATGACAACATGTCAGACCAGTCAATATGCCGAATTTGTTTGCAGCACAACCTTCTAGAAAGTTCATTGCTCCATTTCAAGAGCAGTATAAAATATTCTATTTATAAGCTTACAATTGAGAATAATATTCAGCAAACCTACAATTTTACCCGCAATATTTCTTTACTCTAGAACCATTCTTCGAAATAATGCGTGTAAAAATAGTCTTCTGAGAAAAAGTTGTACATTTTTATCACTTAAAATGTTAATTTGACATCCGTATATATTAATTCTAAAATGCAGACAACGCCACTAACTTAAGTAGAGCTATTAGCATGAGTTTTACAAAATACCTCTTTAGAAAAATTGTTTCACGCAGAATAGAGATATCTTTTATGAAACCTATATCATTATTTTTGACCTAAGGTCACTGTGTATAGAGGGAGTTTGTATGAGAAGTAACAGGTAGGTCTAGGGTTACGGAAATCTAGATTATTCATCAGATTGCCTTTATCCTGATGTTGCGAAGAATGACGCAAGTTTGCGTGGTAATAACCGCTTTGTATTAAAGTAACCACGCAAAATCGTTACAAATTTAATAACAAATTTGATCTGTCATATTTTTATTTTTTGAGACAGAGAAATATGAAATGATTCTTTTGATAAGTGTTAGTATTTACTAAAATTAAGAGTTACATATGTTGAGTTAGAATAAAAGCAATTTGTAAAAATGGCACGCATGCACATACGAGATGAAATAAATTTAGATAATGCAGCAATTTTGAGTACAAATTGAATTTCATGGGTACTTTTTATTTTATTTTTTTACCGCCTAGTAGCTTCAACGGACATTACTTCCCATTCACGTGACTAAAGTCATGGATTATGTCACCTAACAGCAACATTGTCTTGCGCTGCTACGCATTGCTTCATTGTCACCTTCTTTTTCATCCCACAAGATGAGCAATAGATTCCAAAATTAAATTGCTGCTGTGCTCTTGAATTGCGTCACGTGAGTATGAATTTTACACAATCTTCTTTTGCTACGAAACTTAGAATGTTAAAATGAATCAGAAAATCTTTATGACCATAATAAATTTTGAGTCATACTTGTTTTTATGAACCATGCAGACAAGCATAATATATTTCTGTTGATGATAATGATAACATTTTTTAAATGTACAAGTTAGATAAGCTAAATGAAAATAAACGTAGCTTGTGAGAATCGCATACATGCTCATAAAAATGAAGACGATTTTAATTTCTTGCATACCAAACATAATTTATAGTAATTGCAAAAATAATCGAGCTGGAGATTTTGATGAATCTATATGTTTCAGACCTTCCCGAGTTCGAAAATTAGTTTAGTTTAGTTATATTAACGCCCCATTTTGAAGGGACACAAGGGCTATTTTGGGACGGATCTCGAAACCCTGAACGAGATGACACCTCCTCCAGGCTTCAGCACCTTATCAGTGGGAGGGCCTCTGATCAACCACCAGATTTTGCGGGCACCACATACACGGCGGGTTTCCAGTGGAATCGGGTTTCGGGCCTGCAACCCTCCGCCTCTGAGGTCGAGACCTTGCCACTAGGACACAACGGCCCCACGCGAGCACGAAAAAACACGCATTGTACGCAATTAATGGCTGTTCGTAAGGCGCTTCACTGCAGGAATGTATGAAACCCAGGTTGCAGTACCGAATGGCTTTAAAAGTAATGGAATTGGTATCCTGTCACAGTCATATAGTTTTCTCAGCGCAATGTCATACTGGAAACGA
Source organism: Araneus ventricosus (assembly GCA_013235015.1). Lineage (NCBI taxonomy): Eukaryota > Metazoa > Arthropoda > Arachnida > Araneae > Araneidae > Araneus > Araneus ventricosus. The sequence goes on along the minus strand of BGPR01000032.1, from coordinate 1,138,194 downwards.
GCCAGCTAATGAGTTAATCCCACTCCAGCACTAACGCAAGTTTCAGCTGCTTCGCTGATAAGCTGTAGTTACCTTTCCAAACAGAGTGCCAGAAATGTTCAATAAGGTTTGGGTCTGGAGATTAATATATTTAAATAAATTTTCGTTTAAGAGTAGCCTTCTTGCAGTCGGGGTACTTTTTTCTGTGATCTTCCACACATTGAAGAAGAAATTGCTTTTGCTCTTCATCCACAGTTAAGAGTCTATTAAAATCTTACATCAATTTCACTCTTCTTTCGCCTGTATCATTAACAACTCTGAGATTCCGGAATGTTTCTTGCTACTTTAAATAAGTATCGTCCCTATCCCAAAAATCTGGACTGAAATTCAGAAAGCTAATGTCGGCATCCAATTTCTTTAATAAATTAAAAATTTTCTAAACAATGAAGTCTTCTATTGCTTTTTCTGAAAAAAAAAGCACAATGAATTTGTTTGATATCATATATATCATATCTAAATTCTAAATGACTTAATTTATAAATATTCATTAGAAACCTTGTTAAAAATTTGATAAATGATAAAAATTGACTGTCATTATAAAATCAAAGAAAAATGTCTAATGAAAAGTCATCTTAATAAATAAAATAGATGGTGTTAAAATTAAAATCTTACCTAGGAGAAGGGGAATTTCATTAGGATAAATAATGAATTGTACATATGAATCATGTGATATTTATTAATGTATAACTAATGCGCGATTATTTGAACACTCGCTGCATACTTAAGTTTAAAAACCCCCAATATTTTTTTTTTCAAAATCAACTACATTTATTTTATAGAATTACATTGTGTATTTTTTTTTATTTTTAAATAACACAATGATTCGAGGAGAATATGAATCTCATGAAGTCACGAAAACTAGTTTTCACTTTTACATTTTTCTAGAAAATATTCAAAACATCGGCACTTCTTTATCGATTCATTACAAGTACATCATAACGGTTATAGAAACCTATCTTCAAAGTCAACACCTACTCGAAATTCTTAGGTTCATCTTGACCTTGTTCGCTGAATGCTAAGTCTCTTTAATTACTACTCGAGGCGACCTCGAATAAAAAAAATGGTTACCCAGTATCAAACTTGGCAAGTTACTAAATTACGAGACAGGAGAAAATTTTTGATCAAGGTAATCGATTTCTCATGGTAATTATTAAATGAAATAAATGAGTACAGATATTTTTGCTTGGGAATTGCATCGTATATTTCACACACGTAGAAGTTAACTTAGACAAAAAGTATTTGGATAATTCTGAAGATAAGTGTAAAATATTTCGAAATATTATGCAACAGTAAGAAATGAAAGTGTCACATGATAACATCCGTATATTTAAAAGAATAAGTAACATTTTCAGAGCATCCATATTTCGAGAACAAAATTAAATTAAAAAAAGTGCCGCTTATGGTTACCAACGGAAGGGTTCTTCCTCGACTTTCTACTATACATTTACCCTTTCTAAGGCCGTGGTAAGAATACTTACCACCAAATTCATCAATTTTTAAGGTTGGAGTGAGTTCTCGCCAAATTTTTCCATGAAACAAAAACCTAGGTGTTCCAGTTTCTTATCTCAAACCTAAACGAAGTGTATTGACTTGATAATCTCAATCCCAAAGTTATTTTATTATTTATTTAAAGGGTTAAAAAATGCGAAGCGTTTTGCCTTTGGCTTTTTAATACAGTGAAGATAATAAAGGTGTGCGCATTTTGGACTTCTTTCCATTGACTGAATGGGTCTAAAAGTTTTTTAGACCTGCAATTTTGCTGTGAAGGCTGCATTCCAAATTTCTTTTATCTTACTTGTTGTGTTTTTGAGTTATAGTTTTTATATATGCATGGACAGACAAACAGTCTGCCCGTTGACGACTTTAGCCCAAAATTAGATCTACTATTTTGGTGTAAACACAACATACTGAAATTCACTTATCTAGCTTGTTGGGATTTTGAATTATCGTATTCACACAGGCATGAATACATGAATCGAATAACAGTCAACCCATTGAAGGATTTAATTCAAACTGGATACAGATATACAATTCTAGTAATTAAAGCATATATCAAATTTCATCTATCTAGCTGGTTGCGATTTTGAGTTATCATGTTCGCGTGACAGACATCCCGTTGACGGATTATGTCCACAATTTGACAGAAATCTGAAACTGTGTTATAACTGCGTATCAGATTTCATCCGCCTGGCTTGTTCCATTTTTGAGTCATTGCGTTGGCAGCAGTGGCGTAGCTAAAGGAGAGGCGGCCCTTCGAAAAGGCGGCAAAGTCAGACATGCAAGAAAACAATTTTATAACGAAGAAGAGCGGTGGCCCTAGCTCAATAATTGTATACATAAAAAATAAAAAAATTAAATCGTACTTTAAGCCTTTTGTCAGTAAATTGCCGATTTGTGAAAAAAAGACTTTTGTTTCACGGGCGATTTCTCAACTTATCTATCGAGGGCGTCAAGCGACGAAATATGTTACTAGTAAAATGCTTTTTTCCTAGATTTTTTTATATTGGTGTGCCCTATGTAACTTGTAAAGGAAGGGCGGCAAAAGCTGCTGCTACGCCACTGATTGGCAGACAGACATAGGTAATTCCAAAAAAGGTTTTTTTTTTACTCAGGGTAGGTCTAAAATATGGAAAATCATCAAAATCTATCTCGAGGTCGAATTCTGACGATTACAGTACTTTTTCCTTTACATATGTCGTATAAGAAAAAGTAAAAAAATTTTGTAGCTATGTTGTTATGCAACCAAACGCTCTAGATTTGTATCAATAAACAAGAAATAAGTATATAAAATTGCGTTTTCCTCTGATTGCTTGAAACTGTCAATCTCTATTTTGTTATTTTGATGTTTTCCGGAATAGCTTCGGAAACAATTATCTTAAAAAAATTAACTTTATGCATCTTAAAATTATATATGTACATATACAGGGTTTCCCAAAAAGTTGGAACAAATGTTTATTTCCTTAAACATTGATTTTAGACATATACTTCCAATTACAATGTTTCATCAAATAAGGAAGGAATTTGTCTGAAAACACTTTGGCTTCTGTGGAAGTTAAAAATAAAAAGTTAAGAAATTAAATTTTTATACGTGTCCCATAGAGCAGAAAGTGTCAATAAGTGAAATGTTCCACTTACGCTCATCTATGCATAACTAAGTTTCACGATTCTGTTTGCAAAACTTACAGAGGTATGTTAATTTTTAAATTTCAAGGGCTGCTCACAAATTTATATGGAGATGTTTATTGCAGAATTGCAAATTTATTCAACATAGAAAAACATAGAAATGTAAATATTTGTCAAGTAGCATATCATCCAATCATCATAGATTGAAAATAAATTGCCAATGACGCATTCTACTATTCAGTTTCACTTGCAGATAGTTGCAACTATCGACTTGATAAAGAATGGAAGGACAACTTGAGAACGTGAAAATTTAAGGTATAATAGGAAAATGGCCTAATATTGAACCAGAATACTGAATTATTTGCTCTTAGCGTTGTGTGTATTAATAAGCTTTACCTGACTTCCGTTAGGTCTGCAGAGTTGCAGAATTCACTAAAATTATTTTAAAAATTCGTATTTTTGTTTTTATTCTTTTTTGCTTACTCCTTCACTCTGAGAGTTCGATTATTAACGAAATTGGATGAAAACGAGAAAAGAAGACAGAAAATGAATGAAAAAGTAAGAGAGACATAGGATGGGCTGCACACCAAATAGTTTTGGAAAGCACTAAAATTCGCTCATTGCGTACAACCCAAGTGACATAATGGACGAAGGCGAATAGTTATTCTTTCTGTCTTAGAACTTTTTTCATTGGCTATTTTTGGCACTTTAATGTTGCCTCAAAGGGAACTTGGCTGGTTCCTACATATTTGATTTATCTTATTAAAACGGAACTCACCGAAAAAAAAGTACTGTAATTACCTAAAACACAATTCAGATAATTACAACTACAAATTTGAACTATTTGAAGGTAAAGCTATTTTTGAAAAATTATATTTCATTTGTATTCTAACAATATTTTTATAGCACTGCTTGTTTCTAAGCAGATAAGCTATCACTGCTGATATATCGCCGTGAATATTTTTTGAAGGTTCACAAGAATTATTTTTATAAATACTTCAATTAATGTATTATTTGACTAGTTTTTAGATTTAGCAAGAGTTAACAAAAACATTGTTATTTCCTGATTCCGTCCTTTAAATAATTTTTTAATATGTATATTATCCCTAAAATGTACGTCGAAAGACTGGATCAAACAGCAAGGAGGTATAGAAAAGTGGTCTAGTCAACAACTTTGTTTTCTTATATATCTGCAAGTTTTGCAGATTGAAGCGTACAATTTTGTATGTGAATAGAGGAATATAAAATAAACATTGACATTTTTGCTCTATGGGGGCCGTGCAAAATTTAATTTTTGTAACTTTTTATTATCAATCCCCTTGGATATCAAAGTATTTTGATACAAATTCTTACCTTATTTGATGAAACTTTGTATTTGGAAGTATGTTTCTAAAATCAATATTTAAGGAAATAAATGCTTACAAACAATATTGTTAGGTGTTCCGGGGAAACGAACTCTTTTTAGCATTATTGCTAGAGTTTGTGTTTAGAAAACACCGATAATAAGTATACGCTCGTTTGGGATTTCCCTGCTGGTGACGCGTCTCGGACGTTAGCGTTATTTTACGTTTTGTTATTTTGCTTTTTCATTTCAGAAATGGTTTTAATGTTTTCTGTTGTCAATATATATATATATACACACACACATTCAATGAAGTCAGTTTCATTGTCATTCATATATATATCAGTTTCATTGTCAAGTCATTTTTTTTATTTGTTTCCACAATATTTCTTAAAATCACCTTTACTTAAAGTCACGATAACGTTCACAAAATGAAATGTATTTAATATTCTCACTGAACGAAGTGGGAACGCGCGCGCAAACAATCACAACAACTAAAATGCATATAATATTTTTCTTGGATATAAACAGCAACGCTCGTATTAAAAACAATTTCCAATACTGCAATATGATGTTTCCCTAAATATACGAAACTAGTGGTTCAACATGTGACCAGGGTGTTTTCTGCTTGTTTAATTTAATGCTAATTTCATAATAAAAATTAGTAACAGTCAATGGCGTATCAAAGTTAAATCGTGGTCGGGGTATGGCATAGCATTTTCGCCCTTCTCGTGATAATTGTCTCGAAAACGCAAAATAAATACGCAAATATTTGTCCTTTCTGATGCGACAGTGAAGAAGATAAAACGCTTTTAACTTACACTGCTGGACAATTGTTAAGAACGGCTGACGCTATCCCCCATAGCAACCACGAAATGATAGAATGTAAAATGTGGAAAATTAGAATAAGTGCGAGATACAGTAAGAAGAGGTGTGCATATGCATATTTTTCTGTTCCACGCCTGTTCGTCATGCAACAGCGCTGATAAGAGATTTAAAAGATTTAACGCGTGTGGAAAGTTATTGTTCCAAGTGAAAGTTTTACGGGAAAGATTTAATTGACGAACTTGAAATTTTGTGTATAACTTCCCGATATCGTTTAGATGATTTTACACGTGACCAGCAGCGTACCTACATAAAATGGCGCCCAGGGCAAATACCGAAACTGCGCCCCTCTTTTTTTCTTTTGAAATGTGTTCCTCATTTTCTTTTCGGAAACTTTATTCCGGGAAGTGCAAATAAATTTAAAAATTAACATATAAAACAATTTTGAGTTGATAGGATTTACAAATTTTTTAACGAAATATTGCTAAATTTTCACAGAAAACTTACTGCATTCTAACTTTAATCCTATAAATATGGCTGAAATCAGAAAATCAAAATTTTTGTAAGAAATTTTTGATATATCAGAAAAATATAAATAAAAGGTGCATTCCATTTATCTCGTATTTGAAAAATAATATAAAGTGTGTAAAATCTTATAATCAAAAACACACAACACCTATAAGAATAAAAATGAAAAAATTATATACATTTCTTTTTTGCCCATAGACAGTTTATAAAAACTCAGAACATTGAAGTAAATCTTTCCTAACACAGATAAAATCGTACAAAAGCCTTTATTTAATAATATTCATAATAAAATTCATCATATAATTTCATACACATCTTTAAATATATTAATCAAAATTTATAACTAATTAAGTTTAATAATGTTTTATCTAGCACCTTATGATAAAGTTGAAATTCATTACATGAAATTAGGGGATAAGCGATTTCAGATTCAAAATATGAAAGAAAATTACAATGTTATTAATTTGTCTCTGACATGCAAAATCGCACTTCCTTCTTATTTTAGTAGACATTATTTATGTGCATAAAAAACGATACTTATTTCTGAAAAATTTTGAAGGCTTTAGGGTATCCGAAATGTTATAAATTAACCTTTCTGGCTTTTAATAAAGCAAAAGTGTTTATAATCGCAATACTTTAGTACTTAAATGTTTGTACAAATACTTAACATAAGGATTACAACCAAAAAAAAATTAGTGCCATATTTGCATATTTAAAAAATTACTTTATGTTGAGTATTGGTAGTTTAACTATTTGATAGTCAAGGCAAATTTTATTGTGATTTTTAACAGTAAAATTAATTGATGACAATAACGAGGAAAGAAAACTCTTCACATTACTGCAGGAATTGAATTTCTCTTCTTTATGTATTTGTTCTCGTTAATTATTAAAGAACCTGCTTTCTTTTTTCTTGATTTAAACGTCAATACGGACTGATAATTTTTACCAGGATTGCAAAACTTTATGCTGTCTTTTCTCTTTATCGGTTTTTTTTGTTTGCTTTTTTTAGAGCAACAGCGTCTAGGTTTTGCGAAATAAAATTTAAAACAAACACTATCACATTTTCCTCATCCAAATTATGCAAATATTCAGTACTAAAAACAATGTAAAGATAGCGAGCTTACGTCTTTTAAAGTTTCTAGAGTGCTCTTACTCTGCGCGAAAAATATGGAGGAATATTTTCCATTATTCACTCTTTGCTGATTGAATGCTATAGGAATGACATTTTTGAACAATTTATCACCCATTTCCGAAGAAACTGATATCAGTCAGTATGAATCAGAAATAACGTGTGAAACCATAGAAACGCTGCTGAGATAATCATCCATAACCATCTATCTTTATCTTCTACACCACCGAGACTCTAATTGAAAAGGACCTTCCTTTTAAGCGAGTTTTTAATTTCGTTGAAGGTAGTTTGGGTCCGCAAATCTCTGAAACATAATATTACTTGTAATTTTGTCGCAGCTTGAGGTTTCCGGGTTGTAAAAATTTTTAAGAATATTGGGAAAAAGAGCTTCAAAAACCTGCTTTTCTTTTAAATACAATCAATTGATTTCTTAATTTTGCGCTCCCTAGAAATTGCGACCAGGGCCCCACCTGCTCCACCCTAGTTACGCCACTGCGCGTGGCCATATTATTAGAAATATTGATGAAAGGCGAAAAAACATGAGAAAGGCGCAGTTCGGGTCCGCGCCGTAGATTTTTCGTGAAAATGTCGGGATAAAGGCATAAAACAAGTGTTTCGTATTAATATGTAAATTCATTATTATAACATGCAATTAAACATGCGATAAACTTGTGATTTATCTTCCTGTAACCATTATAATACTCTGCGCAAATATTGTATTAAAGAGATTGATAATTAAATTATATATTAATACGAAATACTTGTTTTATGATTGTATCCCGACGTTCCCACGAAAAATCTACGGCGCGGAGCCGAACTGCGCCTTTCTTATGTTTTATTTAGAGTAGCTTTTGACGGAGCCATCTGTTGACAGTATATAGAACTACATTTCGCGTATGCGCAGTGAAACATTATTTACTACAAATACTTATATTTCCCGTAATATTCAAATTTTTGAATTCAAATTTTAATACAATGTTTACGTATTGTCAAGTATACTGTAAGTTTCGTTCAGTTCGAAATAAAACTCTGCATGTTATAATAAAAAACATATGGAGTTTGAAATTTTCAATTTAATACCGATTTTTACTTATATTCTGATACATATTTTTATTGTCTCACTTTGGGTCTTAGTAATACTCAACCTGTTTAAACACGGACCTGCTCAGTTAAAATCGGACATTTGAGCAGGTTCTTAGAGGGAAATTATCTTTTTGCGATATTAAAGGGAAAAAACGCTTTATTTCAGGGTGTCCTTTTAGCCTGGGGCCCCAGGTGCGCGCCTGGTGCGCCTAGCCTTTAAAACGCGCCTGCACATGAACAGTCGAATTTTTGCAATGGGGATTGACCCAAATGACGAAAGACTTTATGAGGGTACTCCAACTCAGTGCTCCTTACAGGGAAACTTTTAAAGAGTCCCAAGGAAAAATCACCATCTTTTTAAAAATATAATTGTATCATGAACCTAATTATTAAGCAGAAATAAAATTCCTTTCAATTGACATTTGTTTGATTTTCCCCTTTTAATTATAACGATATATTCATATTTGTTTACATTATATCTGCTTTTTTTTAAAGTTGAACTATACCTAACACATTTTTTCCATAGAAAGTTTGCGGAACACCGTTTTTCTTTGCGCGCAATGTATGATGTAATCTCCGCATTCGGCAAGGGTATCCTGTACTAAATTTCTTTAAGAGTTTTAGTACTTTATAGTCTTTTACTGTAATATGTGGAACAAACAACGCACATTAATAGGCGGGAAAAATAATATTGCGAAAAAACAAGTGACCGTCAGAAATTGTTAATAAAATTCTTTCTTGGGTTTATAATCTTTCCTTTAAACAACCTCTACTCAACTAAACAATTTCTCAATCTGCGTTTTCCCAGAAGACTTCAAATTACTTCAACAGGTTCAGTATTATTTTATAGTCTTTTGATCTTGTATTCTTTAGTTTCGATCCAAAATCAATAAAAATATTTTCTTAAATCAGTTCCGCTTTTATTTAGTATCGACCTTCGATTCCTCCCCCTACCACTACTCTGGTAATACCATATTTAATGAAGACAATTAAGGTTTTATAGAAGAAGCTAAAATGATAATTTCGATCACCTCGCAGGCTTTAATATCCAATTAACAAATCATCTCCAGGGTCACCGTGACGTCAGCACAACCTCTGAGCCCGTGACCATGACCCTTGCGTTTACTTCGACAGCCCCCAATAGAACGTTGTACCACCCGCCTCCACTCAAAACACTTCAGTCGCTCACGGATGTTCGTAGCACCAAAAAAGAGTCATGTGCTTATAGATTCAGGCCAAGGACAAACAGCCAGAATGTCGATACACATAAGGTGCCAATTGCTTTGACCACAATCTTTTATCTCCTGGTTACATACAAGCTTACCGATTCTTCTTTTGTTCAATCCAATTTAAAGCTTTGTCTTTTTTCCGTACTGAGAATCGAATATAAAAAAAATTGACCATGAAGTTCGATGAAAACTGGTTTAGATTTTTCTTCTTTCCCGTGTCTTGTTGGTTTTTAATTAAGATTTTGAAATTAATTTGTAATAGAGTGTTGATTAGAAAAACGGTTTTGCGTGAAATTGTAGCAAGTGAAGTCGAATTTTTAATTGAGGTCGTTGGACGTTAAAAGTGTGTTTTTTTTTCTTCCGCTTTTTTCAAAGTTTAAATTCGGAAAAGCATTTACGAAGGTGAATGAAATGTTGATCATGAATTATTCAAACTATTAGAATTCGTAAACTGAAACGAATCTTGCGGTTAAGTTAATCAAATATGCGGTTAAAGAATAACTAGTGTACAAATGTTTACAAATGGAAAAAAATTGAAATGAGTCTTGAGTTTTATTACTTTTGGCTTTGAAGTAGCATTTATCAGACACAATTGATGATGAATAATTTATAAGCACTATATATAATTATATAATCTATTAAAATGTTTTCCAAAAAAAATGGAAATGTTTTATTTTTAATATTAGAATAAATGCAAAAGAATGGAAGATGTAAAGAAAATGAAACGAATGAAACACAATGTTCTTTTGCAGTATAATCAAATCGTTTAAATACAGATGAACAGAATAAAAATTTAAGGAATGCGTTAATTTTTTTCCTTTCCTTTTATGAAAATTATATAATCATAGGAAGTGATTAAGGTTTTAGAATTTCTGCTTCTGCAACAGATCTATAATCTATATTTATGTGTCCATATTTTTTTAATGCATTCATAACACAAGGAAGTAGTATAAATTTAACGCCTTTTTTAAATAAGCGCTTGCTTTTTGACCTAACGGCATACACTTGACTCTTCCTGTTTATTTATTTTAGTTATATTAACGTCCTCTTTCGAAGTAACAAGTAGGCAATATTGGGGCGGACTACCTAATTTTGAATCGCTGTCAGGAAACGAGCGCAACACTTGAGGCGGCACCTCCCTCTCTTAACTTCTACACCTTACCAGCACAGGAGCGTTAGACCCACGACGGATTTGAAATGCAGCAGGCCTTCACGGAATTGAGTCTCGAACTACGATCCTGCAGTTTCGTAGCCGTGATTTTGTTATTCGGTCACCGTCGCTCCGTGGGTCAGAGCACCAACACTGTTGATAATAGTAATTAATGATAACTCCAAAACAAAATTCATGTTTGAAGTCGGTTGTCATAGTTTAAGAAGCTTTGATACAGGAAAATCATCTCCAGCATTTTGATACACGGTGAATAAAAATGAAAATCAATGGCTATCAACATATATCGGAAAAACTGAATATTTATCCCCACAAAATCACTTCTATCGTTTTTCCGTAGTCTCTGTCCTGGTCTCCTTGCTTTAGACTAAGTTATCGGGACAGCCTACAATCGAATGGTTTGTGAAAGTTTTTTTAAAACGAGACTAAACATTTTCGCCCTCCTGTGGACTGCTGATGGGATTTTATATTACAAACGGCAAGATTGGCTATATTGCGCCAAATTCACGGCAACGGTCCTCATGTCGAAAAGTTAATGAGAAATTAATAAAATGGACAAGCAAGATGTTTTTTTCATTAAACTATCAAGATATTCCGACACTGAAGGTGCATGAACAAAATAATGAAAGATTAATTCGCATCTCTTTTAGATTTTGATCTTATGACAAAAATTATTGAACGATATTCCATTCCAAGTTGAAATGGTTATTTTAAATATATTTTGACATAAAAGATCATAGTATTATAACTATCGTTATGAAATGATGCGATGTTTGGAATACCCATATAACCTTCATGTGACCTCAAATATGACTGATGGCTAATCCCGCCACTGTTTTGAAGAACGTTGACGAATCAAAGTAATATCTCTGATTAAAGAGGTATGGACAGGTAGATATCATTAGATAATTAATTTATAGTATTTGCATGAAACTAACGCAAATATTCTGTCAATCCCGGAAAAACTACAAGAATCCATGTGGTTAGATAATCTATCAAAAGGTTAAAAAAGATCATGGGAAACTAAAAGCGAATAATTAATTGTAAAACGAAACAGTCGTAATGATGGGAATTTCGCGATGACATTGATTTAACTAATATGAAACAGGTAAATTCTAATTAAACATTGTAATTATTTTAGAATGGTTTCCCTAAGTTAACAGCCATTTTTTAATTACTTTTTTTACTCTTCTAAATGCCATGGTCAACATACTTTCACGCTCAGACTATGTTGAGCGCCGAAGGGCTCTGGCTACATTTTATAAATCATCATATGAGAATCATCCTTGATTGTATATGTCTTGATGTTTTCTTTCACAATCAAATATTTTATTACATTATTTTTATCTACACTTGTCAAGAATCTGTTTTTACTGGGATATCTTATATGCTTATTAAGATATTGTTCTCGCTAGGGCGTATCTGATGGAGTTTTCTTTTGGAACAATTACCCTTTTAATCACAATCATTAGATGAGTTGTTTCTAGGTTCTAACTGTTGCTGGAATTAGTTTTAAGTCGATTATCTGTGGTTGAATGAAAGTTATTTTTGAAAGAATACCAGCTGTATGCATCCCTCTGATTTCTCTTTGATTGGGGTATAGTTGATGCGAAATATATATCATTCCATGTAGAAGCAAAATTACTAATCATAATATCTCTTTAAAATGAATCAAAATGCGACATCGGTACCGAATCTCGATAAACCTATGACTTATAGAAGCAAGTCGCGATAAAAATTCATTAAATTCTTATGAAAGGAGCGATTTGTTGGGGCTGTTTGCAAGAAAGATGTGGCATTATTAATCCCATCATTGAAAGTGATTCGAAAATTTTACAAAGATTTGATTATTTGTATATCTATAAACAGGGGGATATCGAGCAGTATTCCCCTTCGAATAATGTATAATCGCAAAGAAACCTGAATTCCGTCTCTTAGCTACTCGCAGCAACATGAAGGATAGCTGGCCACACATGGATATACTTCTAAAATAAGATCCGTTAAGATGCGCGCTATGCAATTAAAATGCCTTTAAAGAAGACGACACGTTTTCAGGAAAACTACTGTTAACCAATTCCCCTTCTTAACTCCTTACCGGTACGATTTAATCATAAAATAACCATTTAATTTTTATTTTTATTTAAAAAGCATGTTTTATTTTATAATTCAAGCATATTTTTAAATAAATTATTATTATTGATTTGAGTAGAATTGTAATTCAGTGTGAATATCAAAAACGGAAAAATCAAAAACATTCAGAGTAAAACTTAAATAAGGTATAGCTAATAGTCTTCAAGCATATGGTACTTTTCAAAACACACTGGTAGGTGCGAAGGAATCTGCATTGAATCTGGATACAATAGTGTCAGTTTCAATACATTAAAAATATTAAACTAAATAAATCATTAGGTATCATAATCAAAAGTAACTTTAGTTACATGACGAGTGTAGCTCGTCACTGTACGGAATGACATGAAAAATCAATGATTTCGTCATTTTAACGTAAGGGGTTAATATATCCTCCCAGAACCGAGAATGTAGCACTTAACTGCTAACTTTTCATCTTTATACTGGAGGTAATCTCCTGCTGACTGCATAGATGGTAGAAAAGAACGTCCGAATCATAACAGGCTGATCTAATGGTCGAATTCGTTGAATATGAAAATTTTGCGCATATACGTTCGTCAAGTTCTCTGACCTGAATCCGATAGAACATCTATTGGATACTTTGGTCACTTGTTCCCACATAACTTCTTTCATTTTAATAGTCTTGTTGAATATTATAATAAATGTAGTTTGTGGAAGAAACACGAAAACCAGTATTCTTCAATATCGCGCTTTTGTATATTTCGAGATATAAGCTATTGTTTAATTTTGTGCAACTGTGAATTCGTGTAAAATGCTTCAAAATATGAATTCTAAAAGAGTAAGATTCAACAAACTAGTGATCAATTAGCTTGATATTGGTGTAAGCATATTTACGGAGTTTAAATTAGTGCGAATTATTTTCATCCTATAATTTTCAAAGAACAGGAGAATGGCAAGCATAATAATTCATAAAAGCACAAAAGAAAAGGATAAAGGGTAATAGAAAATGTGATAGCGACTCTTGATCGTTTAGTGATGGAAACATCTCTTCAGTCCATTTGAAATAAAAGGCTTCTTAAGAATATTCCCACAAAAATTACTTATAAAAACTCCATATCGCTAAATCTGAGGAATACTTTCACATTTATTTCTCTATTTCTCTTACTGCTGCAGGCTTGAGTCTAGCTGAAATATGTGTTTGAGTAGAAGCCATGCAAGAAACTTACGGATCGCATAGAAATGAGTGCAATATTAGAATGGATATTAAAATTCAAAGTTCAAATTTTCAATGAAATTAAAATGATCTCAAACTTTGCTAACAACCTAGGAATATTGATTTCGTAGTAGTGTTTTTCAATTTATCGAAATTAAGATAATTTTTATATTTTATTCGCTTCCATTTTCATAGGTTTTACTATTTTAGAAAATAGACTAAAATTTAAAAAATTAAAGAAGATTCGAACCTCTAATCCGAAATATCGTAATATGATAATATTTTAGGCTTTATTCGTCTGTCTTTACACAGGGGGAACACAGGGACATTGATACACTTTTTTTTTGGAAAGCTAAAAATGATTTTACCAAAGGAAATAATTAGAACTGATACACTATATTTATCCATTTTTTAATCTAATATAGGATTTCAGTCGAGTTTTGGTCATAAATGAAATAATAAAATATTTATTACATTTTTTCCCTAAAAATTGATTTGTGTCAATCTGCCCCATACAACGGATACATTGATACACACGGAAATATCGAAAATAATGATGGTTGATAGGTCTGGGATCAAAACAAAAGGTGCTTTAACAATAAACTTTATATTCCAAATTAAGGTTTAAAAGTTTAACAAAGTAACAAACTTTTATTTTAATCAAATATGATATATATATATTAATGAATACATATATCATTAATAATATATTTAATGAGACTAAAAAAATAATTTATCTTTACAAAAAATAAAAGAGATTGTGTGTGGGTGTGTCTAAAAATACTTTGGAGGGAGGGAATGCGAGTCTCGAAGCAGTTTTTGGAAATTTCAATTAATTAAAAATTAAAGGAAAATTTCGTGTTCTTCCTTGATGGCTTACGAAAATAATATAGCACAAAAATAATTTTCGCATCATCTGAAAATACAAAAAATTATCTTTTCAATGATATTATTTAAGTTTCCGTATAATTTTTCTCTCCAATTTTAATAAATTCGTAAAAAAATATTTTTGACTTAATTTACAACAATTCTTTTCATTTTTGCAATGAAATTCAAACAGTTTTCGTAGTTTAAACAAATAATTAATCGCGTGTTTCTCTTGGATAGCTCATTTTTATGTTTTTTTTTTTCCATTTCTGAAGACGATTTTGTAAAGTAGTTGCTGTTAAGGCACATTGATGCACACAGAAGACGCGTATCAATGTGCCCCAAGACCCTTTTTTACATGAAACAAGTAGTCACGCAAATACAACGATGAAAAAACCTCAAAACTTAATATAGTTCAGAAAAATAAATGTTTTTTTCTACCTTTGTAGTAAATTTCCTGGTAGGAAAACGTAATTAGTGAAAGAAATCACACAGCACGTACTTAAAGTAAAATTTACTTCAACTAGAAGATTAGCGGTTTGATTCATTTGTAAATTAACTTTTGACTTAAGATGGCCGAAAAATATACCGTGTGCTAAGGGTTACAGTGGCATATATATGAGGGGATATGAACATCTTGAGCCATTCCAATCAACAAAATTTAAGAACTGTATCAATCTACCCCAACTCCCCCTATATATTTTTTAAAAAATTTATTCTTAACTATACATCAACGATAACTTGCACGCAAGAAATGCTTTTAATATCGTCGCAACGCGCATCCGTATGTGTAAGCGCAGTTACTAACACAATGAAAAGTATTGTTATAAAATATACTTACAAATATTTTTAAAATTTATTAAACTAAATGTTGTACGGAAATAAAATTTGTATCACTGAAAAGCTAATTTTGTGCATTTTGAAGCGTTGTAAAAATTGTTTTTTAAGCGATAATATACTACGAAATTTTTGAAGGATTTAAATTAATCGATTAACTGATAGTTATGAGCTTAAAATATTAAAATAATGCATTGGAATCGAAAACACACAAGCTTAAAAAATTCTGTCTTTACAGCAGGAAATAAGTGAAATTAAATAAAAGCTCATAAAAATACTGGAGAAATAATTATTTTCAAAATTTGAAAAATTATGCGTTGTTATTTTTTA
Source organism: Araneus ventricosus (assembly GCA_013235015.1). Classification (NCBI taxonomy): domain Eukaryota; kingdom Metazoa; phylum Arthropoda; class Arachnida; order Araneae; family Araneidae; genus Araneus; species Araneus ventricosus. The sequence continues at coordinate 1,122,393 of BGPR01000032.1, read as the reverse complement.
AGTCCAATTTTTCTTGGATTAGACGGAACTTTAGAGAATTTTAAGTAGAAACAGATGAGGTACTGGGCTGTAATATTTTGCTCATAGTTTGGTCAATGTGTAAGATATTAAATATGATTTTTTTAGTTTTATCGAATATAACAGCCTTCTAAAGTGTTAGTGTATTTTTGGTTTTATGGGACATTTGCATATTTAACGTAAGAAGCATATTCTAGGAAGAACCATCAGATGGCGTAATAGGTCTTGACTCCTACCCTCTGTTAACTGTACACGTGTACCTGACTTTAAAACCAAGCCAACCAACCTTTTTACCAAGTTTTCACGAGATGCTTTAGTGTGTGTAAATAGTGTGTTGGTCTTGTTATCATTATTGTTGTATATCTATATGTGAAATGGCTGTTATGCTATGGTTTCTAAGTGTAAGCACTCTCATCGTCAGCGGCAATAGATGTTCCTGTCTTGTTCCATCCCAATAAATTGAAGATGTCCCACAGCAGAGTGATGTTTTTTGACTACAGAACACTACACTCGAAACATAAAGTTTATTTTTATTTCCGAAAAATATTGTATAAATTGATTTCCGATATTATTATTTATCTGTTATTCAGAAAAAATTTCTGTCATTAGAGTATCAACTTTGTTTCGAAATTTATTTGGTGTTTCATTGTTCACCATTAGGGGATAAGCTTACGTGCCAGCTAAGTTTGGCAGTAACAAACACAATCAAAAGATTTAACATCGTTCGTCTATATATCGCATTGTTTTGCTATTGAGGAGTTTGTGCTTTCGTAATTGCTAATCATTACAAGCAAAAACACAAGTTCTTCGGTAAAAGGAATAATCACGTTTTTGCACTCTAGCGTTAACGTGTTTTTGTGTTAACCCAAATTTTTGCGGCCGTGAAATCGAGAAAGATTTTATCATTTGCCTATCGAAGATAAATGCAGATATTTGTGAGAAAAGATATATGATTTCACATTGGAAATTAGATTGTTATCATATAACATAATCACCGTGAATACGCTTGTAATAAATTTCCGCATTGGCTAAAGTTTTAAACCGCATTAACAATTATTCGTTAAGTTCCACACATACTTAATTTGTAGCTTATCTTGAAGACTGATGTGTTATATCATTAATATCTATGGATTGACCTTTATATCCAACAGGTGGGAGGTGGGCCTCATCTGATGGATAAGGCGATAGAGAAATTAAGAATTAAAGAGTTCTTTCCCTTATTTCTTGTTTAAGTTTCCCTGCTTCCGTCACTGATAAGATCGTATGAACAAGAACTTGTTCGTTTATTTCCAACATTAGAAAAGTTGTAATCTCAACCATACCTATAATTTGCTAACCTGTTATTTTATGAAGTATTATTAAACAGTTATCGATCAGAAAAACTTTGTTTCAGAATACTTTTTCTTTTCAAATACTCTTTCTCACTCTTACACAATAAATGAGTTTTTTTCTTTCTTTCAGATCAGTACTTTGCGTGCTTGCTGTTATTCGTATCCTGTACCTGGTTCTGATTTCCAGTTTTTCTTTATCGTAAAAAATGGCAGTGTGTTAGTTATAAGTGGTATGAGCATCTAAGATTTATTTGTTTAGTGGTTTATAATCAGAATATTCCGTGCCTGGGTCTGTAATAAATTTCAAAAAAAAGGGCAATAAAGTAAACATCTAGAAATGATTGATTTCTGTTTCGATACTGATAATGAGTTCTCCATTTTTTCTCGTTTATCAAATGAGAAACAAACTATGACAGCAATTTGATAGTCCAGAATTCAAGACAAAATTTAGTCAAGAAAGAAAATATGTCATTTGAATTTAGACGCGACTTTGATTCGACTGGGAATTTATCCATTTTTGAGGACAGTCACAATTTACATGAGAATATTTAAATTTAGCGCGTATTCCTAACTAGTGACTTACCTTAAAAAGTTCATTAACGCATTACCTGTCACAATAGAATTCTCTTTCCGTACGACCACGGTGTTTTATCTCTAAAAATGTAAAGAAATGTGTGATTTATCGGTGCTTCTCCAGGCCCTGTTGTCGAAAACAGCGTGAGTTAAGTGCAATTCAAATGGCTTATTAGCGTGAAACCCTAAAAAGACATTTGCCATAACACGTTAATTGACACATTGACCACCGCACTGGAAAAAGTTTTCCCATGGGGCTATAGTGTTTTGTCTTGAACGAATTAAAGAGACAATTCAGTTACCTGTAGTAACATGTTCAGAGTAAGAATTAATTTACAGGTTTCTAGCTCTAACGGTTTATGTACTGATGTTTAGTTAGCAGGTTTATATCACGAAATAATTAATGATAAATTCTAATTGACTGCATTATCCGTCAAAAGGTTTTTGTGCGCTTCTGCCTGAACGACGACGATTATATGTCTGATTCGTATATCGAATTATAAAATTTTTTATATTAAACCTCGAAGTTCAAATTACATCGAATAGATTTAAAAGGTAAAAAGCACTTAAGTATTTCAGGTCTTTTAGTTCTTATACAAACTGAAGCAACACTAATGTATCAGATAGGAGGTTAAATAAATCCGTAGGCCAGGGGGACCCTCTCCCCAAATTTTCTTTTGCAACTTTTTAGGATAAATATTTGTTTCATGTCATGTGTTTTTTGAGGCGACATTTTTAAAAAGGAAATGAATACATGTTGAACTGCAATCAAATTATTTGTTGTCATGTTAATGTCTAATGTTTAATCTAATGCTTTTTTTTATTATTTTTCAAAACATTTTGTTGAATTCTTTTTTTTCAATTGCTCTCTGATACGTCTTAGTTTCAAGATTGGTGTGGATTTTTTTTCCACTCAAAATTTTTATTTTCATTTCAATTTCAAAATTTCTTTGAAAGAAAATGCATTTTTTAACCCCTTGACCTACGGTTTTATTTAACCTCCTAATTAGAAGACAAGTCCAATTAGGGGCATTTCTTATTATCTTAGTTCATATAAGAACGTAAAGGAATTGGGAATTAAACGTGTCTAAATGACTTTTGTCTTCAATTAATTATTACTTTGACTTACAAATATCAAAAGTTCTGTAGTTCGATGTGCTAGTCAGACACTTCATTGTAAGCGAAGATGTTAAATCCAAGCGTATTCGCATTAGCAATGTTTACCTTTAAGGAATTGATTAATTTGCAAGTCTCCTTTAAATATATAATTTTCGTCATCAGTGGTCAACCGCGTAGCATAAAAGTGTGACTTTCCATTTCCAGGTTGAATCATTTTTCATGGATAGATGTAAGAAAAATTACATCTTGACATTTACCATTTTAAATAAAGTGGGTTTATTCGACTGGAGCCTATCATTGAGAGGTTATAAACACTTGGCACTGGAATGCAGCGAAGAATCAAGGGCAAGCCTTTTTAACCATTCCATCAATCTTCCTAGTTATTGCCTCAACATCAGTCCGAAGTCCAGATTCCCTCCTGAATTGGTTGCGTGGGCGACGAATGAAACTTTGGCTAAATATTTCACTTTTGGCTTCTCAACTTCAACCACCCCCTTCAGAAATAGGAAACAAATCTAACAAAAGACGTGAGAGGTGTTAAAAATCACCTGCCATTTGACTCTCCCTGGATCGTGAGCAGTGCTTGAAAAGGAAGCGATTCTGTGGCCACCTTGGCCCGCGACCCCCAAAGGTCATGACTCCTACAAATAATTAGGACGGGGGAATCTGGAAACGAGTAAATATACCCCCACTATTGTATCGTCTGAATGGGAAGTTCGTGAGGTTTTAAGAAACGTCTTCAAACGATATTGCTTAATACAGCACCTGATGGCATTTTATCTATTACTGCGGCAACAATACACACAAGGCTAGGGAAGTGATGATTTTAAAGCGTTGTTTTGCTTTAATGTGGTCATTATGCTGGGAATAATAAAGATTAGAGATTATCCATAGACTTTTATATTACCACCGTGATGAAATACATTTGCCTATTCAAATTTGAAAAGAATTTAACAAAATAGGTACAGTCACAGTTCAGAGAAATTACTTTCTACTGAGATTTGTTTTCTTCATGAGGCCATTAATTGCCATTGTTATATTGCCTTGGTAAAAATTTAAATACTAATGAATAGTTATGATCATTGTGACCTGGCTATAATAGGTTTTGTACTCGTAGGCGTAGGATTTAGATTTTGGAAATGGACAAGGTAATCATAGCTGGCCCGTAAGAAATAGTAGCATTTCTTTACTGCCATAAATTACTTAGTATTACAGTTGGCAACTAATTTAACAGCAAGAAAAGACAAATTTTCACCACTCAGAAAATCATAGATTCCTATGAATTTGTGATTACTCATAGAGAATTGAAATCTACTATTAAATGTTACTAAAGGGAAACAAATTATATTCTTCGCGCGTAAAGAATGCTTTACGTTTTTAAACTAAGCTGAAGGTCATTAATAGAAATAAAATATAGCTTTTCATCGGTATTAGAAATCGGCCTTTTGTGCTGTATCAGCTATGCTATATGGATAAAGGTTCTCTTTGTTTATCTCTGTCTACTTTCGTAGGATTTTACAGCAAAAATAAATTTACTTCAATCACTGAAGTTTTTCCGTGAGAAAGGAAAAGACCATTTTCACTGTTATGCCGGAGAAAGAAACAAGTATCTTTTCGCTCCACTCTAAAAAATGGACTGATTGAGGAGGATATAAATTTAGAATTGTATGTATGAAACTCAGTTACTCCAGGTAGACAGAATTCAGCTAATGGTTTAATTGTAATAACTGTGTGTGTTTCAAACTTCAAAAAGATTTCTAGGAACAAAAAATGAGATTGAGCTTCTTAAAACCTTTCGTTTCAAATTTGTTTTTTCCAAACCATTTAAGGCCGTTGGGGATTGGTGGTAGAGTCTCGGTTTGGTGGTCAAAGGACCAGTGATTTGAATTCCAAATCTATGAAAGACTCCCAATTAATTGGTTCCTGGATAATTTGTCCTCATAATGCTGTAGAGTGGAAGAGTGAGGAATGTTGTATCAGCTCAAATGTCATTCTCAACGTTCTGTCTGCAGCTGAAAATTATCAGATTGCTTCCCCGAAAGTCATCGTTCATCTAACAGGACTTCATTAAGACTGCTGCTGTTCCAGGAAATGTGTAGAGTCAATATAGCGCTCTATTAGTAGATTCTATTCATTTAAAGTAGTCAAGCTGACTTTTATTTTAGTTTAAAAGAGTGCCGACTGAACTGAAATAAAGATTATGAATAATAATTATATAAGAATTATTTTCATGCCCCGGTAGGTTGCTTCATGAATAAGTGAAATCTTTATCTTTTCATAAAGACAGCAATAGATGAAGGATGAGGGCTGGAGGGGAGGGGCACATGTCTTGTGAGAAAGAACAAGAATCAGTGAAACCGAGATATTTCAGTACGATCATTCGAAAAAAGGTAGATAATAAGATTCTCGATTCTACTATGAGTATTTGAGAGTAAGCATTCCACAAGGACATATAGAAAATTGAAAATTAACCGAAATTTTTACTGTTAGAATAAATTAGCAATAAATTTTCAAACATGAAAGTTCACAAATTAATCCAGGGTCCTGAAAAATAATCATTTTTATTTTTCCAAGGTCAGAGCCCGAATTCTACTTCGCGATGAAAAATGAAACAAGTTATATTGATTTTTGTAGCATTATCAAGTCTCTTATTTGTTTTTTAATTATATATAATGTCTTAATTCCTGATTAATAAGAAATAATGGTAAGTTTTTCCGGATATCCTTAGCATCCTACTCTTGAGAGAAAGAAGATAAAAAACTTCGTTTGGATTATAGAGGAATTTAAAAAGGTCAAAGATTTTATACCCCTTTTAATATTGTATAACAGTGCAGATTTCTTCGATTTTCTGATTACTTCAAATTAATTTTTCATCAACTTAGTCTTCTGAATTTATTTTACATGCTTAGGAATTGAGTTTTCTTTTCTAATATTTTCCATGCTCACTATGTACTTTTCTTAGTATGGCATTTCTTCAAGAAGTGAAAAGAAGGATTTTTGTAGTGTAGAAAGTTTATATATTATCCATTTTCTATTTTTGGTTTTTACCCAAGAGCCATTTGTAGTATTGAGGATTTTTATCTAGGAGCTAGATTTAACCATAAATCAATGAGTAAATATTAATCATTAACTTTATGAGTTTTTTATAATGATGGAAGTTACATCCAGACCATGCCTCATGGATGCTGAGTCAGCATGAGAAAATTCACAAAGATAAACCTTTAACTGCAAATGTTGAACGTTTATTTAAAACAAGATAAATTTAAAAGAGAAGAAAAAGAATTAAAACTCATAAGAAATCATTCCTCTTACACTAAACAACATGGTGTAGGACCAATAATCACATATTACATTAAATATTTTGTGAAATATAATTGACAGCTCACTAAAAATTCATTCATTATAAAATATTGAAACACAATCAAAGATATGCTTGTAAAGCTGATTTTATTATAAGTTTAAGGCATTCTGGAAGGAATTGAAAGATAAAAATAAATGCAATATCATTACTGCCTTTCCCAGATTCACTTAAAATCTTTCTTGATTAAAATAACATAATTATTTCAATAAAATTTAATATTTCATTCCATGTCATAAAACAAAATAAATCAATTTCCACACTCGCGTAAATAAGAAACAATTCACTGTAATTGTTCATTTCTAAATTATCCTAATTAGATCATCTAACAATGAATGCATCAACTCTTCAGTGTTAGCTCTCAGATTCAAGTCAATTGAAGAAGAAAAATAACATATCTTATACAGTAAAAGAATTTCACTATATTCTTCCCGCATGCAATACAAAATTTCATGACTTTCTAGAGAAAAATCTCAAACATGATCATTTTGTTTTGGATTTCGATTTGTTAAAACTTTTCCTCATAACTACACATTGGCATATGCGCGCACAATTTTTAACTGTACCACGGTTTGATGCAGACTACTTTGTCGGTTTTGATAAACTGCAATGCCTAACACCACCCGCACAATTTTCAGCAAAAATGACCTTTCGAGTTCACAGGCCCTTCCGGTCAAAATAATGAAATTCTTTTCCCAAATACAAAAGCATTATATATCTTACACCTAGACTGATAATCTTTATCGGTTTCATAAACCGCGATTCTAACCACCATTGGTCATTCATCACATGTTAATTTCTTTTATCATCTTAAAATGGCTCACATCTCAAACTTCACTGTAGGCGCTTATCTGGGATTATTTACCATCGAAATCAAGGTAGTAGGCGACCGCCAGATGTATTTCGCAGGGAGTGAATCCGTCCTCTCGTTGCTGGCAGTGGGAACACGAACCCCAGGTCGAAATCCATTCACTTTCCCTTTTCTTTCCTGAACAGGTCTCAAGAGATCTGTCGTTCACTCCGGAACGGATCCTCAAAAGAAACGACCGGATCCGATTCCGACCAAAAGGAACGAATCCGTGGATTCCGATTCATGAATCCACGGAATCGGAATCGGATTTACTAATTCCACGGCATCATTATTCCGATTCAGAATCAGTGATTCGGATACATAATCTTAGAAGAGGATTTGTTTCGTTCTGGAATGAACGATTAATCATTTGGGGTCGTGGATGCAGATAAGTTTTTTCTCGTGGAGCAAGAGATACTAATATTCGGTTGATTTGAATAAAAGCAATCGGTTACGCTGTGCATACAGATCGATTTCTTAGGTTGTTTACAAAGGAACCAGTAGAATAGTTGGTTTAATCAATGATTCTTTTGATATTGCTTGAGAAGTAAAAGAGCTGCTAGTAAAAAGAAGATGCAACTAAAAAGAATTCATATTATAATTAAAAATAATTTTTTTGTTATTAACGAAAGATTTCAATATCAAAATAATTTCATTAGTTGAATCTCGGTACTTGAAATTAATAGCTTTGATAAAACTATTTAAGAGAAAAATTTGAGTTTGTACTTTTTTCAAACAGTCAGAAATTTTTGGTATAAAAATTTAAGATAAGTCAACAAATAAATTTATTTTAGAAATTATTTAGAAATAATATTTTCTATGTGAGGTAATTTGGGTCGAAATTTTTTTATCCTTTTGTTTGAAACTTCATTTAAGTATGCCATCAGCGCCATGCTTCCGTGGCAAGGTCGGTAAAACACCATGTTTTCGTACCATACGGACACGGGTTCGAATCTCAGCAGCCATAGTCGTTGCAGACAATGTTTTGAAAATTTTAATTTCGGATATTCTCTTTAAAGTTATTTTATAATATATTCCATTTATTTTATTTTACTTTATTTCAAACCTGATTTGATTATTAGATAAATTTAAATAATTCCTATTCTAACTTAGTTCCTCCGTATTTATATATAAGTTTAAGGAAGTATTTAAAATTTATGTAATAATAAATCAGGTTTGGAAATAAAGAGTAAAATAAAATAAAATGCCGAATACATATTATAAAAATACCTTTTAAAGAGAATATCAGAAATTAAAATTTATAAAACAGTAACCTTGCATAGACTATGCTTACTGAAGTTCGAACCCATACCAATAGGGTTCGTAACACGACGTTCTCCCGACCAAGCCACGTATGCGCGTGACTTGTCTGGTATATTTAAATGACATCTATAGTTTGCTCAAAATTTAAAAGCAATTAATTCAACTGACAGGAATTTACTAAAAAATTACATTTTGTTAATATAGTTAATAACAGATTTTAACAGCAGTGGATCTTTGATAACTGCAAAGAGATGTTTTATATTCCTTGATGATGATTTAAAGATTTTTTACTGTATGGAGCTCATTAGGATTGAGTGACTTTATATTTAATTAGAAAGAAATCTGAGCTGAAATTTCATTACTGAATGCTTCAGTAAATATAGGGTTTCCAATAAATTAATTGATATTAATGGGAAGTTCTAACCAGATAATAGAAATCAAAAGCGTCTCAAAATACTGAATTACAATTAATATAATTTAGCAAAGATATCAAAAATTAAAAAAATAATTAAACTTTTGTATTTTGTAAACTGCGTTGGCGCGCAAAAGGTGTATTGTTATCGCTATTGTATACTTCTTCTGTTTCTTCTGTATTTTTTCTTTTTTTGTATTCGATTATCAAAATACTGAAGATTCTTACAAAGTTTCATTAAACCACTAACGAAATTTTAAATAATTAACAGAAATGTTAACTAAAAAATATAATTAGTAATTATTAAAATTATCATCAATATAATTAATTATAGTTATTAATAAAAATTATTCACTAAAATTAATATCAATATAATTAATTATCTAATTAAAATTATAATGTTATTAATTATTATTCATAATTATATTAAAATACAAGTTCAATAATAAAGATTATTACAGTAATTATGGGCAATAAATCCATTTACGTTTCGGACTCGGAACGAATCTGAGGATCCGGCTCCGCAGCCGGACTCGGGTTCATGGATCCGATTCCACGAAAGGAACGAATCTGACACATCACTACTGGACTTGTCTCCCACAATAAAGCCCAGCAACCCCTCAAAAAAGCTCTTCGACAAGCCCCTAAACTGATCGACCATTGGTCAAGACCAACAGCCGGGATCTCCAGTCGCCCAGAAAGTTCTCGAAGCATGTAAGGTAAGACGCACAGAGGGTGAAACACTTCCACGGATTTCTAAGAACTCTCTGAAAGGGGGGTCCACATCCTGTAAAATTGCTGTGCAGAGAAAAAAATGGCGAAGAGACTTAACTCTGCAGTAAAGCTAACAGAATTAAGCAATATTGATGTTTCTTTTAAAAGAAGGCCATACCTGTCTATTTATCAATAAATAAGCAAACATTAAACATTAATTTTAAAATGAATATGTTTTTCTTAACACGACAATATCCTTCCTGTCCGAGAAAAAAAAATTATGCATTAAAATGTTTTTTTAGTGCAACTAAAGTAAGATAAACCAAAAGGTTAAAGAAAAGTATTAAATTTTTGAGTTGCATAAAACATATGAAAGGAGAAATCTACCACTGAACACTAATCACAATTACCAATAGTAAAACAAGGTAGTTTCTTCAGAGCTGGAAAACATGAAATAAAATAGTGTTTACAAAAATATACGTACAAGAAAAGGCAATGTCATCTGTTTCAAACACAATATACTACAAAACATATTATTAACTACAGATATAGATTATAAATGATGAAATAAATGCATAAAAATCAGAATATTAAGTTAAAAAATAGATTAAATATGCAGCGCAAATCAAATATAAAACGAAAGAAATAATTATGTGGAAATACAAGTACATAGAAAAAATCATTTGCCAAAATGCAATAGAAAAAATCAAATCAATACATGCAATAAGTAAAGATATGTCTGATGCATTTCAAAACCATAAATTTGTTACATTTCAAGGAAAAAATCATGTTTGCTGAAAACCAATGACAACAAAGTAAAATTCAAATAATAATTTACATCATTGAAGAAAAAATAAGAATAAACTTGAAATTATAAAGCACAGCATATAAAATAATCAGATGTAACACTTTCACAATAAATTTCTTGATACCATCTTGATAGAAAAGAAGTAAAAAACATTATTTATGCCAATATGATTATTCAATATATGTTTAAAAGTTCATCAATTACTTTACACAAATCATTTTAGAATAATTTGATCAAGACAATAAGATATACATTTTATCATGTTAAGTCATTACTTTTGCACAATTAACATAACCTCAAGCATGGCAAACTACCACCGAAGAATTTGAAAATAATATAGACACACACACAGTACAAAAGCACATAAAATATTAATTAAACATTATATATAACTGATATAGTAGCAAGAAATCAGCGAAAATCACCTATGGCACATTTAAAAAGTTTCATTTTTAAAATGTATAGTAGTAGAAATTAATTATCCTTAAATATTCACAATATGGTAATCCACATCAACAGTCCAATCACAAACTAATCTCCGAGTCATTTAACAACACAAAATTTACAAAACTGTTTTCTGAAAATTAAAATTTGACACACATATTACAAAACCAAAATTTATGAATAGAGTGTACAGAAAATTATAAATTAAAGCCAAGTGTTCAAGAGTGAAAAAAATCACTGGAAAAACAATGGGATCAGAGAGGGAAGAGATCATGCCACTACAGGATTATCAGTCCAAAACACTAGGAAATAAAATACAGTACATAATAAATAATATTACCTTAGATAAATTCAACACAGCTGTTTTTAGTTGTCAAACACAAACAGAAAACCCATTCATACCTTATTAAAAACATGACAATAAATTTCTAAAAAAAATTATTTCACGAGGAAATACTTCTACCTATGCTATCCCAGGAACTTCAATACAGAGGTAGGATAACCAAAAAAATTTCTCACACGAGAGATACTTCTATCCAGTCCTTACTATAAACTATACAACGTACAAAATTTCAACGCAATACACAGGTACCAGAAAACATTTATCATCACAACAGAAGATATGGGCACATCAGCTTCACAACCTTTTACCACATTAAAACTAACTTAAGTGTGTGCAGAATACTGAAAATAATACAAAAGTACAAGAGAGACAGATACTGAAGAACTCAACAGAAGGATCAGAAAAGAAAGGATCAGAGTTACAACAAATTCTCCAATGAACAGTGCACAGCATTAAGAGATATAATAAGGAAATACACGTTCTTTATCAAAACAAAAAAATTTAACATTTGTCACATTCCATTTAAAAAAATTTACATCATACACATTTAAAAAAATTATATAACACACTTATATAAACTTAAGACAATAAGAGATTAACTTATTTATTTTTAAAAACATTATGTTATGTGATTATTTAGTGATAACAGATTAGCCTGCTGAATTATGAAAACATATTTCCTCAATTTACAAAAGAAAATTTTCTTGTGTTTAGTAATTTTTCTCATACTGAACATTTTCAAACCATCAAAACAAATATTCAGAAAATAAAATGCAACAACAGAAAGTGAACAACAAGAAATACTTAACAATTTCTAAGAAAATAAATTCTCAAAATAATTCATACACTTACTTAAGAAATTCTCATAACAAATAATAAATTCAAAACAAGTTTGGAGCAATATCGATAAATCAAAATTTTGAATTTAAAATGATAGACTTTTGAATGGCTGATAAAGAAAATCTGAAATACTTTTTCTCTTATAAAATTTAAAATTATCATTATACAAGTAGAACAATCACGCGAAAACAAATTTTAATGATGGAGTAAACTAATAAAACAACATACTTAATCACAAAAGTAAACAGTAAAACAAACTAGATGTTCACTGCAACAACCCAAATGACTACAGAATATCAGGCAACAAGCTAGAGAAATGTAACGCATACATTTGCCACGTCAATCAAACTTGAAAAAATTTACTATTCAGAAATTTTACAATTATCATATCATCTAAAATTTAAAATAAAAAGGTTTCGCCAAATTAAAAGAAAAATACACATAACATCAGTATTTCAAGAAATTTCAGTACGAAATATTCACAACTAATTTTAATCCAAAACATATTTTTAGGAAAAAAAATTTATGATAATCTCATGCCAGCAAAGAACCCATAACTTTTTAGGGTCTGGGAAAGGTAAGCGGTCCCATTTTGTAGTGTAGAAAGTTTATTTATTATCCATTTTCTATTTTTGGTTTTTACCCAAGAGACATTTGCAGTATTGAGGATTTTTATCTAGGAGCTAGATTTAACCATAAATCAATAAGTAAATATTAATCATTAACTTTATGCATTTTTTATAATGATCAAAGTTACATCCAGACAATGCCTCATGGATGCTGAGTCAGCATGAGACAATTCACAAAGATAAACCTTTAACTGCAAATTTTGAACATTTGTTTAAAACAAGATAAATTTAAAAGAGAAGAAAAAAGAATTAAAACTCATAAGGAATCATTCCTCTTACACTAAACAACATGGTGTAGGACCAATAATAACATATTACATTAAATATTTTGTGAAATATAATTGACAGCTCACTAAAAATTCATTCATTATAAAATATTGAAACACAATCAAAGATATGCTTGTAAAGCTAATTTTATTATAAGTTTAAAGCATTATGGAAGAAATTAAAAGATAAAAATAAATGCAATATCATTACTGCCTTTCACAGATTCACTTAAAATCTTTCTTGATTAAAATTACATAATTATTTCAATAAACTTTAATATTTCATTCCATGTCATAAAATAAAATAAATCAATTTTCACACTCTTGTAAATAAAAAACAATTCACTGTAATTTTTCATTTCTAAATGACTCTAATTAGATCATCTAACAATTAATGCATCAACTCTTCAGTGTTAGCTCTCAGATTCAAGTCAATTGAAGAAAAAAAAGAACATATATTATACAGTAAAGGAATTTCACTATATTCTTACCACATGCAATACAAAATTTCATAACCTTCTAGAAAAAAATCTCAAACATGATCGTTTTGTTTTGGTTTTCGACTTGTTAAAACTTTTCCTCATAACTACACATTGGCATATGCGCGCACAATTTTTAACTGTACCACGGTTTGATGCAGACTACTTAGTCGGTTTTGATAAACTGCAATGCCTAACACCACCCGCACAATTTTCAGCAAAAATGGCCTTTCGAGTTCACAGGCCCTTCCGGTCAAAATAAGGAATTTCTTTTCCCAAATACAAAAGCACTATATATCTTACACCTAGACTGATAATCTTTATCGGTTTCATAAACCGCGATTCTAACCACCATTGGGCATTCATCACATGTTAATTTTTTTTATCATCTTAAAATGGCTCACATCTCAAACTTCACTGTAGGCGCTTATCTGGGATTATTTACCATCGAAATCAAGGTAGTAGGCGACCGCGAGATGTATTTCGCAGGGAGTGCGTCCGACCTCTCGTTGGTGGCCGTGTGAAGCACGAAGGCCCCAGGTCGAAATCCTGTCCACTCTCCCTTTTCCTTACATCCTGAACTGGACTAGTCTCCCACACCCACAATAATGCCCAGCTTCCCCCCCCCCTCCCCAAAAAAAGGCTCTTCACCAAGCCCCCAAACACATTGGTCAAGACCAACAGCCGGGATCTCCAGCCGCCCAGAAAGTTCTCGAAGCATGCAAGGGAAGACGCACAGAGGGTGAAACACTTCCACGGATTTCTAAGAACTCTCTGAAATGGGAGTCCACATCCTGTAAAATTGCTGTGCAGAGAAAAAAATGGCGAAGAGACTTAACTCTGCAGTAAAGCTAACAGAATTAAGCAATATTGATGTTTCTTTTAAAAGAAGGCCAGACCTGTCTATTTATCAATAAATAAGCAAACATTAAACATTAATTTTAAAATGAATATGTTTTTCTTAACACGACATCTTTAAGTGAAATTTATTTTAAGTCTACGCGAACCATGTGCATGCAACATACAATGTTTTCTCCAATATTCTCAACCTTATACTCTCATACAATTGAAATGCTGGTAAAGCTTACTCGTCATAACTATAAAACACTGCTAATCGATCGTGATTAGAAACCTTAATGCAGCGGTTTTCAGTCTTTTAGCATTTAGGACCATATTTTCACACATCATTCAAAATTGTGTTCCGCCTTTTAGTGATATTTGTTGAATTTCGCTCACCTTCCTATGGATTTTCCAACTTTCAAAGAATTATCTTACACTGCGCACTGATGAATATTTGTATCTTTTATATTTTGGCATCTTAGAAATTGATTTCGAACAATTTAAGAATGAATTAATAAAATAATTTATTTGTTACATTTTAGAATTGAAGAAGGAAAGTGTTTAATGAAGAATTATTAATTAAACAAGTACATTTGTAATTAATTAATTTAAATTAAAAATAGAAGTTCAGAATTGGTTATTCATTATTTCTCTTATTCTTTACACTCATTTATTATATGTTCACACAACTGCGGTTGAAAAATAAAAAAATGTGAGGTGCAGGGTTCATGTCAAAATGTTTTTTCTTGTTACTTCTAAGTATTTAGCTATTTATTGAGAGTTATATTTTATTTTCGCATTAACATAATTTTTCTTATCTTGATTTTAGTTATTTCTTTCATTCAATTTTGTTTTTTTTCTCTATTCTTTGTGTTTCGTCTTAAGTTATTACTCAACCCTCCAAGCTGGTGAGGCTCCACAAGTTGAGAATCACTGGTCTACAGTGACATTCGTTCCATGACGGCCATGATACTGAAACTCTGATGTTTTTGCATAGTTTGTAATTACGGTAAAACATTTTTTTAATGTCACAAATTTTAGAGAATGCTTTTACCTCTGTAAGAGCTTAAGATTTAATCCATTGCTTTTTGTATACCGTTATATCTGTTTTTATAGCGTATACGTTTACTGCTTTATGTATGCTCTTCATAGTAAATATGTCTTGTAAGTAGCCTTTTTTAACAAATAATGTCGTTTTGTTTTCAAATTTAAAGTTTTCTTTTTCATGTGCCTAGTAAAGAACTTCTAGTTTCATCTGTTTAGTAAGAAACTCTCAGGCAAACCAGTTATAAGAAACTTCTTTTTCTAAAAGTGTACATTTCACATTCTTGTTGAATAAATATTTTAAATCTCTAAGCGGCCTAACCGGAAAATTCAACTCTTAGAAATAATCTTTTATAGTGGTTAAACAATATTTTTTTTCTTTCAGTTCCACAAGTCTCAGTGGAGAAAACAATCCATCAGCAGCTTGTAGTGTTGCTTTACATATTTGCTTAATTTATAAGCATTATTTTCCCTTTTACGATGACATTTTCCATTTGAAATGACAGCATTTCCTCAAAATGCGTACATCTGATGAAGGCCACACGTAAGAATTTTGATGAAGCACTTATATGTGGTTTTTTTTAAATTTGCTTTGTGTCAATTCATCAATAATAATATAATTAGCAAATTCGGTTTATCTCTAGTCAATGGTCGCTGGAATTTCAAATATTCTTGGGTTTAATATCTCTATTCTTCTAAAAAGAATTAGAGAAAATAAAAAAAAATTAGGAAAACAAAAGAAGCAAATGCTTTAAACCAAGTATTCTTAACAAGTATAAATACCATAAGAAGAAATGATAATAGATACCATCATCAATTTTGTAGTTTCAATTTATGAAATATCATTATAAAACTTACGTAAAGCGAAAGAAAAATTTTATTCAGTAAGTAGCAACACAAATATCAGAAACTGACTATTTGACATAAATGTTTGGAAAGAATCAACATCTTTTCTTTTCTAAAAGGCATTGAAAATAAACGATTTGATGAGTTCTGCTAAAAAAAGTATTTTATCCTATTTCAACATACCAACCCTAAATCTGGGGACCTGTAGGAAAAACGCACCGATAGAAAATTCAATTTCTGTTAAACAAAATTCTTCGCATTATAACGAATATGCCTTGGTAGGCGATAAATAATATACATAATGTATAATATTATTGAAAATGAATTTGAAAATTGATAAAGTTGAAGATTACATCCAGAAGCTGTATAGGAATTTCAACCACGTCAAGAGTCATCCAAATCCAATTATCAGGTGTCAAGCATTTTTCACCCTCAATAAAGAGAAACATGCATATTCCTTTATATGACTACAAAATGCCCCCCCCCCAAACTCCCTAATTTGAGACAGGCCGAGCTGAAATTTTTTATTGCAACTTCAAAATTAAATAAATCTTAATTGAACTCGCTCCTAAATCTAGTTCAAAGGGGCTTCTGTAGTTAGCTAAACTTCCCAGGCTTTCACAAAATCTCTTTTTTAACATTCAGGTTAAGGTGAAGTGCGAAGGCACAGGGAACTCAAACGAATATCTAAAAGCCAAAGAACATTACTTACAGATATAAAAAGTTCGTATTATCGAAGAACAGGTTCGACAGCATGATACACAGGTAGTGTACTGAAATGATGACTTCATCGAAAAGAATGTGAAAAATGTCCTCTACATACAGTGTTTGAAATGCATTCAGTCATAAAATTTCGCTTATTCTTTCTAAATATCCATAGTGGTTAGGGTCGAAGTATCCCTGTTCAGAGTACGGTAGAAAAGAAAAAAAAGACAGTAGGGTTCAGAACGCCAGATCTCGGCGGGATGCATTTCAGAATATGTTGAAATAAATAAAGTAGGAAAAAAGAAATTAAGAAAGAAAGGAAAAACCGTCAAAGAGTGACTTTTTTTGCTTTAGAATCACATGCATTGATTTAATCGATATTTTGGTATTTATAACAATTGTTAGTATTACACTCCTATACCACTTGCAATTTGTAATTATAATATGCATATCGATCGAATTACTTTCACACTAGCGACGTTTGCCTGTTTCCTCCTATATCAAATAGTCGCTTGTGTAAACATTCATTTTTGAAACATTTAACATCTTACGTTTCTTAATATTTTAAAATGCCGAGATTAGGCGTCCTTGTGAGCACTTGTTTTTTCTCTACGCTTCTCTGAATAGGGAACTTTCAATTCTAATCACCCAGTGTATTGAAAAGCAAGACTGAGACATTCGTAACTGATTTGAAAATAAATTACCTTCGGTTTTTCTTATAGGAAATGAGTCGAAAGGGTACTCAATATAAAGAAATTTGCGAGTTCTACTTAAATAATCTACTTAGAGGTTAAAAAACTGCGAAGTAAGGAAATTCAGCTTATTGAATTCTCAAATTAGATTACTACATTCAGTAATGGGAGTTGAAAGAGATGACAACTTCACGAGACACAATTTCTTAGAAAAGTGGTTTGAAGTCTGTATATGAATTTTATAGACTGGTTCAGCAACCTTTGGAATATGAAAGTTCCAACCTCATTCTTTCTAAAATAACGTAAAGACGTTTATCTGCGTTTCGCAGTAATACGTGCATAATTTTCACCCTTACTCTAAAAATTTATCCCCCTCCTAAAATTTCTGAAATACTTTGTGACATTTCCGAAAATCTGGATGGATAAACAAACCAATGAAGAAATAAACAAACGAAACATGTCCTTTCATTTCTTTTGACCTCTCGCTTAATGAGAGGGCTGTAACACGGACTCCTTTTTTTCCGAAATGGGCCAACACATTTTGAGTCATGCTTCTATGAAACCTAGGGAAAGACATAGGATTACGGGAAAACAGGTAGTCATTTCAACACTTCAAGAAATAGATTAAATAACTAAGTGAGGATCACTCGCCCACTCTTGTGACAACGATCGTGCTCTTTTGATGGATCTCCAAAAACGACATATTTCTAACCTTGAAGAGGGGTACTCTAACTCTTCAATAGCCTCGACACGACCCCCCCTCCACAAAGCGAGTGCTGCCACTCTCTCAACACTTAGTCCCAAGCTCGCAGGTGTTCTTTGCAGCCTTGGCCTAGAAAAGCGAAATGCATCATTAAATCTTCCTCGTATGATTCCAATTTAACCGCCCTCTTCTCTCTGGAGTTTTTGATGGTACGGACGAGTTAAATGTCTTGGTAAAAGTAAAGAAGGAAAATAAATAAAAAGTTATTATTATTATTTATTATTCTTTTTCGGTTTCTCTGCTTCATTTAGTGGGCATGTGCAGGGATAAAGAGAAATGAGTTTACTGGAAAGCAATATAATTTTTTTTTTCGGTATACGAAAAGACAACGTTTATGCGGTCTTGCGAGGGAGTGTCGTAATTGAAGTTTTTTTAATATATTTTTTTATATTCACGATTGGTAGAAAAATGATTGGCTGACTAAGCAGACGGAATCACTTGGTAGTAGCATCAATTCTATTTAGTTAAAGGCCTTGAGACTTTCTAAGTTTTATTTTGTAAGCATTTTCAGGAAACAATAAGATGACTTACATGGTCAAGGAACCAAAAGAAGAAAAACGTTCATTTTTGAATTTCTTAAAGCAGGTAACTCAAGCGACTTCTTAGAATCCAATCCGTTCATAATTTAACAGTAGGAAAATAGTAAAGACAGTTTTGATATGTGTCAAATGTGCAGCAGTTTTAAAAATTAAGGACATGGTCAAATTTTGCTTGTTCCTCTAGTTTCAAGAGCCTTTGGTAGAAGGGACAAGTTAAACGTCTCGGGTAGAAAAAGAAGAAAAGGTTAGATAAAAAAAGTATTTTCGGAGTTCATCTGGTTTAATAAATAATCGGATAAAGTTCATTATGTGTACGGACAAATAAAAATGAGTTTACTTGTCAATAATAATTTTGATTTTTTATATTAAAAAAGGAATGTTTATGTACTTTTGCTAGAAAGAGTCCGAGAACTTTAAAATAAGGCAGCGTTCGCAATTGTCTGAAAAACAAGTGGCTAAGTAGAGACAAATTCCCTTGGTGGCGCCATTAATTACCTTTATTTAAAGGCCTGAAGTCTTCTTAGCTATCGGCATTAACAGTAAGGTAGCTTCTATAATCAAGCAATGTGATAGCCCTCGTTTCCAAAAAATTGTAATGTATAGGGCATTTCTTCATAATATAGGGCACAATATATAGGATATTCATTCAATCTATACACGATTTAATAGGGTTCTTCGGTGGTCTCGGCTTCGGAACCGGAAGGTCGCGGGTTCGTGATACGATTGTAATGAAAATCTGCGACATACGTATGCTGGCCCAAGGAACCTTAAATCCTCGAATTGAAAATTCTCCCGCTGATATGGTGTACTTTTTTGGAGAGAAGGATGTCCACTCAGATGGTGTCCTTGTCATCTGATTACAGTTTAGTATAAATAGTCGCCGGACACCATCTTACACCAGTCTGCGATAGTGAATACCTCACGTGTGTTAACTGTTTTATTCACAATTTGAACTGTGGAACCAATTTATCCATTAATCATTCTACCAAGGATAAACATTTCTTCTGTTATTCTAATGAAATAGCAATTTACAAACAGTCTAGAGACTACATTTAGAAACCTTACTAATTCTAAAGAACTTCTATAACAATTTGAAATTATTATTTTACTTTTCTATTATTCAGTGTTGATATTATTTTGCCCAAACATTGTTCTATTATTACTTATTCAATATAAAACATAATTCTTCACTGTAAAATATGTAAAAAGTTGTAAATCAACATGTTGTAAACAATCAAAAGTTGTAAAAAAACATGTAAACAATTTATTCTACTCTATCTAATTTTTTTGTGTGTGGAATCAATAAAGATTCTCTACGCACACCCATCCAAACTGCAAATCGGAGATCTTTATCTCTGGAGGCAGGGGTATGTCATAGTGTAAAGTAAAGTATAAAACGGTTCATCTCAAAATAGGCCTAGGATATCTTAGGAAAGGGCGTTAATCTAACTAACCTAAATTATGAATC
>BGPR01000032.1:1019694-1102039 GCA_013235015.1 Araneus ventricosus | reverse complement strand
ATTGATTTCTGCAGAAGTTATATGGCATGAAATAAAGGAAAAAATTAAAAGAGTAAATTTATTTATCAAGTGTAAGTTTTCTCGATTAATGTAAGTTTTCTCGATTTTATAAGACTTCTACAATGAATAAATCTTAACTATTTTTGGTATTATTTGTAATTTACATGAAATATAAAGTGCATATGCAATATTTTATGAAAAGTTTGCAGATGTGTATCAGAGAGTCTCATTTATTTCTTACATTATTTTCTGAAACAAGAAATACAAGATTTTATATTATATAGCTTCAAAACGTATTGCTAATAAACTGTTAAAGACTAAAATGTCTTCAGATTATAAAATGCAAGTCGCAGAAAACGTTTAATTTATTTTTTATATACATGTTAAAACACGTGTTGTATACTTAAGGGCTCCTAAAACTGAAGCAATATTACCTATTTAAAACAATATGTATTTCTATGTTTGTCAATATTTGGTTAAGAAACGTTAACAAACTTATTCGATATTTTTTTTCCTCGATATAAATTTTGTTCACTCTAAAACTTTAATTTCCTTGCTTTTTCCAACGCAATAAATTAATTATGTTTTCTAAAACGGTATAGGTACTATAAGATGTTGTGTTACCAAATGTTTTGTAATACCATCTTAAAAAAATTCAAAATCCCAATTTTACGAAAACCAGATATAAGCCGTTAAACTGGTTCTTAAGATAAATTAATCGTCAGAAATTTCCAATTGAAATCCACTTGCAACTAAATGTAGAATCGAATACGTAAATAAACATTTAGGAGAAAAAAATCTAAATTAACCTAATATCCACTTAATTCTCTATTCCATTACTTCAACCGGAGCTTTAGTCATGATGTCTTCTGCACCTTTCTGGTCAATTGAATAGTGAAGAGCACTAAAAGTATAGGGTGAGATAAGCCCCAGACAGGCCACTATGTCACTCCTCTTTATTTCTTATGCTAAGAACACTCCAAAAGAAATATTTCTCGTGACCATTTAACTTTTTGCTCCAAGTCTTCATCAGAGGTCGAATTGGCATTGACTATTACTAAAGGGTTAAGTCTGAAGTCAATGCAATTGCTGTCAAGCGCAATGCATAATAAAAGGAAGATTTACTTCACGGAATGCTTAAAACTAATGCCATAAATATTTATGTTTACTCCTCAAAATTTCGAAGTTCAATGTTCGCGAATTTGACTTAAAGAAGAGAAACGTAATAGCGTCTCAAGATGGGAGGTTTTCGAGTTGGCACTCTTAAAACGAAACGCAATTGAACTGTTGGATCCCTATTTGCATGATGATTCTTGAAATGACGTCTTTTCTTTCTTATGTTGTCAGATTTGTCTTGATTGCTAAATATGATGCGTTACACCGTCCGGAACTCTTAGCTAAATCTAGATTGCCGTTCAGTGGCGAGGACAGAGTGTCAATTTTTTGGTGCTTATTAAGATATACTATCATTAAATGAAATCGTAAAATAACCGAAAGATGAAAAAACTCTCTCTTATAAACCTTTAAACGGGAGGTTCTAATCTCAGAACGTTAATATAATATGGAGACTCTGGCGAAGAGGTAGTACAGTGATTACACTTCTTTTGAAATCACTGGAAGATAAGACCTGGAAAAATGGAACTGCTTGTGTGAGTAAAATCGGATGGTTAACTCACAAAGAATAGCTCTTCGAGTTTCCCATTTTTGACTTCTCTCACCAGCAATAAACCTTTCTTTGACACATGCGGTGATATAAAACTATCGGGTTTTACGGGGAGCAAAACTATCTACAGGGTGATTAAAGGATGGAAAAATTAGTTTCGTTAGAAACTTAATTTAGTTCGATTTATTTTCCATTTTGAAGCAATATAAAGGCTATTTTGGGACGTACTTTGGAACTATGGTGAGATGACAAGGAACACTTCAGCTGGCGCCCTCACCAAACTTCCTTATCACACCAGCGGAAAGACGTTTGACCCTCGACGTCAGATTTAACGTTCACCAGATTCACATACATGGCAGTTTAACGGTGGAATCGGCTTTCGAACTTGGGACTCTCCTCCCCTCGGTGAACTTGTCACTGCGGTCCCCAGTTCCATGAGAAAAGTAAAATCCTAATTGTTAACGGTACAGTATCTGTACCAGCCTGTACGAAAAGAGAAAAGTTTTTTCTAGTAGAACATCTTTACTCTCCTTGCGGAAAAGGGGAAAAATCATTACTTATTCATTCCTACTCAATTTAGTTATCATTGTATGTTAATTTTCATATATCAAACACATTTTCCGTATGATATTATGCATTTTATTCAACTACGTCATATTACTTCTGGGAGCAACCGTACATCTCGAAGACTATCAAGTCACAGATTTCAAGTGTAATTTCAAAGACCTATGAAAATGATATTTTTAAGTTTTTTAGTTTTCTCTAGTTTTGTAAATATTTATAAAATAAAAAAGTTTATCTGATTGAATCAGTTGCATGAAAAGTATTTTTAAAGGGATAAAATAATCATTCGTATTTTGACATAGACTAAACACAACTCTAGAATTTCACGGGCAAAGTAGAAAACATTCGTTAGTCAATTATATTATCAGGTTGGAATTCTTCCCGAATGGAGTTATTTCTGAAAAATGGTTTAAAATTTAATCAGCAGAGAAAAATATTTGCACAGGATTTCTACAAACATGATGACTACCTTATCAGGATTCTAAGAATTCGAGCAGTTTTTATCGTCATTTCTTTTTAAATATTTGTTTACAATGGAAATAACCAGACGTTAATTGCGTATTTAAAGTCGCAACACATACCAAACGAAACTGAAATTAATTTGGTAATAATCTTTAGCCTTGAAAATTGTTTTTGTTTCCATGTGAAGAAAACTAAGACAGGATAAACCGACATCTGAGCAAGAAATTTATTTACTGTAGATATATGAGTAGGCATATGAGTAATAACTATTGAGATTCCTCTGGTGTGTTATTTTAACTAATAAAACTAATTAAAATCATTCCATTTTGAAAAGGAGAGGTCAAATATAAGCAATATCCATTTTCTTAATTCAAAAAATCAAATTTGGCTAACAAACGCAATAATTTATTTCTTAACAGTTGAACTCTCTCTACTTTCTGCGATTATTTGACTAAAAGTCTTAGTTATTACATTGTTGCTCACTGGAGCATAATATTTACTTTAATAGTTTCATCAACGATTGTGTTTTTATTTTAAAAGTAATCACCTATACTAAGTTGTTAAATTGGTTTAAACTGATGTCATTTAAATGGTGTATCTTCTATCAGAAGAAAATCCTGTAGTTTGTTATATTTAAAAATATACGCTGAAAATAAAATAACAAACCTTGTTAAATTTGCCTCCTTTTATGTAGCTTCTTTTCAATAAATTGAATGAAATTATTAGTTGCTAATTTTTAACGTATTACACTGATAGCTTTTAAAGTACAATGGACGGTGAAAAGAGTACCTGTAAAGAAATCGAAATTGGTACTTTACAATCTTAATACCTTATTAACAAACATGTCATTGGAAAAAAACCCGAATATTTTTATTTTTATACCTTTTTCATTTTTTTTATTTTGTGCATAACAGCATCGCTCCACTCGTTTTTTTCACTTTGCTCACAACAAAACAAAATTACGATGAACAACCACATTTTAAAATGTTTATACCGTACATTCGTATTATTATAGAATTTAACACGAATAAATTATTCATGAGAAGTGTTTTAACCTTTTTTTAAATAAAAAATCTGTTTAAACAATAATTTTAGCTCAGTATTTTATGGTCACTAGCTTAAATATCTGAAACCAGCATACTTGGACTTGTAAAATATTCTATTAGTTAATATCCGAAAAAAAATTATTTGGTTGTAGAAAGGAATTCTGATAATTTTTTGCATGTTAAATTATAAGAAATTAGCGGCTGTTTTATTACTGAATAAGTACCCTAAGATATACAAAGCGATTAAAAGGAAAGAAAAACCCCATTGAGATTGTGTTCTATTTTTAATTTGAGGACATTTTGTATTCAACGTAAATATGCTATTGTCACATTTCTTCCACTTCTTGTTCTTATTTTGAAAAAAAGAAACCAATTTTCCTTCGATATTATTCCTATTTTGAAATGTTTGAACTGTATAAAAAAAGTGTTTGCTTTCAGAGAGACAATCGAAAATATCTTTCTTCAAAATCGATAGAAAATCAGCTAGTAAGGTGGTATGATCGTTTAAGAAATATCCAACGACAAACAAAACTGATGCAGATAGATACTTCTATCTGTCACAGACGCTATTTTGTTCTAGCTTTTCGTTTTTGCATACAACGCATATTTACGGCTTTTATGTTTCTTTCGTCGAATTGTTTTATTTCTTGCTCTTTTTAATTTCTTGTATGCGAAGTATACAAAGAGCAAGTATTGTAATCGCGAAACAGAAATTCGACCTCGAGTTCTGGTTGGAATTCCGCGTTTTAGGCCTCCGTGAGTCCTAAAATATTTTTCGCATTCTACCTGTCTGTGAGCACGATAGTTCTGAAACGCAACAAGCTGGACTTAAATACTGAACTTCGTATGCGATCTCAACACCAAAATTGTCGATTTCTATCGAATTTTGGAAGACTTCCGCCAATGGGATATTGTTTGGTCCGTCCGTGTGCATGTGAATATATCAAACCAGCGGGATTGGCCTCCCCTAAACATTCTCGTATACTTATTTCTCAAAAACTCTCGTATAGCGTGTCAGTTCCCGCACCCCGCAAAAATTTCAAATCTGCTCTATTCCCAGAACGCAACAAGTTTCTCCAGCACATGTAAAAACAACAAACCAAACGGAAATAAAATAATCCGAGCAGGATCAAAATTCGCGAAAAGGGAGAAAAAGGAGGCAAAAGGGGAGAAAAAGCTCCAAACAGGAGTCATTAAACATAAGCCTTTCGTCATGAAGCCGTTGAATATCATGCACACGAATTTACTTCCAGTACGCATGCGTGTGTAGATAACGGATTCGTTTCAAAAGTAAAAAAAATGAATATGCAATTTGAACACCTCTTTTTTAACCTATTAAGATGAAAATTGGGCACAGATTTATAATTAATGTTAGCATCCGTGATACCAAGTTTTATTTATCTAAGCCAAAGGGCTTATGAGATATAATTTTTACAAGTATGCGATTATACAGACTGACAGACAGTCAACCCTTTGACGGATTTGGCCCAACATTTTATACGGACCTACATTCATAATGATAAAACTGTGCACCAAATTTTATTCATCCAGCTATTCAAGTTTTTGAGTTATAGTGTTCACATGAACGCGGACAGACTTCCCGTAGACGGATTTTGTCCAAAATTTGATAGAAACCTACAATGTGTCAAGATCACATACCAAATTTCATTCCCGTAGCTCTAATAGTTTTCGTGTTAATGTGTTCACAGACACACAGACAAATATAATTCCAAAATTGTGTTTTTCGGATTCAGGGATGTCTAAAACGTGGAGATTCGTCAAAATATCGAGTTCGAATTTTTTGACGATTACAATACTTTCTCTTTGTATACTTCGTATACGAAAAAGTAAAAAGCCATCAACTAGATAGTTGGAATTTGGCTGCGTATAAAATTTTATACCAAATCCGATAAACGGTTGATTGCCTGTCGGTTGGTCTCGCTAATAGAGTGTTTGTGAAAGCAATAATTAAAAAAAGCAACAAGATGGAAAGATAAATTTCAGTATGTGATCTTAAAACAAAAGTTTGGCTCAAATATTTCAGAGAGTACACTGACTATTTATTTGTGTGTTCGTTTGTATGTGAACACGTAATCTCAAAAACACAACGGCTAGATAATTAATAATCTTTAGTATGTAATCTTGACGCCAAACTCGTAGAACTGTATCAAATTATGAACCGAATCGATCAATGGGTACGGCTCCAAAATGTATAATCGATTATCTTCACCATACGTCGAAGCTAGGCACAAAACGCTCCATATTGTGGAAATATTCGAGAAAATCTAGGGATGAACACTCCAGCTGATTTGAAAAAATAAAGATGATAGAATGTTTTAAATGTCTTTCAAAAAGTAACTTAAAGTTACACTGAAATGATTAGACACCAAAAAATCTGATAATTGATGAATTTTTTTAATGTGCAAACGCAAGTCTCAAGTTAGGAATGCCTTAACTTTTCACTTTCGAAGAACACAATCTTTTCACGAATAGGTCAACTATTCGGTCTTCCGAAAAAAATATCTTTGGTTTTAGTTATCTTAACGTCCCGTTTAGAAGCAACACGTGGGCTATTTCGAGAAGAACCTCAAAACCACGACACTCGAACCGGCACCCCGCTTTCCAAACTTCCGAACCATACCAGCAAGAAGACGTTTGGCCATCACCGTCAAATTCAACGTTCATCAGGCCCACATATTTGGTGGAATCAGGTTTCATATATTGAACCCTTTGGCTCCGAAACCGAGACCTTACCACTAGGCCACCGCTGTTTTCACACGAAAAAAATATCCGAACTTTGAAAATCGAATGTTTTTAATGAATGAAAAAATTATTTTATTGTTTAATTTAATTAACGATTCTGGGATTTGTTTAGAAATTAATTTTCTTCGTTTTTTTTTAATAATTTAATTAACGTTTTTGAGATTTGTTCTAAAAGCAACTTTTAATGTAGACTCATATCAGTTTCATAACATGATCTTGTTTGAAATTAAGTATTTTACTGTTTGTTATTTTTACTCAGAAGGGGAAAATAACTAAAATCTCGTCAATGAAGATCTGCAACAAATTTGTTCTTTCATTACTCTAGAATACCTTATGAAATGCAGAACAGATTTCACAGAACAATAAAAGTTATTATTGGTGATATTTTGTTTTTAGCCTTAGAAACTTTTGCATCCAACACGTATGAGACGTTCTTATTATTTTTTCCACCTTTTCTTATTCTGTGAAATTAAATTTATATTTTTCTCTGACTGTTAACATATTTAGATTTTAACATTCTTTTCTCAAAATGCAACTTAATAGTTAGACCGAAATGATTCGACGAGAAAAATTCTTAAAGCCGAAGAAATTATGATAAAGGAAATAAAAGCTTTAAGAATTATTTGCCATCCTGTGTACTCCAATAGACGGACTTACCATTTAGGTCAGTTATACAGTGTGTCCACAAATTTTGTATGCAATTTAACCCCTTCGAGACGAGCGCCGCATATGTGCGTTTCAGCTTGACTCATCTCAGGGCCGACCGCCGCATCCTTGTGTTACGTCGAAAGTGTTGCTGTGGGCCGAGAGCCGCACATATGCGTTTGGCTTTTGGAACAAAATGTTTTCTATCAGATGGCGGTACTATTCCATTTTTCTTGCAAAAGATTGGTCCCGTACATTAGTATTTCTCTCTCCGAGGCCAGATTGTAGTCGGCCACGTGTCTGTGAATTATTCTATTAGAATTATTTGATTTTTGAGAGTATAAACAGAAACAAGTGCTGGCGAGTGTAAATAGAAGCATGTGTTAAAGAGCTCTTTAACTCATTTTGGAGTGATTGGTTTATAGTTTCTCCTCTCGCTTGGGTTGAGATTTTATGGGATCTCCCCATATCCTTCCTTTTATGGGGAGATATTCTGTCAAGGGTTTTTATGCCTCTCTGTTTTATTTTTGCAGTTATTGCTAAAAGAACGCGTTAACTTTCCGAGGAGGAAATATGTAAATTTTTAAATGACAAATCTATGGATTTTTCCGACAATAGTGATAAAGCAATAAATTATTAGAGTTCTTTAGATAGTTATGAATCAATAAATTCTGAATTAGAAGAGGATAGTACTAATATATTGATTCCAATTCCGTCATCTCAGTGGAGTCCTAAAATAGAAGATTTTTCAGAAGGCTTTGAAGAGTTAATTATTACAATTTTCTTGAAGTATTTTATAATATTGAAAGTTAATATTTATTTTTACCTATATTTTCGAATTTAGCACCAATAATCTAGTATTTATTTAGGTACTTTTAATTATAGAAGAAAACTATATTTTTATTTTTTAGTATTAAAAATCAAGTAGTTTAATTAAACTTTTTTTATGATTTAGAATATGACATCGTTTACCGCATATTTAAAAATGGTTTCATTTCTATGTAAAGGACATTTTTTATGCATTATTATATAACGCGCACTTTTAATGCGTGTTAGGATTAGCGGGAAAAAATGCTTCGGCCGGTGGGCACAGAATGCTCTTGCCAGCTCCCGGCCTGTGGGCACGTTTCCTTCAGCGAGCGGCCGTCCCGAAGGGGTTAAAGTAGTTGTAACTATGTAAATATATGTGATAGAAGAAATTGGTGAAAAGGAAAGCTGAAGTTCTAGTTTTGATTTTGTCTTCAGAAATTCAACAAAAATAATTTATTAATCAAAATCAACATTGATCCATGGCTTCACTAGATAAGAAAGTAAATTCTTGACTGGCTGAACTAAAATCTACCACAGATGTCCACCGAAAGACCATAATGCAGTACGAAAAAAAAAAAAAAACACAGACATTCTATATACTTGTGGATGAAAAAGTTTAAAGAAGCCAACAAAGGACATAATTTACTTTCTCTTCTAGTGAAGCTATGGGTAAACAGCGATTCTGTAAAATGAGGGTTTTTTAAGTTTCTAAAACTGAATTTTTTTCAAAATAAAAAATAAAATTAAATACATCCAACTTCCTAAACCTGTTTAATATATCTTTAATATATCTTTTTTGTACAAATTATTGTACAAAAAAGTTATTCTTATCTTTAAAAAAAAATGGATCTCGATAGTTTAATGTATCTCCACTTTTTAAATCTTCCTGTGTCTGAAAAAAAATTCCTTTTTTTGGAATTATATCTATCTGTTAACGTTATAAATGAAAATTGCAAAAAGCTAAAAGAATGAAAATTGGTAATATCGCTCTTTACGTCGTAATTGTTGATCTGTAGAAAATGGTGGAACTAAATCCGTCAACTATCTGTCTATTCGCGTATATATGAATGTGATAGTTCAACATTGGAACAAGCTAGAGGGATAAATTTAAGTACGCGATTTTTACACAAAAATTGTAGATTTGAATCAAATTTTGTACCAAATCGGTCAAAAGGAAAAGGTACCGTTCCAAAATGCATATCATATTTTCTGTTCACTACCATACGACAAAGCAAAACACAAAACGCGCCAATTTGCGGATGCATACGAGAAAGACCAGAGGAGGGCACTCCCGCAGGGTTAGATTCTCTCTATCACATAAACACCCAACAACCATTTTAAATTTCACGCTAACTTTTTCGATACCCTACAGAACCTTCTGAAGAATTTTTCCATTTTCCAGAAATGAACGTTTTTGACATTTTAAACTTTAATTTTAATTTTATACTTTAATTAACGTTTTTCATATTCACTAAGTAGTGTATTTTTTGTACTGATTTCAGTAATCTCTAACATTGCTTAAAAGTAAGCACTTGATTGCTGCATCTTTGTAAATGGCAAGTTGAAGTAGGAGTGACGGCTAATGATCTGTAGGAGATCTACTGAGTATTTATTCCAGAATAACTTATGAAAGGCAAATTGTTAAAGTGAAATTAAATGACCACAAGAATTATCACACAGAGATACTTTGTTTTTAGTTTTATGATACTTCTGTATCATAAATGTATGGGTAATGTTATCCACTTCCTGTTCTTATTCTGTAAAAATAAGTATTAACTTTTCCTCTTAGATATTTCGAATGTTTCAACTTCCTTCTCTCCTAGCGCAACTTAAATGAAATAATTAGATGGAGAAAAATTCTTAAAGCCGAGGAATTTTTCAAAGAGAAAACGGAAGCCTGAAGATGAAAAACCAAGACGTATTTATTTTTTTTCCTCTAGAAAGAGTCCAGACCTTTTTGCAGATAGGTCAGTTATTCGACCTCCCGAAGAAATCTCCACTTTCGAGAAACGAATGTTTTTAATGTATACTCCTCAGATTCATTAAGAAATCAGCTTTTTGCTTGTACTCATCTTAGTAATTTCTAACTTTGCTTAAAAGGTGGTTCAAAGTTCACGGCAATGGAAAACGCACATTTTTTTTTCTCCTGTTCCTGTTCATTACTGTAGGAGGAAAAAAGGGTTAATGATTTAGTAAACAGCCTTCAGCAATAAGTAACGAATAAACTGCTTTCAGTTTTTTTTCTGAATTATATTTCCTTCGGTTGCTACAGTATAGTCATTTACAGGAAATGCGCATTTACTTGTCTTACTCGAACTGGTTTAATTCTGTTTGCTTCTTATTCATGCTCTAAGTATATCATTTGAGAAAGATGAGTATACAATTACACTGCAGAAAGGTTTAAGTGTAACGGAGTAAATGCTTTCAGCTTTCCATTTAGGAACATTGTAATTTATTTTCTAGAAGAAGATTCATGTGTCATCCATTTCATGAGCAATTACTCATCATGTTTAGTCAAAATCAAAGCGCTAATTGATGACGCTATATTGTGGCACATGGTCTTAATTCCTGCATATTTTACATTCCATACTGCATGAAAAGTCAAAAGACGTGAATTAGCGGCTCTCGTCATAAACTGGAATGACGAAAGACAACAGTTCTTGTCTCCCAACAACGTGTTAAGATGAAGTCAAAATTATTCGGGGAAACAAACATCAGTCAGTTGGTCTTATTTGTAAAATTCATATTTTTTATAAGGAATAAAATCAGTCGAACTATTTAATGTACATTTCCTACACTATTTATTGCACTTATTTCGAGTTTAACAAAGCACTTATTTCAAATTTAACGAAGCAAATATTGAGGTCGTTCAGGAAGAAGTCACTAAGTCCAAAAACGTGGTTTTGAGATATAGCCAATTTAAACTTTTAAGTCGCTATGAAAAAAAGTTAAAATTATTTTATAGACTTCTAATTTCTACAGCAGGTTTACTGATGCTTAGATAGCTGGTTTATATTATGAAATAATCAATTGGAAGCTCTAATTGGCTGAAATAACCCGTCAAAGGGAATTTTTGTGGACTTTTGCCTGCCAAAATATAGACAGCTTCTATGACTTCTTTTGAAGAAGTAATAATTTTTTAATTGAACTGTTTTGTTTACAGCCAGAGTTTGATAAATTTTTATGAGTACCAGTTATACATTCACAATGTTAGCACAGAAAAATATATTAATAATTATAATCTATGCTAACATTTCAACCTATTAAACTGCATTAGCTATTTACGCTAAAGCAGACTTTACTATTCATCACATAATGTGTTTATCACATCATAGTAACAAATAATTTTTGCAATAGCAGACATGTATTTTAATGACACCTCACCTTTATTTTACTTCTATACAAATCCAACTTCATTCTCTGAATCACTTTCCTGGCGAAGTTCCGGATTTAGATTCGCAGTGGTTTTTGAACTTTATTTATAGCAAGGATTTATACTATGAATGAATTTCTTGTGGTAACACTCCTTTTTATATAGCTGGATAAGGTCATTATATTTCTATTCAGAAATCGGAGAGGAAGAAGTATAAGCCCAGAATGAATCTGAGGAATAAACGTGTCCAGGAGCCAGCTGTAGTCCAACAAAAGTCTCGAACAATTTCAGATTTCACCTACGCCCCCTCCCCCGCACACACTTCCGGTCATTTCACCCTCAGTGTCCACTTGTCGAAGTCTGGGAAAGCATTATCATACCTTTCCAGCAGTAGGAGGTAATCACTAAGTCCTTTAACCCGGCTCATAAACGCCGAAACTCGATCAGCCAAAAATCACTAAGTGGATTTCTGCCTGAAGAGAAAAACGCTTTCAGGACTTAGTGAAATTTTAACATCTCTATATCTCAGCAACAAAAACTCATAGTCGTTAGCGAGTTTCACCAGACTGTAGAGAATTAATTGGAGATGAAGATTCCATATATATCTCAAAATCGAAAATGTTGGACTTTGTGACTTTTGCCTGAACGACGATGATATGCCCAAATGCTTATTTTTGCTTGAATAATTAGTTATGAACTAATTTAAACATGTGTTCAAAAATACTCTTAATTTTACAATTGCTAATAAAAGAATATGGAAGACCAAGAAAATTATATTATTAAATTAGAAAGTCGTCTCTCTGTTGTACATCATTGGAGATGAAGGCAACAGGCTGGTCCACTCATCCTTTAGAACATCTCAAACCGAACCAAATCTCTTTTGAAGACGGAGAAGCATATATAGCCCGAAAAGACATTATAAATATTTTCACAGATGGCTCGAAAACCGAACATGGAGTAGGAGCTGCCTTCTGCGTCTTGACCAATGACATCTGGGCCTACCAGTGGTCTTCTAAACTCAACGACAACAGCACCGTATTTCAAGCTGAACTAACTGCACTTCACGAAGCAGTAATATACGCATCTCATCTGCCGAACCACAATACCTCTAAAATACACGTAGACAATAAATAGAGCAAGTATCATGGCATCCTCCAATTCAAAGAGCACAAACGAAACAGCAAGAAAAATTTTCAAAATCCTCCTTTCAAATCCAAGAGTAAAAGTCTCTTGGGTTAAAGCGTATGCAGGCAATGAGAGAGCAGACCAACTGGTAAAAGACGCAATACAACATGGGCAACCCTATTCACATACTAAACTTCCTAAACCACACATAAAAGGCCTCCTCCGGAAGAGGATGCTTGAGGAGTGGCAAACCTCATGGAAGAATGACGATACAGGCAGGAAAATCTATAACATCTTGCCCTCAGTTAGTCTCCGTCCCACTAACTGGATTAGAGAGGATGTTATCTTCTTCTCTCAACATGGACCTTTCCCTGCCTACCTCAAAAGATTTCACCTGTCTGACAGCGATTATTGCAGTCGTGGTGGAATTGGCACGGCACTTCACTATGACACGGAGTGTATATATACAGAGTCTTGGCACATGAGGAAGCCAGCGCCAAACTTCGAACAAGAATGGCTGAAAAGGGTCGCCAATAACCTCGTCTCCAGGCAGAAAATTCGTGGGATTATCAAATTCACTAGCGAAAACATAGATCTTTTCCGGCCTCCCTAGCCTTCAACATCCCAGCGAGCTGAACTAAGTAGCTCAATCACCGGACATTCCACCTTCAAATAAAAGAAAGGTATTTCAACATCTAAAGAAAAGAAGACTACTATGAACTAATAGTGTAAAAGTGAAAATGCCTGTGCTGTACATAGTGTATATATTTCCTTCTTTTTGTTTATTTTGTTTTTCTTTTTCTTAAATAAAATTCCCGTGTCTTGCCCATCAAACCGTTCAGTGACCGGTCTGGTCACGGGTACGGGGGTAAGGGACGGCGTTCTGTTCTGTTGTACAACATTTAACCCATCCACTGCGTCGTTGGGAAATGAATAGAAGTTAGTCTGTTTCTTGCTTCATTCCGCGATTTCCGCGGGCTAGCGTGTTTACTTCTTACTGTTATAGAATTGAACTGCAATATATTATTAAAACGCTCCATATAAATAAGAATTCGCTTCATTTCGAAAGGATATGAACTTATTTGTAAACTTTACATTTTTAGCTTAGTTTTGTTAAATTAACGTCCTGTTTTGAAGTAGCACGAGGCTTATTTTGGGACGGACCTCGTACTTTTGAAACACGGTCAAATGACGAGGATGGCAGCTGCGTAATATCCAAATAGCGAATTAAAATTTTGCACAGTTGGAGATGTTAAAGGCCGCTGTGCCTTGATGGCAGATTCCCGGCTTTGAAATAGAATATTTATGCTATATTTGAATATATATGAATATTTGACTTTTTTTAAAGTTTAAAATATGAAACTAAACAATTTTGTAAGCCTTTTAAATTACTTAAAGGCTTCACTTTTGACCCCTTGCACTTGGATGTGTCCTCTCAGGCACCATTCTAGGTAGCGCATCATTTTACCATGTTTTGATTTCGAAAGTAAAAAAAAAAGTTCCTACGGAGTGACAGATTAATTTTTCGGAAACAATCCATTTATATAATTATATTTTTTTACTTCTCGAAGCAATAAAATAAGACCTAGTATGCAGTGAATAATTATGTATCTAATTACTTTTCCGAGTGCAAAGGGTTAAATATCTTTCCACTTTTATTAAATCAAGAGTTGAAATTATTGAGGCGTACACGAGGAAATATATGAAAAATGTATATAAATGAATGAATGAAAAAATAAATGTATATAAATGAATGAATGAAAAAATAAATGTATATAAATGAATGTTATATGAAAAAGTAAACGCTATATCTTTGCCGTTTCATAGAAATGCGCGCTGTAGGATTTTTTTAGTTTTAGTTATATTAAAGTTCCGTTAAGAAGCAACACGTGGGCTTTGGGACGGGCTTCGTGATTTTGAGTTGCTGTTAGATGAAGAGGGCGATACCTAAGACCCCCTCTCGAAACTTCCGCACCACACCAAGGGGTGGGGGTGGAACGCCCTGTGGGAATCGGATTACTTAGGAACTTTGTATAGTTGACGTGGAAATGAAATACAGAAAATTTTTGTTTTAGGTATACCAAAGAAAGACTTTAACAGCACCGTGTCTCTCATGGACTAATGATATAAAGGAGTACATACCTGTAGAAATTAGCCCCTAACTCAGTAAAAAAATTCTTTATTTGATAGCCGTGAAGATAAGTCGTTGAGTATATAAGATAGCAACTATACAGCTAATATCAATGTTTCGCACATCACAGAATCTTTTTAAATATTTTAACATTCTAGGTTTACTACTGTTGTTTTTGAACCTGTGTTCACGCATCTGTTTAAATGTGGCATTACCTCGACCCATTAAACGAAATGAAAATGCTTTTTGTATGCGATTCCATTGTTACACATATGCTTGCAGAAAACAATATATAGCTGGAGAAGAGCCCGGCAAATATTTGTCCCCCGAATTGAATACCCGAATCACGAAACACCAGTTTCGTCTAAAATGTTTCTTCAAATTGAAGTGAATATGCACACTGTAAAAAAATCCATAGATGAAACATTCAATAAAAATATCTAAAAAGAACTTCCGTTTAATGCTCTTATCTCTTAAACAGCTTAATTTAGTTATACCCGTTTTAAAGAACACGAGGGATATTTTGAGACGGATCCCTATTATTGAACCATGAACTCCTCCAGAACAAGTTCACAATGTAAAAGAAGCCTTTAGTGAGAGTTGACCCCCCCCTCCAACTCCTTTTTAACCCTGCAACTGTGAATCTTGCAATTTACTCGTATCCATTTTCTGCTGCATACCGAAATTTCCAAGGGTAAATGTGTTTCTTACCTCTTACTATTATAGCGTTGCATATAAATAACTATTCGCTCCGTTTGAAAACTATTTGGACCTATTTGCATCAGAAATTTGCATTAAAAAATTCTACACTTTGAGAGTAAAAAGAAAATATGGATCGAGAATCGGTTTTGAAAAGGAGGCAGTCATTTAAATTGCCATAATGATGTCATATTGAGAAGCCGTTATCATTTATTAGGCCAAAATCTATGGGTTTCATATGAAAGTGTACGTGGATGCAGTGACGTAGTAAGTGTCAGTGGCACCAGAGGCGTGGTACTTTTTCACCCCCATAGCCATATTTGGAGTTAACAGAAGTGCATTTATTTCCCATTGTCTCCGCGCCCCCCCCCCAAGACTGGCGCCCAGGGCATCTATACCCACCTTTGTCCATGTCGTTAAGCCACTGAATGATAGTTCATTCATTTCCGAAACCGAGCCTATTGCGCTATAAAAGTCAGTGTACTGGGGCATAACCTTAAAAACCCAGGTCAACCTAAAATCCGTTCGTTTTATAATAGAAACTTCACTGATGCGGAAATGAGGAAGGTGTGTGGGGCCCCTTGGACAGACGTTAAAAGTAACACCCAAGAAGGCAGGGGGAAACATCAAATTAAGATCACTTGATGACTTCCTTTCCCAGAAAAGGTCAGGGCTGTTCCAGTTGTCTGACGACGGACAATAACACTTAGACTATTTAGATCAATGTAGCACGACAACAGGTGTTTCCGAGGCACTCGGGAATAGTTTGGTGAAGTTGAGTTTGAGATTGTAGACATGTTTATGGAAAAATAAATTAATAAAATTCTGTAGATTTTCGAGAGTAATTACCCCTCATTTATAATCATATTTAAAATAAAACCTACTTCGACTTTGAGCGAAGATGTGTTAATGCATTTATTATATATATATATATATAATTTCTAGTTTTAGACAGCGAAAATGAAATAAAAATTTAATTTTTTTCCTTAAATAATGGAAGTGGGGCGACCGCCCCGATTGATTATTAACATGATATTCAGTTATCTATATCACATTTTTTAAACCATCCAAAGTAGAATTTTTAATCACAGATTAGATAACACTTACTAACAGGCATAAATATTTTTGCAGCGGAGTGGATTTTTATATGCAACGCTATAATAGCATTAAAAATTCCATTTAAATAATTCCATAATAGCGCAGCCAGTTAAATTGTATGGAATCACTGAGACGCCATTTCTACGTTGCACGACACAGGAAAATCAATGCTCTCTAGTTATTACTTTTTCTATTGCGATTCAATAAGTTTATACTAAAGAAATGGGACAATTTTGCATGCATTAGCGCCTGTCTTTCTGTTATTTCTCTCCGCCTTAAAAGAGCGCATCCCACGGTTTGGAAATGATTACCAACAGAAAAAAGCAATAATATAGTTGATAAGTACATCAGTGTCATTCGACTTATGATTTATAGGTCAAGAAGAAAGAAATCGATTTTTATTGCATGTATTTAAATTGAAACTTCAATCCGTTTTTATGTAGAAAAAATTAATGGAAAGGAAAATCAGAGTACTGACCTAAAAAGGTTACTTCCCAAATTTAAACAATGGTGCCAAAAATTCTACAAAAATAAATAATTTTTAAAAAAAAAAATATGTTGAAAAACACCGCACACAATTTTTTCCTTTACTCATTAAACATGCATTGCGTATTAAAAACATTTTGACAAATCAATCATGCTAATAATCACAAATCTTATAGCCAAAGAAATCAATGCTTACTGAATGGATTTAAAATGAAATTCTATCCGTTTCCTGTAGAAAAAATTAATGGAATGGAAAAACAGGTCCCTTTCCAAAAAGCAAAAATAGACCAAAAAAAATGAAAGAAAGACATCACCCACAAACACACAGTTTGATCTTTAATACAGTTACATGCATTGCGTACTAAAAAGAATCGACATAACAATCAAGCCGCTAGTTAATTATTTTTTGTTTAAAATATCTCCATTGTCGAGTAAAACAGGTGTAAAAAATTCTTGCCAAGTTCTATGCGTTGTGCGCTGATACTCACTTATTTCGCTTCTCTTTAACATATCACAGATTGGAAGGATAATTGTTTGATAAGTGTGTGGGATCTCTATGGATTACTGACCTCAATTATTCATTTCACCTCGTTCAGTTGTCAAAGTGCAAAAAATACAATAAGTTGTTTTTATTTTTTAGCATCAACGTATTGTTGTTTGTGAACCAGAATAGGATGAGAAAATGTTTATGTGCCAGTTATGCTTTCGAAAACTAATCATTTATTCCGCACGTTATTATTTTTATCGCATTGAGCCCATCCTTGTCCTGCATTTTGAAAGAAAAACTGTTTTCATCACAGCTCATCAATAAATATTTGTAAAAATATTTTGCAAAAAATTACCTAATAGTATACTAAACTTTATTGAGATATAGCTAAAGAAATCGATATTCCGCAATCAGTTATTTGCAGAAAATCGTTTATTATTATATTATATTTAGTTTAAAGTGTTAACTTAAGAAATGAGAGAAATTGATTTCTAGTCTTTCAAAGCCATTGATTGCATCTGCAACCTGATTTATGAAATTGTAGGTGTTATGGTGTTTAAATTGCAGCTCCGAATGATTTCATTTACGAGTTTACCGTAACGCATGAATGGAATGTTCGATGAAGAACTCGTTTTTGAAAGGTAAACAGTGACAATGTTGTAAACTTATACCGCGTGAGAAATATAAAAAGAGTGTCATCACTTTTTGACGAAAAATAAAAAGAACTTAAATAAATGTGTATGAGACGGCAAAAGGTTCTTTCAGAGAACTGGCGAAACAATTGAGCGGTATTAAAGCTTATAGAAAGAACCTTGACTTGAAATTGATCTTATGCTTGTAAATATAGTAACTCTTTGCGGATTATTTAACTACGTTTTGTCATTTATTTGTTCGCAAAAGACTAATTAAAGAAATATTGTTTTATTTGAAAATGGCTATTGAGAAATAGTTTTTCGTAGCTGTTTCGGGTAGCTGCTGTGAGTCTGTCTTTTTTTTCACTCTAGAGATTTTTAATTTCTTAGGGCGGAGCTAGATTGTAAGATGTCCCAACCTAGATAGACCGAATTTTAAATGCCATGCATAATGTGCAGATTCTTCGAATTCCGATAAAATCAACATTGAGGACGAATGTTCCCATATAAATTTAATTTTAATTTCCGTTTTGATGTTTTAATTCATTTAGAAGAATCATTAAAGAATTCCACGAATATGGTTAAATTACTTTACATAAACTAGCCGCTCTCGCCGCACTCCGGGCGGGTTCGCGATCAGCACCCACTTTTGTTCAGCACTACCCCTGCCACTTCCCTGCTCCAAGGCTCTCAGCCACTACTTTTTTCAGTTTTAAATACTGCATGCAGATCAGTGGAATAGACCATAAAACCATAGTAGATTCCTTTAAAATTGTAAAATCTTTCAATAAACACCATCTAGTTGTAATGTTTTGTATAACTTTCTTACGAATTTAAGCTTGAAAGTCTTCAGATCCATAAATACAGAATGTTATCGCACTAAATAAACAGTTTCCATCACCTACAATTGGTATTTTACAATATTTCTGATACGCCATTTTAATGGATCTATTAGGATCTATATATTTAAAATAATAAGGTATAAAACCTTCAGAAAGTTCGCCAGCCCCAACCACTCGACGGATTTCATATGAAAGCTTATGACGTCTAGATATGTCATCAAGGGTCGTCTGTCCCCCACCACCCCCATTTTCGAACGAAATCGAAAAACATTTCTCCACTGTACATCCTCTATATGTTTTTTCGATTTCGTTCGAAAATGGGGGGACATATCTAGACGTCATAAGCTTTCAAATGAAATAAAAATTATTGAAATCTGTCGAATGGTTGAACAGTCTGAAAATTTTACCATATTATTTTAAATATTCAGAAAAAAAACGAGTTTTCTTACATTTCTTGCGAAAATAATTTAAAACATTCAATTTGTAAATTTTCATATTTAAGAAATAAATACCCGTGAAAGGTAATGGTTATTAGAATCTGAAATGATCCTATACAAGAAACGTTAACGTTTTGTTCAAAATATTTTCCTAGGCAAATTTATATTCAGCCTTGAAAAAAACGAAAAATAACTAACTAATAATAACTAATTTAAAAATCAGCTAACTTAAATATCAATGAAATTTAAAAGAAAAAGCGTCGTGCTCATGAGATTTAATAAAATGTGGATATTAACTTTTGAATAAGTAAGAAACGAAGTTAAAATATTTTCTCTGCTCTTGACATAGTTGCGAAAAAAAAGTAAAATACTGTTTGGAGAGGAAAAAAAATTACGATAAGGTTAGATTTATTTTTTTAATGCAACAGTTATAAAAGATGAAGTAAAAAAAATAATAAAAATGCTTTAAAACTATTTCAGATGAATTGTACTTATGAGTATTTAGATGAACTGTACTTGTAATTGTCTTTTTTTTTCTTTTCACTTTTCTTTTGCTCAAACTTTCAGGATTTAGAATGATAATAAACGTAATAAGCTTAATTTTTCATCTCAAACAAGCGAATTCTTCCATTCAAAATTTTAAATCGCAATATATATTATTAGTATAAAAAAGACTTTCTTTATATTATAAGAATAAAAAAAAAACTTTCTTTTTATGGTATTTTGTTGATATCATAAGGTTGCATCAGCACATGCTGGTAAGTCTTATATGTTTTAATTTGGCAATAGTTTTTTCGATCTTTTTCAGAGTCTGGGACTTCAAAACAACAATTCATCTGAAAATCCTCCTCCCCGCCACCCTCTAGTTTCATCCCTTTGAAACCAAATGTACAGAACTTAGTAGTACAATTTAATACCTATCTGAAACACATGACCCTCAGACAGTTGCGTCATTTTAAGAGAGGCTAACGCATGATTAAATTGTCATTATAATCCTCTGGTCATTGTTTTTATATACGAATTAAACACCTTTATCTCATTCACGAGACCCTAATAGAGATATAAAACGCGTATCGGGAAATTCCGTAATGTGATGAGAAATATTCTTTGTGCTTAAAACTTGATGATGTAAATGCCAGAACTTATTTACATTTTTAAACCGTCTTATCAATTGAATGTCGAATCCTTGAAGGGTTTGACGATAAGATCAAGTGCGTGATTGCGAAGCATCTGTGACTGATGCTGGCTATCGTGAATTTGGACTTTATCCGATCTCTTTCCAAAACGTAAGGTGTTAAAATCTCCGCCATTTATCTCCCGTAATTTATTACTAGTAGTTATAAAGTCTGTAATTTGGGGATGGTATCTTAATTCCGCCTGCAGGAAGTATAATGCGTCTTAATTCGCGTCCCACGCTTCAGATCCTTGAAAAGTGAATGTCAGAGCCACCCCCGCTTCGCATGTCTCCACGTTGCGCATGATTTGTTGTGCATGCCGAAGCGGTCTTAGACGGGAGGGACCATCCATTCAGAGCGAATTGCAACTTATCGGGAGAAACGTTTTCTCTTCAGGCGAGGTGCCTGATGTTTGATTGTCATTAATTAACAAGAGATTGTCTAAAAGAATTATAAGAAACTAGATTCAGGAAATTATCTGACAGTTCAGCGATTGATTTTTTAAAATTCTTTCAAAGGGGATAGTAGAAATGAGAAATTTTTAACAGAGCTTAATAAGAAAATTTTTATCACTTGATTTAAACATTTGAGTTTAACAACTTTTTTTTATTTGCATCAAAAATTTTTTGACCGTGTCACTGTATATCAGATATACAGTTAAAATTGGGACAGCTTCTTGTTTGATAATAAATTTTACAAAAGTTCTAACTTGTTAAATCTTGTAAAAAGTATTTATAAGAAATGATTGACTCTCAGGCACATCTAAATTTATTTGTAATTAAAATAAGCTTTATTTTTAATGTCCAGGTGCATTTCTAATATTATGTAATCCAAGGAAGCTT
Source organism: Araneus ventricosus (assembly GCA_013235015.1). Taxonomy (NCBI): domain Eukaryota; kingdom Metazoa; phylum Arthropoda; class Arachnida; order Araneae; family Araneidae; genus Araneus; species Araneus ventricosus. The sequence goes on along the minus strand of BGPR01000032.1, from coordinate 1,080,759 downwards.
TATACTGAGTATATTTTTTATCAATACTCGAATGGCGAAGTAAGTGTTACATTGAAATTTGGCAATTTATGACACAGCAAATTTCTTTTTATTTTGCTTTGTCCCGCGTACTGGAGTTCTTTATTGTCTGGTAAATGTCAATAAAATTTATAGCATTCATCAGTTGGTTTTAATTGGCATAGCTCAATGATTTTATATCCTTTATTTAATTAATGTATTTTTTAAAATGGAAAGCAGATTTGAGATAAATATATTTAAAAAGGCCCCTAAAGAAAAAATACATAATAATGTATATATAATCCAAAAAAATTGAGTTTTACTATTTTTCTGGTATATTACCCGTTTCCAATGCTTTTACCAGAGTGAAAAATAATTAAAACATATTACAGGCTAAGGAAGTTTTTCCTTCTTTTTACCAGAATTTTATTTAAAGAAGATTATATAAACAAATTCAAATGCATTTGCAAATACCTTTTTTCATGTTTTGCGCTTAAAATAAAATGACCTGCTACAGAACAACAGAACACAACTTTCTTTTGTGGTGCACTTTTATTTTATACAAAGGTCAGTTTCAATCGATCGAATACATTTAGACACAACTAGCATTAAACATATCTAACCTTATTTCAGTAGCGTTTAAAAACGTTAAAATTATCACCGTAAAAAAAAACAATACAAGTTTAAAAAAAAAACAGTATTTTTATTTAACTATCGACAAAACAGCGGAATTTTAAGGAGTCCCCGCTGAAAAGAAGTTTAATTGGACTTCAGAAATATAAAACCGACTCTAGTTATAACTTCTAAGATAACCAAAACAACATCAGGAGTTACGATCACGCGCAATAGAAAATTTCGTCGTATACGACCCCTTATCTTAGGATCACGATTGGATCAAAGAGCAGCACGTGCTCCGTTTGATAACCACGCCCCTAGACCACGAATACAGCACTAGGTCACGCCGCTATTGGTTCGAAAATGACGTCATGATATCCAGCCGTACGACGCAAAGTCTTTTCATTGGGCATCTTTGAGCACCCCCATCCACCTCCATAAAATTCATCCATGCGCTGTACGAAGTTTTTAAATAGAAGAGTACAAAATAATAGATCGGTTCGAAACCGAACTGACCTTGCCGTCACGGTTAGGATCGTGTTGATCAACTGGATCCACAGAGGAAATACTCTGCGTAAATAAGAAAAGGGGAAATCTTTCGTTTCACAAAATCGAATACTGTCATTTCAATAATTGCTTGTCATTCGACTGTGATTAGGTAATTGCTTGCGACTATCCCATGTAAAAACACCCGACTATCGTGACTTTAGTTTTTTTTTAATAACTTGTTTTTCTTGTAAATGATATGAAATCGAAACTCGTTTTGAAATACTTTTTTGCATCAGAAAAGATATCTAGCGAAGAAATGTAACTCGTTCAGAGAATTCGTTTACTTCAGAAATAACTGAACTTCAATAATATAGCACACTTAAAAATTTGAATTTCTTTTCAGATGCATATATGTTAGAGTGAGAATTTTGTGAAAGCTACATAACCCTGGAATGTTTACAACCCTTAAAAAGGAATAACCATAAAAAAGCACTTATTACCTTGATTGAAACTAAGGATATCCAAAAGATGTAAAATGTGAGATTTTGAAGAATAAGAGCACGATTACATGCTTGTTTCAAATATCTCTAAAGCGAAACTTTCGAAATCATGCAGAATCTTATGAATAATTTTCTTTTTTAAACTTATCTCTTTTATTATTGGTAATCATTTCAAGAACATTTGGCATATAAACTTTTTTATATTTTAAATAAAAAAATAATCTATTGTTGCACGTTATGACATTATATAAGAAAATGCAATTTCGGGTAAATAATTTTTATAACAAACTCGAATAATGTATTAAAGAACACCGCTGCAATCCTATTATTTCGATTTCCAATGTTTTTCACAAGAAATTGAAAGACTGTTGTACATTTTTTTTCTTGATGAACCACTGGACACCAGCATTTGTTATTTTAATGTTTACAACACATTATGATTCACAGTTTCATTTATTATGTTTAGACTATCCTTTAGCAATAAATAAGTAAATATAAATAAATAAATGCTGCGTTTTTGAGAATCGCTGCAAAAAAGCACAAAAAAATGCTTAACTGTTTAAAAGATAGAAAAATACATGAAATGTGAAGCTTTAATAAAACACTATATTATAAGATTTTATCAGTGGCGAATCCAGGATTTCGTTCTGGGGGGGGGGGGGGGGCTGAGGTATAAAAAAATTTGTATCGTCGTGACGTATGTCAAACCTTATGGTTTATGTAAACAAAAACAATTTAACTTTAGAGACTTTACTCACCTGACAAATAGAATCATAAAGAACACTACAATACTTTCGATAATTTATAAAAAAGATAATGAGATAACTAGCAAAAACATGTTTTTCACCGCGCCAACGCTACAAATCCGAGTGGAATGATTACAAAAGTGGTAAAATTTTCGAGCATGTCAAAAGCCATTAAGAAATGTTGCCACTTTTTTTAAAATGGAGATTAAAGAAAAATAGCTGTAGTGAAGATTTTAAATAAAATAAAGAATTCCGGTTCAGCTTCGGGGGGCGGGGGACTGCAGCCCCTTAGCCCTTTCGGATTCGCCACTGGATTTTATAGTTAATTTCATTATCACTGCGAAAGAGAGAGAGAGAATTCTAGCTTTCAAATTTTATTGCTTCTCATATAGGCAGTTTCATGAAAAGGATTATCAGGACCTGGGGCAAAGTATCATTTATTTACTTTCCTTCATGATAAAAAATGATGTTCATCCTCTAATATTTCATTTTCGCGACATCCCCTCACCCTTAGATTGAAGCTCGGGACATCTATACACCTTTAACTCTGATGCTATGTCACAACATAAAAAAAAGGAAAAATTATCACTTTCTTAAATAAATTATCTAGGAAGACAGATAGAATCTCCTTTATCTGTCCGCTTTTAGAACCCCGTTCGAAACTGAGAATTTTTAAGCTTGATTACGCAGTTTCGACCCAGACCAAAATAGGATAGGAATGCATCGACCAGTCTCTTATTTAATTTTTTCGTGTAAATGTCAAAGTAAGCAAAGTAAAATATTACTAAAAATAATTGCTACAATTCTTTTGAAAATAAAATTTTTAAAACATGCAATTTTCTGATGGTCCCCATATATTTCAAAAGTTAATTGCGCAATTTTGTATAAATATTCTATCCTAATTCGTATCTCAGTTCGGTCTCGAAACATTGAAAGTTGACAACGCGGCTTGAGAAAAACGGCATGTAGCGCAGCCGATGCAGTTTCTAAGAGACCTATAATGCGTGTAGAATCATTTTCGCCGTATCTTTATTCTTTTTCTGAACCACGTTCTATTCAAAAAAGTCCACATATACAGAGTGGCAACAAGAGCCCGTGCAACTTTCTAACATTTGCATCCTACTTATAGGAACATTTTCGTTTTCTCTTATTCTCTTATGGTATGCATACATCTATATATTTAAAATAATTTGATAAAACATTCAGACAGTTCGCCAGCCCCAACCACTATACGTATTTAGATAATTTTTTATTTCAAATGAAAGCTTAAGACATCTAGATATGTCATCAAGGGTCTCCTGCCCACCTCTCATTTTTGAACGAAATCGAAAAAACATTTTTCCACCATACATTCTCCATGGGAAAAAACCTTTAGACAGTTCGCCAGCCATAACCACCCGACGGATTTCGACAATTTTTATTTCGTATGAAAGCTTATGACGTCTAGATATGTCATTAAGGGTCATCTGCCGCCCAGAACCCTAAATTTTCGAGATTTATTGCAAAATAAACGGAATCTATGTATTAACGGAAATAACGGAGATTAATTTGCAAAATAGTATCGTGTACCTGAGCCTCAGAAACTGAACTGATTTCGCCAATTTATTACGTAATTTCTTTGAAATAACTAACGAATCGGAATATTCTGTTTTATTTTCGTAAGTTTAAAAAGTATTTTTCATTTATATGCAGCTTTGTTGCATTTCATTCCAATTTAATTTAACTTTAATAGCAAACGATTTTGTTGGGAAATCTCTATAATCTGGTTTTAATAGCAAACGATTTTGTTAAGACATATCTATAAATATTATTATCTTTGTTTTGGTTAATATTTGATTTAAAATCAATAGAAATGATTTTGTTTCCTTTCTAAATTTTTTTATTAGATCGACAACAAGGAAATTAGTTGTTAAAAAACCTTTAAGGAATTCAGCGTTGTTAAATGAGAGAATGAAGTTGTTTCTGGAATAAACATTTTAATTTTGCGATGGCTTTTTGTTTTCATCAACAATCCCAACAGTTCCATCAAAATGGTGTGTCAAAAATATCGTAAAATACCTATTGTAGGTGATGGAAACTGTTTATTTAGTGCGATAACATTCTGTATTTATGGATCTGAAGACTTTCAAGCTTAAATTCGTAAGAAAGTTATACAAAACATTACAACTAGATGGTGTTTATTGAAAGATTTTACAATTTTAAAGGAATTTGTTGTCTACAAAGAATATGAAATCTGCTATGGTTTTATGGTCCATTCCACTGTTCTTCATGCAGTATTTAAAACTGAAAAAAGTAGTGTGTGAGAGCCTCGAAGCAGCAAGGTGGCAGGGGCAGTGCTGAACAAAAGTGGGTGCTGATCGCGAACCCGCCGGAGGGCGGTGGTAGCGGCTAGTTTATTTTAATTTGCCTTCTATTTCAAATACTCACTCGTATTATTTAAAAACTTGGTGTAATCAGATGAAAACTTTTCACACTATTAAAGACTGCGAGGGTTTTTTTTTTCAATTTCAACACTATATAAAACATACAGTAAAACTTCGATTAACTGTCCCTCGTTTAACCGTCAGTTTCTGTTATCCGTCATCTCTAAAAAAATCTAATCCGTAATTTCTGTACATTACTACATTTATATTGATATTTTATCACTTTTAAAGGACTGTATTTTCATTTTCGTCCCAACCCAGCAGTGAAATTACGTTATTGTATGTATGTATTAAGAGAATTCTGATATCCGTCTATTCGGTTATACGTCACAGGCCTGGTTCGATGTTTTACTGTGCAACCAAATTATCAATATCGGCATTTTCCGATGTATGAAGAAGCGTCGCTTGTAGCTAATTTTTAATGAGGCCTCGTGGTCTGTTGGTAGATGTTGGAGGATCTCGGGTTCAGGATCCTACTTTCATCGAATATTCACATTATATATAATACTTGTAGATGTAAATTCTAGTAGGAAACCGAAAGTGTTTGCGTGGGTGTTGAAATAAAGGGATGTCGCCTCAAATCGTCTGTCTAATTTCAATTTACTAACTTCTTCTCAAATTTAACTTCACCTTTCTGTAATAAAAATTTAAAAAATATATAACAGTAAACAGTAACTATTACAGTAAACTATAACAATTAACAGTAGACTACAGCAGTAAACATGAATTATTAAACTATAAAATTAATTATTGCTATGAAACCACATTAAAAAGGAATATCGTCAGGACTTCGCTTAGAATTGAAATTATTGTTAAAATTCATATAAATTTTAAGTGATAAATGGTTACTATAATGGCTATAAAGGCATCACTTAATATATGTAGTATTTCAATTTCTGTTACCTTACCTATATAACCTTACATTCTTCAATAATTCTCATGCTTCTTTCTAAGGTATTTACGCTCTGTTATATTTTTTGGTAGCAATCAAATAGTTTGATTTCGATGAAAAATTTTTATATTACTGTTTTATTTATATAACCATTTTTATGTTTATCTTATAAAATCAGATAAATTTTCTTTAAGTTTCTTGTTAAAAACTGGAAACATATTAATAAGTATTTTCATGACCATAACTGCCTTTTATCAATATATTTTTTTCAATGGACAAGTAAGAATGGTGAAAATGAAAAGAGGATAATATGTCATTTTGTTACAATTTGCTTTTTTCCGGAGATTTTCCTGTAGCGGATAAAAAAAGTACTGTTAGGTTAGATTATCTATTAAGAGGGAAATAAAAGCACGACAATATAATTTTGATAAAATCAAAATATTGGAAGGTATTAGAAATTATAAGCTGTTCTCGTATCTGTTTTGAATATTTCGGCAGTAAATAAATAAATTAGATATTTTCATCACAATGCGATTTTCAACGCAGAATATGCTTTAAGAATGGATTAAGTTGTTACTCAAGTGAATGTGACCGTTTTTGATGAAGCCAGGGTTATGGAGTTAAATGCCAAAAGTTATTGCCCATTCCCAGAAGAAAAGGATAAATTAGACTATTCAAAAATAGTTCTCTGATACGAAAAATAATTGATATTAATTACTAATTGATTGATATTAAATTATGATACCATCGCTGTTTTTTTGTAAAAATATGGAATCACCTTGTACAAAATAACTAAATAAAAATATATTAAAACGGAATGTCTAAAATCTTTATTGAATCATTACACAGCACTACAAATTTATATTTTTCAGCACCATGAAAAGTAATTTATGGTTGTAGTTACGCAAAATTAAATTGATTGTAGACAAAACTGATGAAAGCAAATTTCATATTTCGAAACAGTTTCACCAAGGTTTTAAATATAAAAACATATTATTGTTAGAAAGGGCAGATTTTGTGTTTTGTTCGTTTTTTTTTTTTTGTTGTTGTTACGCATGCGCTTTTAAAAATTTTCTTTTGTACTTCGTTCTGCAAGCCTATAGCTATATTTTTTGAGGAACCAGGTTTTTGGATTGTTCTCTCATGCTCAGCCTGGTAGAAATCATGATTTTGGAGAAGGGAAATCTCTGATTCAAGACCAGATTCCATCGAAGAACCGTTCTTGCATATGGGTTTGGTGTAAGCTAAATGTAAGTGGTAGTCAAGCAGGGCCGTCTTAACATATTTGAGCGCCCTGTGCGAGAGTAATCTGACGCCCCATCAGAACCATATCTAGAAATTTGAGAGACTATGGCCCAACGAAAATACCTGCCTAATAAAATAATGGAGGAGAAAAGAAAGTCGCATTTTCTTTCATTCACGCCTTACAGTTTTGCAAATCTGCGTCCTTTCAAAATGGGATTTTGTAAGCCAGCTTCCGTAATGTAGGTAACTTCTGTTATGCGCATAAATTAGGATTTTCTCATTGATTATCACTGTTTGAATGTTTTTTGAAATTATACATATGTCTATGTAAAATTACAGAGTCGGTGGCTGTCTAGTTACAAGCCCCAATCATATCTTTACTTTTAACCTGTTTAAAATTACAATTAAAGACATTTTTCGGTTTAAAATTAAAATCAGTAGGTATAGTTCATTTTTAGGCACATTTGGATCAATGACGTCCCCAGGGCTACAGACCAATTAGCCCAATGGATACGACAAACCTTTGGTGAATCTAATACGAATCTAATACGTTGCAAGAATGAGGTGTTGGTTCAAGACCTATCGTTATTTTACCATGTTTCTGTACTACGAGGTCTGTCGACATTAGTTTCGAGGCGGACATTAATTTAACAAATCAAACTGAATTAATCGTTTTCAAAAATTAAGCAAACAAAGAATGAAATTAGAATATATGAAATGAATTCGAAGGAAATTAATTGTTTACGATCCTTATTGAATCAATTAAATTATACACCTATTTACTCTGTCACGAATTTCCATCTTTAAACAATATCAAAATAACTCCATTCACCCCTTGCGGTTGTTATTTACTTACATTTAGTAGGAATTGAGTGAAAAAGATTCAAGAATAAGAGTGAACCTCCTTTCCCCCCTTTTTTTTTCTTTTAAAAACCAGAAATGTGATAATTCCTGTCAATAGCTGAAATTAATTCTTCCGAAAATTTCAGATTCAGTTTGTTCTCGTAGCTTAGTAATCATATACGAGTTCATTTTTATTTGATCATAATAAATTTAATAAGAACAGTTTTTTAAAAGCACATTTTTAATAGTGTGTTAAAAAGGAGAATTTTTTATTTTAATTATTTTATGCTTTTCAGTCTGTAATCTGTAATTCATGATTATAAATATTATGGAATCTTGAAATCGATTTTTTTTTCTCTAATCCGCTACCAGGTGATACCACTGGCAAGGAATCAAAATTTAATAGGAATGTTCGATCAACTAATAATTAAATTCTGAAAATATCAAAATCGTGTACTGTCACTGAGAACGAACAAATGTACAAAATTTGAAAAATTTTGCACATCAGGAACCAAGTGAAAAATCGATTACAAAATTCCACCTTCATGAACATGAAACAAGCTAATTATTTATTATTTATTAATAAATAATAATTATTAAATAATTGTGTTTAAAAAAAGCTGCAAGCTATAGCTATGCCAAATTTACACAACGTCTGAAAACTTTTATGACGCATTTTAATAAATCTAAATAGTGACATATAACTGTCTAAATTAATAACACTAACAATATAATACTATTAAAAACACTAATTACTTGTCTGTTACCTCTGATTACTTGCTTGCTTAATTTCTTTTAGTGAGGGAAACTTTATGACATAAAAACTTATTTGGGAGTGAAATACTTGGATGCATTTTTCTTCTCAAAAGGATAAAAATAAAATAAATGCTTTAACATACATTTCTTTATCATACTTCGTTGAAGATAAACTTGGAGCATGCACAATCAAACTAGAATTAATATCAAAATTGAATCTATGAAATAAAACATCGCTAATTTTTCTCAAAAAATTTATTATCTTTGTTTCATGTGATTCATTCTCAACTAAATTCAGTTAAGAAAACTAAGCAGACTGAAACATCTTCTGTTCAAAAATATGCATTAATTTTCAGATAAATCTTTTCTCTGAAATAAGATATTAGAGTGATGTTTAGGTACATTTTTATTCATTTACTGACTGTCATTACTCTTACATATCATTTACAAATAATTTTATTTCAGTAAAATAAAAAAAAGTATTTGTTAAAGCTCGACACATTGATACGGAATTGACGTACTGTAAGCTATCATTTCTTGAAAGAAAATTTGCTAAAAATGAAACCATACGACCTTTTTTTGCGTATTTTCCTTCTGATTCTTAGTATTTCGTGACTACGTTCGGAAGAATGATAATTTGTAACGTCTCTGGATATCATCAAAAGGAAAACTTGACTTGCAAAATTTGTTCCAGACGACTCTTTCTTCCTAGTATGCTAAAATGTTTGCAAATGTTTATAAAAATGTGTAAATAAGATGAATCTGAAAGTATTTCTCTTGATCTTTTGAGGCAGACAGCCAAGATTTATTGAACTTCTCCTGATTACGCAGGATTTTACTAATTACATGATTGAAAATTTCTCCTTTTCCAGAATGTCACTGAATTTTGGAAAACTATGATTCATATTTTTAGCTTACTATTTAAATCAGAATTTTAAAGACTCCTTCTATTCGTGACTCTTTTTCTATTGAAATAATTATTAAACCACCAATTTATCTAAGCATTTTTGTGTGGATAACTATGAAAGTGTACCCCAAGTGAGGAAACCTGTGAAAATGATAAATGTAGCATTTAGTGAAAATAAATACAAAAATATTTAATTTAATGCAATTGCGGTGAAACCTCTTTACAGCGGCCACCTCCATTCCGAGGGAAATTGACCGCTCTAAAGGGATTTCATGTTTGGAAGTACAAAATATGTATTTAAACAAGCCCCAATTCGATATTTCCTACAAAGTAAATTTGAAGAATCATTTAAAGAAAGAATCCTTTTATTATTTATTTATTTATTTTTCGAAAACAAATTGCGTTTGATTAGATTTTTTATCTTTTGCGGTGGTAACTTTTTTTCAATCTTGTTTTTTAATTGGAAAAGTGAATTCCTTGTAAAGGAATGGGCAACAATATCATTTATTTTCCCTAAAGTTTGTTCAGCTGCAAGTTTCATTTATTTATGGTCGCAACCCATATTAACAGCTTCTTTGTCAGTATCCAAATCAGCTCCAGAAAGGCATTCTTGAATGCCCCACCCCGGTAGAGACCAAACTTCATTTTTTTCTTCGCGTTGTGAAATGAATGATTAACTTTGATCTTATTTTCGGTGTTGTTTTTGAGTGTTTGTATGTTTTTGTTCTTACTTTCCTCCCTTTTCTCTTAATAAAATTTCCAAAGTCAGAGATACGAAAGGAATGGATTTCATTGAAGTTGAACGGGAAACCACCCCGACAATTCAGAGGGATTTGAGTGGCCGTTCCAAGGGGTTATTTTTACATTATGCCAATGAGCCAAACTTTCCGTGCCAAGCAAAAGTGACCGTTGAGAGGAGTGAAGGCTATGCAGGGATAGCTGCTTAGAGAAGTTTCATGTTACAGGATTAATTAGAAAATTTTTAAATAAGGTATTTTTTTCTTATTTTATTTTTTAGCTTACCTTTGTTTATTTTCATTGTTTTCAACTAAATATTATTCTAAAAAGACGAGAATTTTCTCTGAAATTATTGTATAAAAGAAATTGGTAAAACGAGAAAAGGAAGCTCCCGAAAAGCGCTTTTGAATATCAATTATCAAATACTTTTTTTCTCCTCTTGGCACCATTTCTTTAACAACTGTTATGTATCAGCTTAAAGAAAAAAATAGAAGTTTAGGAAAATAAAATTTAAAATTAGTGTTAGCATTAAAATAAATTCGATTAAATTGGTCGTGCAATTTCCAAGGGAAAAGATACATATAACGAATGAATTGCCAAGGAAAAAAGGCAGTTTTAAAACTAAGAGTGAAAAACTTTGACAAATAACTGGTGGTTAGAATTAAAATAAAGAAATAAATAAAATAAAATAAACCGGAATTGTGATAAATAGAACCTTTTTAATTCGAATTTTTTTCAACCCATAAGTAAACTGTTTTAGCAGCACTCGTCAATTTCTTCCATGTTCATTATCATTAGGACTCGTTTTCTACTTATAGCGAATATAATGATATTTTTCAAATTTAATGAAGAATTAGAGCCGCACCACATGCTCTTCAATATATCGGGTGGTAAGAATTAAAGAATCCCTACTCAGAAAAGTGTAGAGAAAAAAATAAGAAGGCATACGAATGCCACATCTCAGTAGTACGCATTTCAAACATGGAGAAATGAATAATGCAAAACTGTACTGTAGGGGGAGATGGATGGTGAAAGTCTCTAGTATAAATGTAATTAGTTCACATTCGTGATGCATATTATAGTAATTATGAATTTTAAGTAGGGAAATAGTACCAACAACTATTACATACCAAGGTGTCAATTGATACATGTTAGGTACTAAGGTAAAGGTAAAATATGAACAAAGGTAAAAATGTTAATTTTTACTAGAAGCTCCTTTTCTTTGAATTTTTTTCAATTTTCTGGCATTATATATTTCTCCATGTTTTGAAATGCATAACATCAAGATTTTGAATATGCTCACTGATTTTCTCCCCTCTATATTAATCTGAATAGTGACACTTTAATTTTTACCACCTTGAATATAATTGGGAAAAGTAATCTATGAATCCTGAATTCTTTAGTATTCTGGCAAATATTTTCGCGTGCTAAAACAGTCATATCCCTAGTCAAGGCATCCAGAATGATTTGTCATCCATTATGCTGTTAAATAAATGACCTTATGGGGATTCTTTATTATTGGGAAAAAGTTAAATTTAAATTTAAAATTACCGAAATAAGAAGCGAAGGATAAATGCATCAAAATAAGAGACAGGAAAATAAATCAAGCAGATAAGAGAGTTTTCAGGGTGAGATTTTACATATTTAGAAAGATACATATATAAATTTGAATGACCATTGCGTGACCACTGCTTATTTATTTTCAAACCGCATATTGCCTGAAACTATTAGCATAATTTACGGAATCGGATCTCATTCCCACTTTCGGAGAACACCTCATCTCGGTTCGTAATCGTGCCCAGTATATAACCATCTGCCTTTTGTTATATCAGAAAAATAAATTACTATCAGGATGTTATTACATTAAAGATCGAAAGCAATGATCTCTGAAAAAGCGTCCAGAAAACCAAATAATCAACAAGACGTAATAGAAATGGCGGAAATTTGCCGAGATGCGTATCAACAAACATCCGAGAAAATCATGTAGTATACCGTAAGTAGAAGGTCGTACCGTTTGAAGGTCGATATTTTTCCGGAAACGAGCTATTGAAATTGAGAAAGCTGTATAAAAGACTTTTGTCTTGAGTATTGTTAAGATGTGCGAGAAATCGCCCTTCTGATCTCTATTCAAAAGCCATTCTTCGAAGGACCTTTAAGGCAATTGTTTTTCTCTCAGCAGCATGTCGCTTTATGTTTTCGAAGAATAATAGCGTATAAGTGACGCATTAAGGGAATTTAGGATTTTTAAATGGTCGTGGAATTACAAGGCATCGCGAAAGTTATGGGCTAGTTTATCCAACAAGTGTGTAATAATGGAAAAACTGAAAGGGAAATTTCTTTCATCGTGAAATAATGGAACACGGGCATATCGTAGAGGGATGGTTGTAACGGATATGAGAAATCAGTTAATAATTGTCTAGATATTTTTGATATTTTATCTTTCTGTAATTTTAGGCTAGTTTGCCCAACAAGTATGGAGTAATAGGGAAGTTAAAAAGGGGCTTTTCTTTCACCGTGAAATAATGGAGCATGGGCATATCGTAGTCGGATGATTATAACGGACTTGAGAAAAACGTCAATAATTGCTTGAACGGATAATTTGATACTTCGTCCTTCTGTAATCTTGGGATAGTTTAACGAACCTGTGTGTATTAACGAAAGAACTATAAGAAAAAGTTTTTCATTGTGAAATAATCATACATGAACATACCGTTGCAGGATGGTTGTGAAGCATTTGAGAAATATGTCAATAATTGTCTAAAAGAGTAATTCGACACTTCATTCTTCCTTAATCTTTGGCTAGTTTATCGAGCATATTTGGATAATGGGAGAACTAGAAGAGAAATTTCTTCCACCTTGGAATAATCGAACACGGACATATCATAGTGGGAAAGTTGTAACGGATCTAAGAAATCTAGTCATTACTGTTTGAAAGGATAATCTGATATTTCATCCTTCTGTAATCCTGAACTAGTTTATCGAACATGTGTGCAATGGCGAGAGAGCTAAAAGGGAAATTTCTTTCGCATTGAAATATTTGAACACCAACGTATCGTAGTGGGATAGTATTAAATGATCTGAGAATTCTGTCAATAATTGTCTGAATGGATCTCTTAATAAGTTTTCACATTATTTTATCAACGTCTCGCTCACTTTAACTTGGATATTAATTACAGTAAAACCTTTAGAACGTCGTTGAAGGGACCACTTCAAAACAACGCACTATCAAATTCTTGGTTCAAAATGCGACTACTAAAGCTACTACTTTGTAAAATTATAATGGTATAGGTCTAAATTTTTAAAATAGAATTTCAGTATCATTTTCATTTATTATAATACTTATATAACATAATAATAAATTTTATAATATTCTAAAATTTTGAAAATTCCAATTTTGAATAATTGAACAACAATTATAATAACATAAATTTTATTGTAATAATCCTTCTAAGTAACCATACATATACAGTAGAACATCGATTATCCGAAACTCTTTTATCCGGAACCTCGTTTTACCTTCGTCAGTTTCCTTAAGTTTTTTTGGTAAATAAACAATACCACTTCAAGGTCACCTTTGGCGGCAGCTATTCCTACTGCAGGCAATGCTAAGATGCCGATATCTTATCTCTTTCGAACCCCCATCCCCCTCCTGTCGGAAATTTCATTCTACTGTCTCCCTTTGCCGGAAATTCCATTCGTCTCCAAGACCACCTGCCTTCTGCCTTTCTATTTTCTACTTTCTGTCCGACCCAGAAGCGTTGGCTTTACCGAAATGTAGAGCATTCATTTATGCCATGGAACCCACTAAACGAAAATGCGTTTTGTTAACAGTGGAACAGAAGTTCCAAATTGTGAGGAGAATTGAAGCAGGTGAGACATTAATCAAATTGTCAAAAGAATTTGGTGTTGGAGTATCAACAGTCGGGGATATGAGACGTGATTCTGAAAAAATCAAAAAGTTTTATGCAGCGTCCAATGGCAAATCAGCTAAATTGCGGAAAACCATGAAATATGCGAATGATGAAGAACTGGACAACTTTCTTTACACATGGTTTATTTAGAAAAGTAGTGAAGGAGTGTCAATATTCGGGATAAAGATGCGACAAAAAGCTCTGAATTTCAATTCTAAACTGGGAGAAAGCACGGGATTCCAAGCTAGTAGTGGTTCACTAGAAAAGTTCAAGATTCCCCACGGAATTCGCCAGCTGAACATTCGTAGGAGAAAAACTATCGTCTGATATTGGCTTTATTGCCGAATTGCAGGGCTTGATTGTGAAGGAAAAATTAACTGCAGACCAAATATACAACTGCGATGAAACTGGGCTATATTGGAGAGTACTTCCAACGAAAACCTTGGCTGTAGAAAATGAAGCTGTTGCTCCAGGCCGGAAAAAGATGAAGGATCGTGTGACGATTCTGGGATGTGTCAATGCTTCTGTCTCACATCGTGTAAAGTTGACTTTGATGGGAAATAATAAAATGCCACGCTGTTTTAAGAACATGAATAAGATTTCTCTTCCTGTTCACTACATGCATCAGAAAAGTGCTTGGATGAATTCTAGTTTATTTTCGGAATGTTTTCATGATTGCTTCATTCCAGAAGCGAAGAAAAACCTAAAGAAACTAAAACTCAAAAAAAGCGATTTTATTGATGGATAATGCTCTTGCCCACCCAGATGTTGAAGCACTCAAAGCCGAAAACATAACTTGCATATTCATGCCCCCCGAACACAACCGCCATTTTTCAGCCGATGGACCAGGGCTTGATCGAATCTATGAAACGGCGTTATAGAAAGCAGCTCCTAAGCAAATTGCTTTTTGAAGGGGATGGAGATGAGGAGGAGGCTGCATGTTCCATTGTTAAATTTTGGAAAGCATTAACGCTGAAAGACTGTGTCTACATGATTAACGAAGCTTGGAAGTCTGTGCCAGAGCATACCTAAAAACGGTCCTGGCGAAAGCTGGCGCCCTATCTCAAAAATGTAGACCAATCAAATGACAGTGGCTCTGTCACCGTGACTGAATTAAACGGAATTTTGCAACAAATCCCAGGCTGTGGAAATTGCGAAGAGGATCACATAGATTGTGATGCTGATGGTGCAGGATTTCAACTGATGAGCGATGACGAAATCATCGCCAAAGTACGAAAACGCAATGGCGATGACAATAACAACGAAAGTGATGAAGATGTGGTGATCGAAACCTCTAAAATAAGTAACTCCGATGCTTTTGCTAAAGGAGGTAGAGGAAATGGTTGGAGCAACAGACTGACTCTGATTCTACAGAGCTTATGCTACTGAAACAACTTCGGGACAGAGCGGTTAAACGACGTCAGTCATGCTTACGGTAGAGCAAACCTCCGTTTAAGCCAATGTAAAGTATGTATCGTATGACATATAAACATTTACATCGCATTTTCTGATTTGTGTGACATCTATTGAACCAATTTATTGCTTATAATTATATTAATAAAATTAAAGACATAACATTTAGTTATTTTATACATGTGTACATGTTTAAAATCCAGTGCTAAAATTTCTGCGGTCTCCTGACTTCCATTTTTAGGTGCTCTCTTTTATCCGGAATTTTCGATTTACCGACGGAGGTTCGGTCCCGTCCACTTCGGTTAATCGAGGCTCTACTGTATATCCTTTCTTTCTAGAACTTCTACCTCAGAACATATACAAGTGAAACGTAATTCTCATTACTCAATGTAAAGCGATATTTTTAATCGATTATCACAATAAATAAAGATTAAAATGGCTGCCTCCTTGAATATTCTCAACAAATGAAAATTTTCCTCCATAGCTCGACACTTTTTTGAAGCGGAGCTGCTACTCAGCTGCAGCATATGAATTTGACTGAGAAAACCTCAACTAACTTGAAATAAGAACCTATTAGAGCGAACCTTTTGGTTAGCTCTATTATGCAAGAAAAAATATACAACCATTTTTATTCGAGTTCAAAAAAGAAAAATTGATGAGTTGGAAGTTTAGAGTACGCGACGCACTACTCTATGCCTACGACGCTATATTTTTCTTTCGTTTTTTTACATTAAAATCAATAGGAATGAGCCGAGACCGAGGCGAAACGACGTACTAACTAACGGCATACTAAAGGAATGTTTCATTGTAACTTATTTTTATCCTTAGGATTACGGAAGGATGAAATATAAAAATATCCTTTAAAAATGGGAAATCTGATGGAGAAACTGTAAAGTCCTTTCCACTTACCCTTTTTAAATCATTGGAAAAGATCTGAGGTGCCTTTTGACCGTGCATGTAGTTTACCTACTCTTGTAGTCAGTGAATTAACAATAGTTATATTTATCACACGTATGGTGATATAAGGCTCACACGGAGTTACCCCTGTCATGCCAGTTGGCGTACCAGGATTTTTGAATGAACAGCGCTACGACAGCAGTCTGGAACTAAGGTCGGAGTCCTAGTAGTCGTCACCGTCCACTGCCCAACCCCTCCTGAAGGAGGTACCCCGCCATCGGAGTGGGGGTAACTCGATCCCACACCATTACGATACCCACCAGGGAAGCAAGAACCCGCTCACTTATCCAGAGGCTTCTCATACGTGAACTCGTGGTGCCCCCCCCAGTGGGAATCATAGGGTGATATAATAAGATAAGGGGTAAAATTATCTGTAGGGTTATTAGAGGAAAGGCAGATTATACTTAATGTTATTATTATGAAATCCAAATGGTTTAATGGTACAGCATTTTACTATCTCGTATATTGTATAAAAAGGAAAAATGTTACTATTATAACCTCGGTGTCGCCCATGAAGTAAAGATTAATGTCCTCTTAATAGAAAGAGAATATAAACACTTTTACAACTTCCCTTTTTCTTTGATATGAATTAATAGCAGAAAAGTCAAATTTTAAGAGAACATGAGAACAATTAATATTGAAGTGCATAATTTCGTTAAATAAAATAAGATGATCATGTCTATTTAAGATGGTAGATGTTATGTTGCGCTGATTATATATTTTTTGTCGAAAAACTGATAAAGCGTTGTTTGCAATCCCTTTGCGCAGAGCAACGTAGAAATCACATCTCATTTATTTCATACATTTTTCTCGGGTTACTTTATAACAGATTCTATTGCATACATCGAAATAAGATAAATGGAAAGTTGTAGATTTTTTTGCAGCAATAATATAATTATGTTATAATGGCTTATTAATATTGTTTGACAGCATATAAATCTGCTCCAACCATCAAGTTTATTCATTCATTTTTATGTAACAAATCATTTAAGAACAGAGATTAATACTACTATTACATATAAATACACTTTTCCTCGACTGTTAAGGTTTTCATAAAGTTAATTCATTATCTTAAGAATTATTTCATATAGTTTCGACATAATAGTCTTTTTTTGACATTTCAAATGCCTAACAAGATCAATTGTGTCGCATTTTTACTTGAACTTTTTAGTTAATTGATAAATCTATAAAACATATGTGCTAGAAGATATAAATAAGTTTCCTTCAACTCGAGAATAATTTGAATCATAAGATAAATTTCATGCTAATTTTTTTACATAGATATTTCAATTAATTTCTCTTAGCGCGAGAGTAATTTTAGTGCAAAACAAATTTTTCGGCTAGTTGATCCATTTCTAAAACATGTACATTACGTGTTATACACATTTTAATTAATTTCCCTTTAACCGGAGAATAACCTGAAGGAAATTTCATGCCTCTTTTTCCACCTAGAAATTTCAATTAATTTCCCTTAGCGCGAGAATAATTTCAGAGGAAAACAAAATTTTCAGTTAGTTGATCCATCTGTAAAACATATGCATTAAGCTTTATAAAACATTTTAATTAATTTCCCTTAACCGGAGAATAACCTGAATGAAATTTCATGCTTCTTTTTCCACCTAGAGGTCTCTCCCTACCTCTAAGGAACTGCTACAATCAGAACGAACCGGAGATAAAAGAGTCGACCTTGGCAATGCATGAGTCAAAGCGATGCTATCCATTGTGCAAGACCAGAAAAGAGAATCAAAATTCAAAAACATGCCACCTTACTTCTATCAATAAGTCGGATTTCTTTGTCACGACCAAGCCATTGCTTGCGCTTTTAAAATGCTTTGTTTAAGTTGTGAAGAAGGGGAAAGCATTGTGTGGTACCGCAGAGATTCCATCGTTGGATGTATGGGTGCACAGTTTCCGGCAATTAGACATACGGTCTACGACTGTTTGCGATTTGCTCTTGGATTCTGGTCGTCCTGTCATTATGAAGTATAAGAAAAGTGTTGCAATGGCGGCTGTAATAGTTTCCGGCGAAACGGACGCATTTGCTTGAATAACTTTATGCTGTGGTTGAATTGTGGTAATTAGCTTATCTCTCTTGGATCACAATTCCTTTAGAAAAGAAAGCAGAAGCGCTACTGACGTCTTTTGGTTTTTATAGTTACGGATAGCTTGCTTTTGGCAGCCCTTTCACCCCTAGGCCAGTAAATGAATAAATCATGATATTTATATTAAAATTTAGATGAAGAAACCGTAAAAACTTTTTATTATTATTATTCTACTGTGAGCTACTGCTCACTTTTAATACATAACTTTTTATTATTATTTTTATTATCTTGTGCACAAATGCAAACTTAGATTATTAAATTTCAGGCTATGACTCACTGTTTTTATCTCATCTTTTCTCATCTCATCTGGTCTTTTTATTTAAACAAATGGCAATGGACAGTGATATATCGTTTTTCTAAGATGATGCACAGTAGCATGATGATGCATTTGAGTGTTGATAATGTGAGCGATGGATTCTCCCAAAAGTAATTGTCTTGTAAATAATATATTTAATGACAATAATACATGATCACGTGATATATGTCAAATGCATCTCGCCAATTTAATCTTGGAATTCATTGCTCATCTTACAATGGAAAAAGGATGTGACGTCACATCACAATGTTAAAACGTAGAAGTTATATTAACATCACATTGCGAAGCAACAAGAGAACTATTTTGGACTAACCTCGTAAATTTTGATTGGTGGTCAGATGCTATGGATGACATCTGAGTAGGCAACCCCAATCCTAATTTCCATGCCACACAAGCTAGAGGACGTTTGAATTTCGGCGTCAGATTTAACGTAAACCAGGCCCACATACAAGACGGATCTTTGGTGGAATCGGGTCTCAAACCTCGAACCCCCTGGAAACGAACTTGAGACCTTACTACCAGCATGACAACCTGCAATTAAATGTTAGATGACGTCAGCGTAGTTACATTTGTCACGTGATGTTCAGTCACGGGAATTGACTTCATTAAAAACATTTAAGGATTAAATGGCTGCCACGAAATATTAAAACATACTATTTTGCGACACATTAATGCTTATGATTTAAAGATGAAGATTTATTTAAATTATAAATTCTTTACTCACGCCGTTTAAAGAATTTCTGTACATTCTTGAATAAAAAAAGGATCCAAATTTTTTTTATCTACCAATTAGCTTTGTTGTTTTTATTCCCTTCTTACAAAGAACATGAAGTAAAACAGAGATGTAAAGAGATAACTTTAAAATTAGAAGTCTAGCAAAGTTCCACATCATATTACCGGCGTTTGCTATATGCGTCATAGGAAAAAAAGAATGAAAAAAAAAGAACAAAAGATTAAAATCGAGAAGAATCCTTGTCTGGAAAAGACTTAATTACTAAGAGTTACATTTGGCTTTTCTACAGAGGAAAATGAACTGTAATAATAGCCCCAGTTTTTGTAATTTGAATAATTTGCATTTAATGTGATCTTCAAATGTTGACACATCCCTCTTTTCTCGAGTGTGTATAGATTTTTTTTCTCGTTCCCTCCAGAATGTATAACACTCTTTACAGGATCATTTATTAGAAGTAAAATATGTATGAATTTTTCACGACGGTATCAGAGATAAATATGCTGGGTGACATTAACAAAACATATATTGAACTTGCGTAATAAGTTTCTTACAAAAATGACCACACACAAAAGAGTGTTTGACTATTAGCTAATCAAAGTACATGGCACCTTAGAGCAGGGCTCCCAACCTTTTTCCCCTCGCGTACCCCTTGATAAGTCTTTTTATTTTCACGTACCCCCTACTGCCACATCCCCCCTCCAACCATCCGTCTATACAAAGAGTTTTTATCAATAATGTTAAGGACCTAGGTGAGCTTAAGAGTCAATTGACTGGAATTTATATTTGCAGGACTTATTTTTGATTTTACATTTTATTCCATATTTACAATAGCATTAGTTCAACGACAAAACAGATGAAATCAGTATTGTAATAATTTCGTATCAACTTATAAGTATAGCTAAAAATTGCACATCCTTTTGCTTTCTTTTTTCTTATTTGGAGAGTAGGGTTAGGACTTGCATAACTTTTACACGAACTTGGGGAAACAAAATTCTGTAACATTTTTAATCCCTTATGTTTTCTTGTGTCCGCCATTACCGACTTTGAGTTCGCGTACCCCCAACTGGTTCTTCGCTTACCTCCAGGGGTACGCGTACCACAGGTTGGGAACCTCTGCCCTAGAGCATTACTGGACGTAAAATTGTTATGAATAAAGAATATTTTAGTTTTTCTAAGCAACCAGAGATTAAGATACAAGAATTCTAAGAACATTAGTTCCTCTGAATCAGCTTGGCTACTCGTGTGTAGTCAACCGCATAACGTCACAGCCACATGACAATCGTAGCTGCGCATGTCATCGAGCATCTAACATCACGTTGTCTTACGTTGTGTTGTGAAGTCAAGTCCCTTTTCCTCAAGCTCCTGTTATGTGTACTATCTCAGCATGAATGGACTTCATTATATATGTATAATGATATACGTATCGATAATTATTGATTTATTTGATATTAATTGCTTAACTCTTATGATTGGATTCTATGATGAAATAAACGTTTAGATTATCATTTGTGCATGAATTTTAGTCATATTGAAAATATAAAATATTTTGAAAAGAAATATATGTGAAAAGGATAGTTAAAAGAGTACCTAGACGAATGTATATCAACAGAAGCTTTCTAAAAGCTGTTAATCGAAATTTAATTTTCCCACATTCTGTTTAAAAAGTTTAGATAATTTTATTCCCTTATACTTTTTTTAAAAAAATGGATAATTCATCTTGTTTTCATAACTTCAATTAGTTATATAAAAGTTTCTGGGAAACAAGTTTGTGTTACATAATTTGAATGTTTGCCCCTGCTGAGCTTTTTGATAATTGCAGATAATTATAATTAAGAGAAAAAGAAATAGAGCTTTTGTTATCGAATTTGGTCACCATTTTTGCAATTTCTTTAGTCTTTTGAAGCGCTTTGTAAGCTTATTCATTATGACAACTTTCTTCGAAATATGTTAAGGAAGCTTATTATTTTCCGTTCCAATTCTCCTCAAGAGAAGTAAAGCCATTCTTTATCACAATGCTCTTGGGAAACATCTAGAATGAAGTCATCCGATATTGTTTAGAGCTAAGTTCCGCTTACATATATTTGGAACGAATTTTTCACAACATGCAGATGATACAGTACAGCGTTGAAATCCAGAAAAATTGGTATTTTATACATTATGGATATACTAGTGTGGTTTGTAAAATCTATTTCTTCAAGAAATAAAACGAAATAAACTATATACACTCTTAACAAAATGTAGAAAATGCGTACAATTTTGCTTTTTAACCCTCGGACTGCGTATCCCACGATTTCCGCGGATTGGATTGTATATTTTCGGTTGCATCCTGCGATTTGCACAGGTTAATACATTTATTTAGTATTTTTATATTGTTGGATCATATTATACTAATAAAGCGTTGCATATAAATAACAACTCACTTGGCTCAACTGTATTTGAACACGTTTGCAAACGTTGCATTTAAAGTTGCATTTTTTATTAAACGTTATTTTAATGTTATCCATTCCGTTTTAAAGCTAAATGGCGGTTATTTTGAGACGGTCCACTTAATTTTGAACTGTTCTGAAATGACGATTGTGGCATCCAACCCAGCACCCCACCCTCCTAGCTTCCACTTCACTCTAACGTGAGGGAGGATGTTTGGCCCAAAACGTCAGAAGAAATATGCACTAGGCTCACATAAGCCGCGAATTTTCGGTGACATCCAGTCAGGAAATCAGGATCCTCTGACTAGAACTACTGTGGTTCAAAAAATATGAAAATAAACATTAGTTATATGCTGTGCCTAATTTTTCGTTATAGTCACATAAAGTGTTTAATAAAATAATGAATTCAATTATTTATAAAATATTATATAACTGCTTATAAAAATGTTTCAATCATTTGTAAATAAGACTGAACTTAAAAGTTTCCTGTCCAAAGTGAAAGTTACATTAAAGCCCAAATCTAAAATAATAGCAATTTCTACTATTGCTATAGTACCAGATTTTGACGGGGGGGGGGCGGTCAACGATGTCTTGATGGTAGAATTTTGACCTAAAAATTAGAAGATCGAAAGGTCGGAATACGATTCCACCGAAGATCTACCGCATACAACAGGTCCGCGGTGGACTAGTGGTAAGGCCTCGGCTTCGGGCCAGAGGGTTCCGGGTTCAAAACCCGATTTCTCTAAAGATCCGCTGAGGCTTGCTGCACGTTAAATCACACTTAGCGACCAAATGTCCTCCCGCTGGCGTGGTGTCTACAACCCACGTCCACCGATCCACCCATAGGATTTAGAGTCCACAAGGCTGGTGTGGTGCAGAAGTTTCGAAGGGGGGGTCAATGAATCGATAAACATAATCAAATCTTTATTCCATACTTTTGGTGTCACGTGATAGTTGAGAAAATACCAAATATAAGATTCCACAATATTTATACCGATGAACTATAAATTAAAGATCAAAAAGAAAATATTTGAAATAAAATAATTCTAATCTTTAGTGCACTAATAAAAGTGTGTTCTTAAAAACTGTTTTTAGTAGATTTCTCTTGCTTTTTCTCAGTAAAAGAGGTTCCATCGTGTTGATATACAAAATATAACTTTACGAAATTAGGAATATAAATACACTGGTGTACAAATGCTAAGGACCATTTTTAAGATGCTAAAAGTTTGAAATTAATAGGAATACAATGGTTCGCAATCAGTTGCGGAGAATCGTTGAACATACAATCGTCGGAAATCACATTTTACAATGAAGATTTAGTCACTAGGATATTTAGGGGACCGTCCAAAAATTGATGAAGACGAAAATTATTTTGGCCCACCCCGTTTCACAGAAATCTGATAATGATTTGGAACTTTCATCAATGGTCTCGCTTGATGTGCATAATGTTTACAGGAATTTTCGTAAAAATAGAAAAAATATTCGTGAAGATATAAAGGTTTTTAATCCCTATTTCCGCATGTTAAGTTTATAACATGCAGAGTTTTCAACCAAATTGTATGAAACTTACAGAATATTTGACAATATGTAAAAGAAGCTTTGCATTAAAATTTGAATAAAATAATTTGAATATTACAGGAAATAAGAGTATTTTTAGTAAATAATTTCTTACTGTGCATGTTCGAAACGTGGCGAAATTTTTCTTTTATAATTTCAAAGCCAGATATATTGGACAACTTATATAAAAATTCCAGTTCAATACTGTTATTGTTGAGAAAGATATCGGCATAGCAACGAGGTGAATTTCAGTACACTCTAAGAGAATCTGAATGATGTAAGTCCATGCAGAAACTGAAATTTGTTAAACTTGAACCTTTGAATAGTTATTATCGAAATGCAATTTAAACTAAGTATTTAATTTATTAGTATACATGAGTATTCAAGATATTCAACTTCCATAAAATTTAATATTACTGTTCGAAGTCCGAATTTTTCGAAATCTTAAAAATGGTCCTTAGCATTTGTCCATCAGTGGACTCACTCGTTAAATGGGAAAATTAAAGGAAGCATTTATTATACAGGGTGTTCGAGATTGTGGGACACATTTCAAAAATTAATTAAAAACCTAATAATGTTACAACTATGGTTTTTTTTAATGAGAGAGCAAATAAATAAGTTTTTTTTCAGATAGGTAACGCGTGGTTACGGCTTTCTAAATTTGCTTTAGCGAGAAAATTCCGTACGCGATGGCTACCGATCGGCAGAAGCCGATGCGCGTTTTCTGGTTTCCTTTTTTAGTTTTTCTCGAATATCTCAAAAAAATTTCCGTTTCCACACTACATGTGAATTAACAAATTAAAGAGCGTAAAATATTCCCTAAAAATCTTTGCTTTTATTTTTCTTCTAGCTGTAATATTTTCGCAGATAATGGCTCTCGAAAATGGGAAATTTTCAATAATTTCGGCCATTTAGGTCACCGTAACGGTGGGTTTTCTATCTGAAACAAAACTTTTTGAAATACGCTCTCATTTAAAAAAATCAAAAGAAAAAACCGTAGTTTTTCCGTTTTTATTGATTTTTGAAATATGTCCCACAATTCTCGGACACCCTGTATTTCCAATCAAATTTCAAAAATAATTTTAAGAATTTTCATTTTTTTATAATTAGGTGCAGGGACATTTTAAAATTCATTCGACTCAGGTTCACCGAATTGAGTTTTATGCTTGCTTAGTTTTAGCTACAATGAAATTGCACTTCTACGCATTCACCGCGAGTCCCATTTTATGTGTTCGAGAGCCTCATTCAATGTGTTAATTCCGGAAATTAGACGCAATCATGTATTCCACTGGTTTACCCCATGAGTTGCAAGCTTTACTTTGCCTCCTTCCACTTTCCTCCATGGTACGACCAGGAACCGTACTTTTTGACTCTTCGTCTATATCAGCTACAGCTGGTTCTTAAGCGTACTTTTTCAAATAATATAACAAAAATATGGAAAATCCCCGTTTAAAGAGACTAGAGAGTGTGAAAAAAAACCCATTCATCATTTAGAATTCTGAACACTCCTTGCCTGAAAAGCGTTATTTTACGTATGTAACTTATTTTATATATATATATATAAGAGATTCTATTATAATCTTTGTTAAGTTGAAAAAATCGATAAAAATAAGAATATTCTAAAGATTTCAATATCCTTCAGGAGCTTTTTTGTGACTTTTTGAAAGAAATATTTCATTGCAATACTCTGGTAAATTTTGGAGGAAGTCAGCGGCTTACTGACGGGAGGCGCCAAGAGAACAATATTAGCAAGTTATGTTTATATTTTTAAACTAGTAAATAGTAATAATGTTCCTTTGGTGCCATTTACCTATGCTAAAACACTATAAAATGTATTAATTTGGCGCAGCATAGTCATACACAGAAGCGTCCCGAAGCCCGGGCAATTGACCGTGGCACCAAAGAAGGAGTGTAAAGAAAAAAAATGGTTTAATAGACTTGAGAAATAAAGTCATACATTTAAAATATGTTGAATATGTTACTTTAGTTTCATTGAGGCCACTAAATCACCTTTAATATAGCTGAAATTTAAAAATTCTCACCATAATATTATCAAGCCAATTTTGTAAAGTAATTTAGCGCAGCATAGTCATACACAGAAGCGTCCCGAAGCCCGGGCAACTGTCTGTGGTGCCAAAGAGGGCGTGTGAAGGAAAAAATGTGTTAGTAGACTTGAGAAATCAAGTCATATATATTAAAAATTTGTTGAATATAATACTGTACTTTCAATAAGGCCACTATATAATATTAAATATAGCTGAAGTTTAAAAATTCTCACCATAATATTATTAAGCCAATTTTGTTTGTAAAACATGCGTTTTTCTTTGTAAAAGTTTGCTTGGCATTTAGAATACAGACATTATAGAATATAAAAATATGCGTTGTTTGGGAGGGGGCGCCATACTGTTGCCTTGCCCGTTGGTAAAATTCCTTCGGGCCGATTCTGGTTGAGTGAAAAAACAACATTCAAACACAATTAGCAGATTCCAGAATTGCGATATCGCGTTTTGAAAGCTGAATTCACACATGCAAATAAATCTCACACGCTATTGGTCATTGGGCGCTGATGAGCGAATTATTCAAAAAAGTGTGAAAAGAGACAAAAACGAGGAAAAGGGTGTTATTTCCGCTTCTAAATAATATTTTACACGTAACGCCTCCTCACCTGCGATTTAAAGCCACAAAGGCGGCATTATTTTGAATTCATAACAACTGCGCGTGTAGCAATGGTCACGCTCCTGGCAAACAAACTTCCAGTCTGTTCCGACCCAGATGGCGGGTATTACGAGAAACGGCACAGAGAATTCTCAAACAGAGCAGAACGTCCCAAAGATATACTTTCACTTTTAAAGAAGGAGAAAGCAAGGGGAAGTAATTTGTTTATAAAAATGAAATCAAACTTGAACTCCTTTCCATGGTCTGATTCCCTGCGGAAGCATCAGAGAGTTAGAGATCTTGAAGGTCAGCTGAGCCCTTTGGCGAAACTATTAGGGAATGACAGGTTTTGAACTATATCGCCAGATGGGTGAATGCTGATAACTTAGTTCTCGGAATAGCTATTTCAGCAGTTAGTTGGAAGGAACGGATTTGTAACAGTTGGCAAGAAGAGAGATACCAGGAAGAATGGTATGCTTCAGCTGAATGTGGTTAATTTGAAAGAGTGATGCAAGTTTGTTTATCAACGGCTAACAAAATTGCAGAACCGTTCCCGATGAGTAGATATTAAAGCTGTGACCAAAATCATTGAAAGAGATTTTAGCATCATAGAAAAACTGAAAGTAATGTAAGAAAGCCAATTAATTTTTCTGCTATTTTTCTAGCGTATTCTTTCTTTATACTTATTCGCAAAATAGTAGAAGGAAGCTCAAAATTAAGTATTTAGAACATCTGTAGAAAAAATAAAGCAGAATCAATACCGAAAGTAGTTTAAGAAAACCAATTAATTTTTCTGCTATTTTTCTAGCCTTTCCTTATAAACTTATTTGTAAAACAACAGGAAAAAAGCTCCAGACTAACTATTTAGAATATTTCTGGAAATAATAAAGAAGGATCAGTATGTACATCTCTATTTAGTTTCTAATTTTAAAAAAATAACGAATAAACTTTATTCAGATAAAAAAAACACGGTTGACTGTATTACAAGAAAAATAAAATTTTGAATTTCAGAAATCAACGATTTATTTTTAAAAATTCTATTGTTTCCTAGATTATCAATTGGAGTAGATTTTCAGTTTTGCTTCTACAGTGGCTTCTGTCAACATTTCAGTTTTATATATCTGATGTACACAAACTAGGAGAAGTCCAAACTTAACCTTCCGATCATAACACTGAGGCAGCATTGACCTCTAGTCTAAATGAAAAGAAAGGCGATAGCTAGGTTCATTTTCTAAAACAACACACTGAACAATGCGTTAATAAATTTACTCAAGAATTAAATTTTGTTTCGGTTCTATTTCTTAAATATCTATATCTTAAACATGTTATTAGGTTTGAAATATGGTCTTTTCTTCTGTTATTTAGGAAATTACTTTGAGATTTCATGCTAAACTCTCATTATTTTTTCCAGTATTGCATCATAGGAAATGGCGACGGCCGCTTCTGAAGAAATGCCCTATGGACGATTCACGATATTTATGAGGATATATAAATCTTTCTAGAAGGCTTCTCAAAAGGAATTGATCTTGAACAATCATTGGCAAGCGAAAAACACCAGCATAATTATATTTGAACTTAGACAGCAAGCAGCAAAGAAGCTTATTGAAATCAAGAATTTCACATCAGATGTTATTTAACAGGAAATAACAAAAGCAAGATTATTTTTTTGTATGTTTTTGCGAACACGTTTTGTTGTATGATTTGACTAATATATTTGATAAACGAACATTAACTAATATATTGAAAAATTATTTTATTTAAAATCATTTTATTATTTAAAATCATTTTATTTTTTAAATCATTATCATTTTTATTTGTGAGTATTTATGATACCTAGCATTATGACGAGCCTAAATACCTTAGTATTCTTCAATGCATCATTCAAGATGGAATAAAAAAAATACGCATAGTGTCACACTTAAATTTCCAGTCGGTTTTCTCATCAGATCGGTTCCCGCCTGGTGGATTTATAAATAATAAACTATCAGTCGCATATTAGTATTATAGTCAAATTTTAACCCTTTCAAGGCTGATTTTTAAAAAATTACATTGATTTGAATGCCCTTAGAAGGCCCGTCAGCCTCGAAAGGGAGAGATTAAACACATATTATTCTACTTCGAAGAAACAGTGGATTTAATTTATTTAAGATTTCAGTCGATAATTCGAGATTTTTTAAAATTCTAACGTCAAAAGTCACGTAGCATATTACATAAAAGGAATAAACGTCAATTAGTGTCAAAGAAAAATAAAAATTAACTGATGAAATCAATTTTGAACCTTTTACATATTGATACATTTTTGAATAAACTGTGTGTTGTCTTGAAATCTGACATTGAGGAAGTAATTTTGAGAAATGATCTACTGGAGAAGAAAACAAGCTTTGACTTTCCTTTTAACCTGTTTTGAAAGTAGATTGGGAATTACCGGACTATTTGAATACATTTAGAGTAATTCAACTATACAATTATCTGATGTCATGTATGAACTCAAAAATATTTGATTGGCTCTTTGATACAAAGGTTATTTGAGAGAGTAGTAAAGAACTTGAATCCTTCAAATCCGAAATTCCTTATTTCATGCTTAATTATGTGAGTCTTCTCTATTTCAAATGATGACTATATCAACATAATATACCATCATAATTGCATCTCACGATGTTGAACATAATTAGCTAGTATTGTTTGAAATAGGATGAAAGTAATAGCTTTAAGTTTACCTAACTGAAAAATATTAATTCATTTTGATGCTAATAAAATTATTAAATTGGCATTTTGTTATTTTATTCATAAAGCAACTTACAAATTATAAAAATCATTAACCTTTCCAGAGCTCTTTGCGTTTCTGCAACTGATATCTTTGCAGAAAACATCAGAATAAAGCATATTAACATTAATGTGATAAACTCTGTGAATGTGATAGAAACCAAAATATATAATGATGTTAGTGTTGATAGTTTCTGAAGAGAATTGCAGCCGTTCCATTTAGCGTTATATATTTTTTAACGAGTCTTCTCATGATGTTTAAAGGCCAAAAGTATATGGGGTTAAAATGTTTAAATAAAGATTTAGATGACTTCAGTCCATGACCATTTTGAAATGTTGGACGCAAAGATGTGCGTTTCACCAGTGAACGGCAAATAGTAGAAAGAGCGCTTCAAATTAGTGGCTATACTTATTATTACTTCGAGATAGGAAATAACCTCAATTTGGATTTCAATTGAAAAGAAATATCTGATACAGCATTTTTCAGAGGGTCGCAAAGCTCATTGGAACCTCAAGATCAGGAGTGGCATTAGAGTCTGCCCGATGGGGGGACGACCTGCTGTACAAGGGAAGGGGCGAGATGATGACCATCTCAGATTTTTGCCAGATCTTTATTTATCTGCTAGTTGAAAAGTCCGTTGCGTTAAAGGGGTACAAAAATTGGAACACAGCAACCCCGAGAGGGGGGGCCCCTACACCCCACTGGTGCCACCCCTGCTCAAGGGTTGCAAAGCTCATTGGAAAGTTATGGTAGTTTTAATTTGAAATACGCGGTTAAAAAGAGACTTTATTATTTTCGGTAGTTTGAAAACATGATATAGCAAAACCAAATATAGTTTAGAAAGGATAATTATTAAGGAAAACTACAAAATACATAACGAATGAAACTTACTTTATTATTTTAAGAAGAAAAGCATTTAATGAACTTTATTTTCGATATAAAATATATTTATAAGAAATAAAATCTTGAAGGCTATGAGGTTAGATTATAGCCGCAAATGTTTGAGTGAAGAATTCAGCGTGAACGAAACAATGAAAGATACCACAGTTCATCCAATAAACTGACATCTGAAATAATAAACTGAGATATATAAATTTCAATTAAATTTGAAATTTAATTTTTGATGAATTTAATCAAAAGAAATGGTAGATATGTTATTGGATTTGTCCTTTATTGATCTTTTCAACAATCTGCAACAATAATATGGAGTTACATTCTTCCATGTCCAGTGAAGTTAATTCACTTGACGTAGCAGTTACAAAGCAAACGTAATTTCGCATGTCTTCTAAAGGCTTATGCTTTTAATCCTGTACGATTTACAATGGATTCCAAAAATTAAACTGACGTAGAGCACTCGATGTTCATCAAGTCAGCATTAATTGACTCATTTGAGATTAGTTGAAAGAAAGTATATTTTTAGGAACAAAAGCGTTAAAATCGAGGGAGGGGGATTTATTTCTGTATTAACTGTTTAAAAATGCCTTCTTTGTTTTTCAAATAACATTTCATTCCTTTCGATATTTCAAAAATTGAGAAAAATCTCGACCAAACCAGTTGGCATAAAATGTCGCACTTGACCTCTGTAATGATCTCTTATCTCAATGAAAAATTTCAGTGGTAGTGATCGGGAGGGGGGGGGGGGGGGGGCCCCCCCCCCCCCCCCCCCACTTTTTAAGGAAGAAATTAAATTTTTATTTCATTTTAGCTGCCCAAAACTAGGAATTATATATAAAAAAACTGGGTTCGGAAAAGCTAGCTAATTTGTAAATAATTTTTAAAAATTTGTTGTCTACCCTATACTCCAAGGTAGTTTTAGGTGTCAAAAATGTCCCCACCAAATTTTCAATTTTGCCACCCAATCGCCGCTACTGCAAATTTCAACAAGTGTATCATCAGAAAGCAAGTAACTATTCATGACCTATGTCGAGAGAAACTCACTTAGATATGCTACGATGTTGGCATAGCAATGCCCACGCGAAGCATCCGTAGCTACGAAGGGTTAATAACTAGTAATTTGACCTGTCCTTACAGACATGCAAATATCGAGCCACTGACAGTTCCGAAAAACGCCAGCAAATTCGAGTACAAAATTTCTTCACAAAGTACACTGCTTCATAGGAAAAATGGTTAAAATAACCAATACAATTTCAAATTCTTATATGCACTTTCAAACTTTCCTAAAGACAAAATCTTGATTAGTTACTAACTAACATAAAATAAAATACAATCATAAGAAAAATAAAGAGAAAAAAGAAAGCTTTAATATATATATATATATATATATATATATATATATATATATATTTATATAGGAAACCACAAATTAAAACTTAAATTTGCAACACACTGCATCACAAGAAAAAGGCTAAATCAATCTATTCACAATTTATAATCACAGTTTCAAATTTTCCTTATACATAATACATCTCTTGGGCTAGAATATTTTTAACAATCAATTTCATACCTTTTCTTGATTGGCTGTCCTGCAAAAGTTCTTTAATGGAGCTGCTGTTTTTTTAAAAGCAAGTGTCTCTGATGTCTTGCTATGCATTTCACTTTTCATTACATTTAAGGAAGTATGTTCCACAGTTCCTTCATCTTTTCCGCAGTAGCACCAGGTACTCTTGCCGAAGAATATGAAGTGGAATTCTCAATTTTCTATTAAACCAGACCATGCATATAAGACAGATTTAAACCAAAAAACAAATTATGGTCACGTGATATACAACTGAGTCGCACCAATTTAATTCCGAAATCCATTGCGCATCTTGCAGTCGTAAAAAGGACGTGACGTCACAGCATAGCATAGGAGAACGTGTAGTATGATGCTATGCCTAGCTGCGCTTGTCACATGGCTATGTCCCCACGAAAATTGACTAAGATTATTTGTTTTGCAAAATTTCTTTTCTTTTCTACATATCGCTCTTTTTCTTGTGGAAAGGAGCAAAATATTGAGTATATCTTTTATTTAGTGAAACACACAGGAAAGAAATATAAATTTAAACGTGGGCCTTAAGATAAAAGCAACCGGTTCAAAGCTAATGTGGTTGGAATTTTTCAATTAAAACTGAAATTTCAACATGACTAAATCAGTAAATAGGCGTTAAAAACTTAAAATCTATGCCATAAGAGTATCTGAAACTTCCAAGAAGTCTTTTATCGCTATCAAAAGCAATAATATTATATGCGAACAGGATGACAGCTTTTGAAAGGTGAAAAAGAATAGCAGGCAATATTTTTAAAACTAGAAAATAATATTTGTTATTGTCAACATGTAGGCAAAAGTAGATAAAAGTTCTCTCTGAAATCTGAAACTGATTTATTTCGTACCACACGATCTATGGCGATCCTAGAAGGTGAATAAATTTACCTGCAGGAAAGGAAAGAAGAGAAAGGGAATGAATCTGAAAAGCCATTATTCTTTCTATTACTCTTTCTACTTTCTCTTTCTTTCTCATCTACCGTGACTTCTCCCAGTAACAGCTGCGGTTTTGAAAGAAGGGAATTTCCTTTATTTAGATGACTACTTTGTAATAAGTTTCTGACATATCTGGTTAAGACTGCGGTTTTTATTTATAAATGATTCTTTTATGATGAATTAATAAGCAGAATTTACACATTTATGGAGAGTGTTTTGCGTAAGGTAAAAGGGAAAAAAATTAGTCCAGTTAAAACGCATTTGTTAACAAGCTGGAATTATTCATGCAGTTTTATATCCAGTTACGTTACGACTAATTAATACTATAGTTGGAGATCATGGTCTTATTGCTCAAGAATGAAATAGGGCTTATTATGACGCCTGAAGAAATGGATTTTGTGGTTTCTCATTGTTGATGTGAAATCGCAGTAGGTGCGCACCTTCGTTTTAGTAATGTTAAAGTGTATTGAAGACTTGTCTGTAGTTCATCTTCATAAATTCATTCTGAAAAAAGGCTATTACATTTTGAAACTGAAAACCAAAAATGAAATGTGTTGCTTTCTTTGGCATTAAAGATCTTTGTGGTTTTTATAAATATATTTTTAGGCGATTAAATATTCCAAATTGGATTTGAATTCAATTTTAGATATAAAAGAAGGTAGTTATGAAAGATACTTATCGAAGCAAAATCTGTTATAGAGACCACATCTTGAAATAGAGGTACCGAGTCTTTTTTATGGTTTAAAATGTGAAAGCCAAGAACTAACTTTTGCTGTTAAATAAATGAATACGTAAAAAGAACATTTTAAGAAATAATAATAAACAACAACTTGCAAAAGATAATTTTTGTTTCTGACACTAATTCATTTCATATATGTAACGTTTGCAAATTTTCCCTCAAACAGAAACTTATGGAATTATCCTTTTAACAATCAACATATGCGAACTTCCGGTAAGTCCAATAGAAAGTTTAGAGAATTGCGATTGAAATTTCCTATGTATATTTTTACAGTTGTACTTACGCATTGCAGCTTAGCAGTTAAGAACAAAAGAAAACAAAGATTAATCTTCCAAAAGACAAAAGATAAACATACTGGGCGGTTAGCACGTTATTTATAGAGGTTGCGTCCCATCACGTGGTTGAGAAGCCAAGATGTTCCTTGTTTGAATTGCCGCATAGTAAGAGTGAGTACAACAATTGAGGGGTCCTTATATCCAGTGGTGAAGGGCCTATTTTGCATGGGCAAGGATCTGTGTTGTGTGGTTTTATATTATAGGCAGTATCTAGAATCGAAGTTTCTATATGATTACTGATGTGATGCAGTAAAATATATAATACATGGCTATTTTTGTGGAATTTTGAAACACTACACCGTAGTCAATAAAAATCGACTGTCTATACTTTTTAATAGTGAGAACGTATTTTCACATTGCGAAAATAACCAACATAAAATCACGAGGAATCACCAATGTGGTTAAAATATGAGCTGATGAAATTTAAAACTTGTCCATGATATATATGAGATCCAGAGAGTATGTGCAATAAAACATAATTTGAGTTTTTTTTATACAAGTAAATGTTTTATTCTCTTTTTAAGGAAACACTTCGTTTATTTCAAAATGTGTCGTTTTAGAGCATATGGGGAAGATTGTTAAATATCAGATCTTACCAAATCAAATTATTTTCAGCTTTATTGAATCAGAGTGAATTCCTCAAAAGCAATACATATGCTTGCCCAGATCTGTTTTATCACTATATAAATAATCTTATACTAAATGTTTTGAGATAGTAGGAAAAGAAATGAAAGTTTAAAATTAGTTTAAGACAAAAAAATTGTTCCAGACTTTTCATGTAATTTAAAACTATTTCGCATAATCACATTTTATAAATTTTTTAAAAATATAAATTTGCACAACTACAGACTGAGCTGAATGAATAAAACAATAACATTAAAGCCTTGAATATAAACAGTAATTACCTTCTTTTCAAAAATATTTGGATTTATTCACAAGCTTTGCAAATAAAGAGCGGTTAAAAATAGACTAGTGTTGGAGGGTTAAACAAGCTGTTTATCAGCTTTGAGCCATGGAAATAACACAATAATAAGACGTTTCAACACACAAGATGTTTTTTCCATTAATATTAAAACATCTTAACTCTTCAACACGTGCAGTTATTTTTAATCGCTATTTTTATGTTAAGCTAGCGAATAAATCTAAATACTTTTTGAACGAAGGAATGTGCTATTTATATGCAATGCTATAATAGTATAAGATAATTTAATG
This sequence comes from Araneus ventricosus, assembly GCA_013235015.1. Lineage (NCBI taxonomy): Eukaryota > Metazoa > Arthropoda > Arachnida > Araneae > Araneidae > Araneus > Araneus ventricosus. The sequence continues at coordinate 1,046,070 of BGPR01000032.1, read as the reverse complement.
CTCGAATATTATTATTCACATTTTTCTACAACGATTTAGAGCTCGAAATTATACGGAATCATTGAGATACTATTTCTTCGCCGTCCAACGCAAGAGAGCTAAAAATTACTGTGTTCAATGCTCTTTATACAGACTTTAAGCATTTTACTTATTTTTTTTAAAAGTGGAATGCTTTATTTTAATTGTGTATTAAAAATTGGTATGGTTGACAATTGGATTAAAGCATTAAAAATTGGTGTCCGGCCCAACACAAACATATGGCAACAAGATTCTGCAACTGTGTTATTTCAAAATACGCATGCATTGTTTTCCCTTCTATATATTCTGTTTGTTTCATTTAACTTGGTTAGATGACAAGTTAAAGCATTTGTCTATTGTAATCAGATTAAACTGGAAAGTACAGTATAAGTTGCCACATATTTTTATGACTGTCAAATAGGTGCAACTGAAAATGTCTACTTCTGTGGTGCGAAATGCCAACTCCGCAGCGAAACGAACGCTAAAATAGACAATAAATTTCTAAAACGGGTTAAATGCATTTCATGCCCCGAGAGCATAAAAAAAATCACCATCTCTATATCACCGAAAATCACTGAAGCTGTTCGATTTTCTTCACAGTCACAATCACATATATTCCTTCTCGTTTCTTTGACCCATAAATATTCCAACTCCTTTTGAAAACTGAACAACACCCGATGAGAATATTACTTATACTTTCGAAACTAAGCACTCGATAGGGCTGGCGTTTTCCTGTTAGAATATCCTGACACAATAAAAGTCAGAAAATAAAGACCAAACAAAATAAAAATAGTCGTAGATTTTCCCCTTTTTAGGTCAAGAACAATTCGTAGAGCGCTTTTAAAGGCAATTTGTCTGTGGACTAACAAGCGGTAAAGGCATTTTTTTGATCAGCGAAGCAAGACACCCATTAGACTAGGGCGACATTTCTCAATGTGAATAATGATTTGACTTCTGAATCGGCGATTCGGGCCTAATAGCTTAACTCTCAGTAAATGTCCAGAAAAGACTTGTCATAAATTTTTGCCCTTTCTTGCGTTTATGAAACAGCACGCAACTTAAGGTCTGTTCTCGATGACTCTGCATCGTTGGCATAAGACCTGTGAACCAAAAAGTCAATAGCTTATTTCACTGGATAGAAAATGCGTGGCAAGATGACTCGTTTGCATTGAATGACTGAGGGAAAGTGATTCGATTTGTATGTAAAAATGGTTCTGATTTGTATGCAACTGGAACTTCAATTCGGATTTTATTGATTATAAGGGAACTCATGTTACAGGATTTAAATTTCAAAATTGGTAGCTATTTTGTTCTTGCTCTAATAGATTTAGTTCAAGGCCAAACAGTAAGAAATGAAAATCCTCACGCGATATAGCTTTAATTACATGATGGTTCTGCGTTTTACCCTTTACTACATTGACACTGGCATGAACTACCGGTAATTTGTGCGTGGAGGTTCCATTGACCGGTATGCACTAACAGTTCTATGTCAATGTTATCTGTATTCTAAGAGATGAGACTTTTAAAGAGCAAAGATGTCTAAAAACTCTTAACAGTTCTTTTATATACTAAACCATAAGTCACGAGATTATTATTTGAACTGTGCATAATTTTTTGGAATAAATTAACCTTCTAACCTAAACATTCTTTCAATATCCATTTACTTACCATGTTCTTTAGCGGTCATGATGACAGATATTACGGTCAGAGCGTTAATTTTATCGCTATATAGCTAACCTGACATATAGTAAATCGGATGTTGATCGCGAATGAATGTATAAGTTCTAACACAAAGAAATACAGGATGAAGATTTGTATTTTTGCAATGTATTTAAACATACATATTCCAGAGCATTTATACTAAATAAAGTTTTCATTTTGTTGCACCTTGGTTAAGGTTGGAGCTTTATTATTTGAAGGCATATCTATACGAATTCTTATAAATTAAATAAAAGAAATCTTATGCATTTGTTTGGAGCCTTCCCATAATGCTAAAATCTCTTAATGGAGTTCATATAATAGACAGAAACGAAAAAAAATGTGTTGATAAATCTTCCATGCAACAAACTACGAAGACTTTTGAAAACTGATAATGAACCTGTCTATCTACACAGCACAAACTAAGAAGTAATCATTCCACTTTTTTTGCGATTTCATACCGAGTTAATATTTTGCTGTAACCGATAGGCTTATTATTAAAAATATACAGATTATGTAAATATTCGCTTATCTAGATTGTTCTTGGTTTTAATAGAAAAGATACATAATCAGACATTTTGTATCTCAATAAATAATATTCAGTTATATACTTCTGGCGGAAAAGTTGCATAAGAAAACTGGAATAACCTCCGCTATTTTCACATTCGTATTCGATTTCTAACTATTGTTCATTGTTCTATTTCCAATTTCATAATGAATGAGATTTCTTAAAGTCAATATTCTCCAAATTTCATACAAAAAAAAGCTTTCAGTGCAAATCACAGACAAGATAATTCTACAGGATAAATAGGAAAAAGCAATAAAATGTGTGAATTCATAACATTTATAGATTAACTAGGAGGACTCCCCATCCTAGACCTGTGCCAATTTTCGATTTATCGAAAAAAATCGATATTTTTTAAAAAATCGATTTTTTGATGTGAATTATTTTGAATAATCGATATATCGTTTGGATAAAAAAATAAACAAAACTAACTCTAAACAAAATAAGCTTTTTTTTATTTAGATGAAAAAACTGATAATTTTTCTATTTAAATAAACCTGTGAAAATTTAGAGAAATCGTAGTTTAGTTTTCTATCCGCTACAACTTAAGAAAATATTTTTAAATATAGGTTTAGAAATGAAAAAGAGCCTACAATATAGTTATTTTCAGAAATGAATAAAGAATAAATCACATGAAAGTTGCATTTAATGAAGGATGCTGCATTACATAAAGAAATTTAGACAGATTCTTTCCCTTTTAATGCAATCGTAATAAAATGCAGAAGAGAAAATAATATTTATCTGAAGAACTGCATAAAAATGAGGAAGGAATATAACACATGACAGCCAATAAAAGCAAATAAATTATTCAAAACCAAAAAATAAAGAAACGAATAAATCATTCTGCGTTTCTACCCTTTGGCCTTGACGCGAACGGAATCCCTTTTACTTTGTTCCTCTGATTGAATGAGCACTCACTCTAAAACATGCCGAATTAACACTCTGAAACTAAACGATTTATTCAATATCATCGCAATATTAATTTCACCTCAACTGACAGACATCGATATGATATCGAGTTCTGAATGCTCAATGCTCGAGTTCCATATGCTCGATATGAAGCCACATTTCGAGCGATAGATTGCTAAATCTAAACTCCAAGTTTTAGAAGCAGAAATTTATGTTTGCCTTCTTGTGGTTATTATAAATTATTTTTCTTTCTATATTTTTCTTTCTTTCTTTTTTTCCCTGCGTAATTTTCCTTGGAATCTTCGCACATTGTAGTGTTGGAGGTGATGCCGACTCTCATGTGTAGTCCTCAATTCGAGACTTAGTACTCAACTTTTTTTTCAATTGGAGACAAAGCGGCTTTATAGCAAGCATACGTCTCAAACATACCTTTCTACTAAACCCTAAATCTTTCGCACATAAATTGAAACTAATTCATTTATGATTTAGTTTTTCATATCCTATTCTTTCTGCGGACGGGATTCAATAGAGTTCATACACATAACCGTTATCGATTATTTCGATTCGATCCTTTGAAGTGTTTAACATCGAAGCCAAGTCCAACTAACTCCATATGCAAGATACCATTTCGATGCATCATTATTTTAACGCCAAATATGGAGCCAAAGCAATCCCTTCCAACAAATAATAAAAGGGTTGGCTTACTTTAGCAATAATAAATTTTTCGAGTTAGAGGTTTTTATCTCTCTTTTTTCTTTTTCTTTTACGTATTTTTTCCCCTTGGATTTTGAAATACCATTGAAACAAATTATTTTTATGATTTAGCTTTCGTTCCGGATCTGTTTTCACCTTAAATTATATATTTAATGCTTCTAATGTAAACATTCCGAACAATTACTTTTATTCAGTCTAATTGTGATCAGCTATACTACCTATTGCGCTAAAATTCTAGTTGCATATTTATATTAAATTATCCGTTCAGACATTGAAAATGAAATAAAAATTCAGTTCATTCAATTAATGAATTAATTTTTAATGTCTTTAGACTTCGAAAAAATTCAGGATTTATTTGAAACTACTTAATTTAGATTCTTAAAAGTTATAACTATGTTTTTTTTTCTTTTGTGAAAATGAAATAAACCGTTGTTAGATAAATCAGCAGTATTGAAGCTAAGATTAAAAAATTAAAAAATAAGGAATGATGGAATTCATTAAATATTATGATATATTGTGACGTGCCAACTTTTCTCAAGCGAAATACTATTTCCAGCATTGTATACTCTGATTGTAAAGATTAATACTATTTTTTTTATTTTATTTGAAGGAAAAGGAAAAAATTACGTTTATTGTTTAAAATGAAAATTAAGAGAGATATGAAATAAAAATTCAACTCATTTCGATTAATTTTGATTGGTCAGTGTGTTTAGAGGCGATTTCTAATTCAAATAAATAAATAATAAAATCTCGATATATCGAAAAATATCGATTTACCTTCGACGATATATCGCGATATTGAAATATGTCCATCGCCCAGTCCTACCCCATCCTCCCTAACCGAGGACAACTGCCACATCAACCTTATCGAAAACTAGCTCATAGAATTATATTTCTTTAAGGTTACTTTATTTTTAAATGGGTATTTTAAACGAAGGCTATGTAATAAAGCAAAAGAAATGAAGTTGATAACTAAGATTTCAGAGCCATTTTTAGCTTGTAATTTTAAAATGCAATGAAATTTACGAATTTCAAAAGTATTACAATAATGTTTGATACAGAAGTTGAAATTCTGAAAAGAATGATATCAAGCACATATATGTAGGATTTCTCGGTATAATGCGCTTCATGAAAACGTAACCGATTTTGGCTTTTTATAAACTATATAAAATAGATTAACTTCCAAAATTTAGTCTATTAAAATATTAATGAATTCTTACCTTTGCATACATTAAATGATTTTCATAAACTTAAGCTTTTGCACATTATTGTTACTATAATATGTGTTCCAAATTTGTACTAAAACGAAATCATGATAAAATCTCTCTCTATATATAAAATGCAATGTTTGTGTGTGTGATGTTTAGACATAAAATATTGCACTTTGAGCCCTGAAATTTGGTACACAGGTAGTACTAATGTTGACTCAATGCACCTCGAAGCTAGAATTTTAAAATTCAATATAAAATATTTTTTATTTAATATTTTGTGGTACTTTGGGTGATTTTTCATACTCTTTTCTCCATTGCATTTTTTTTAATAATCGTAGCAAGAAAATAGATACCCTATAAAAAAGAACAAACAATTTCCGTTCTAATGAATTTTGTTTTATACGAAACATTTGCCGTACAATATTTTCTCTACTTTTAATAACTTTTTGAAAATAACTTTTGGTATAATTTACAACAATACTTTTCATTGTTGCAAATCAATTCAAACAATTTTCATTGTTTAAAAAATATTTAATTGTGCGTTTCTCTTTCATTGTTGAAAACTGAACTAATATATATACTTATGAAAGGCAATGTGTTGTGTGTGTGTGCGATATCCAAAAGAATCTACCGCACTTACGGCCATGAAATTTGGCACACAGGTAATCGTAACGGTGACTTAATGCACCTCGAAGGCAAATTTTAAAATTTGACCTAGAAATTTTTTTATTAAATATTTTGAGGTGTTTAGGGTGATTCTTCGCACGTTTTTGGCCGATCCATAAGAAATAATGATCGATCAGATAGAGCAAACAATTATCTATACTTATACTTTTATCTATATTTATAAAAGGCAATTTTTGTGTGTGTGTGCGTGTGTGCGATGTCCAGACGAATCTATCACACTTACAGCCTTGAGATTTGGCACACAGGTAGTTTTATTGGTGACTCATTGCACCTCGAAACCAGAATTTTAAAATTTAATCTAGAAAATTTTTTATTTAATGTTTTGTGTTGTTTTGGTTGATTTTTCGCACTAATTTCTCAATAGAGTGGTTTTGAATAATTATACGAAAAAAATAGACACACAATCAAAAAGAGCACACGAATTTTGTTCTAATGAAGTTTGTTTAGTACTTAATTTACTGAATTTGGGGAATTTTTAAAAAAATAGTCACTTAAAAAAATTATCCGGAATTCTTAAAACTCTTGCATCCGACCTTCTAATAAAGATATCATTTTCAAATTTTTTAGGTAGTAAATCAATTATTTTTCTCTGATTTAAAACAAGAGCGGTTAAAATATTTTATTTCTCCGATTTTAAATTAATTTATTTCTTGATGGGATCAGAGAATTTTTCTCGAATGCCGACAGTGAAGACCTACGCCGTTTTGCCCGGTTTCGCCCTGTCTACGCTATCTTGCGAAAAAAAAACAGCTGTGATTTATTCCCTTCGCTGGACGCAGCCATAAAGCAAGCGATACCAGAACGTTCTGACTTGAAATCGTGAAATTATGAGATGCCAATGCTGAAATAAAGCAAATTTTATGGATATATATATTTTTATTTTTGATTAAAAATAAGCATTATGCATACTGTACCTCAAAGCATGATTATAATAAAGATGCGAAAGTATGGTTTTTTTTAAAAAAAAATTAAGTTCATTTCGTTATAAAAAAACGAAATAATATCAAAGTAAAATTATGACAATGATATGCCATTATCGCGAAGAAAAATAAGCGGGAAAATCAAATAATGTGCATTTTTTGTTTTGATTTTGCTTTCAAAACTTTTTCGTGTCATTGATGGGCGTTTCTTTCTTTTTCTTTTTTATTTTGTTGAAGTACTGATTCCACGGGCAACGCCGGGAGCGTACTGCTAATATACTTATAACAGAATTGTTTGTTTGTGCATGTGTGTGTGTGTGCGCTGTCCAGACGAATCTATAGCACTTACAGTCATGAAATTTCGCACACATTTAGTCGTAATGGTGACTCAATGCAACTCAAAGCCCGAATTTTAAAATTTAATTCAGAAAATTATAAAAGGAAGCTTATGTAGTCGTAATGGTGACTCAATGCAGCTCAAAGCCGGAATTTTAAAATTTAATTCAGAAAATTATAAAAGGAAGTTTGTGTGTGTGTGCAATGTCCAGACGAATCTATTGCACTTACAGCCATGAAATTTGGCACACAGGTAGTCGTAATGGTGACTCAATGCATCTCGAAGCCCGAATTTTAAGATTTAATCCAGAAATTTTTTTATTTAATATTGTGTAGTGTTTTGTGTGATTTTCGACACTCATTTCTCCTTAATATCGTTTCTGATAATCGTAGGAAGAAAACAGATACACCATTGTATAAAACAAACAATTATCGTTTCAATGAAATTTGTTTTGAACGTCTAAAATAATTTGAGAAATTTTTAAAAAATAGTAAGTTTTCCAGGAAAAATCTAAGAATTGAAACTTATTACCCTGCATTCGACGTTCTTATTTCATTATCGCTTTCAAATTTTTTTGAGGAAATAATTGGAACATTTATCCCTTATTTAAAACAAGAACGGTTAAAATATCTTTTTTTTTTCCGATTTTTAATTAATTTTCTTCTTGATCGGAAACGTTTTCTGTCGCAGATCCGAAGTGAAGCTTTCTACCATGTAAACGTTCCCAGCATGCATTCTTACTATCCCATTTGCTCGCGGCGGGGAATGATATAATGTTAATTAATGATATGTTTTGATTTCGTTTTAAAACTTTATTTTATGTCATTGTTGAATTTTTTTTTGATTTTGTTGAAGTCAAAATGCCATGGGCAGCGCCGTACGGTACTGCTAGTAATTTATAAAAATGACATTTCAAGACTATACATTTACCTATTTGAACCCTAATATACTACTAGACATAACAAAGAAACTGATCTTTTTATCAAAGATAAATTACCCATAAAGGATAATTTCTAAATTACTCTATTACTATTGATAGAGATACGAGTGACTCAACAGCACTTCTACAATCTAATATGCCCCGCAACGAGCCTCTTAGAGTACGAAGATGAAACCCGCCCTATGAGTGGGCGGATCCCCAGCTCACCCGATGGCATGATAATGCGGGCTGGTTAACAATTCCACTATTTATGACAAGAATGTACATCCTTGTAAGGGCCATATTCCTGAAATACACGTGTTATAATTATTTTTTTAAATCTGAACTATTTAGTGATGGGTAAGAGACAAGGCACTTCAGATAATCGGGACTGTCCCTGCCATTCCGGGATGTCTGGTCACTTAAATCAAAACCACTTTCGGATATGGAATTTTTTTTAAAGCACGATCGGCATTTGGAATATTAAAGAAAGAAAACAGAAATTACTTATTAATACAAGAAACGTCATGTCGCACTGTTATATCAAAGTGTCGTATGTTAAATTTGCCAAAACATTTTATTGATACAAAACACTTATATAGGTCAGCTATATATATCTGCTCTCAAATTGTATGTGATATGTGATTGCTGCATTTTGTGAGTTTTGTCGCTTGTGATTCCAGCTGCTACATCATAATTTGGTATGTTTTGCTGCGTGTGGATTTTTACATACGACATTTTCATATAACAGCGACGAAGTCCGTCAAATTAAAGTAAACTTCCATAAATAAAATTGAATCATTATAAGTAAATCGTAACATTATCTGTCAGACTTCCTCAACTGTTACTACGAAGTCCTTCTGACATGAAGACCATATTCAATGAGTTTGCGAAAGTCCTATTCAAAAGATCCACGATTGTGTAAACACAAAAGATTAGCGAGTAAGAATGTTCCATTAGGCAAATGAGATGGAGGCATTAAGAAACCCATTCGTGCTTCAAATTTTATATTTATATCCGGTCTAACCAAAAGTTTCCTAATATCCAATTTGTTGAAAATGGTTTCCTCGTTTACAGCGTTGACTAAGATAGTACACATCTTGGTATCCAAGGACAGAGCAGATTTCACATCCGCATTTGTGTTATAACTTACTAAAGTCTGCAGAGTATGTTGGTTGTTTCCGAGATTGATTGTTTGGATATTATTTTAAATACAGACTTAGCAAATTAGGCATGTCCATGGTAGAAAAAATTTTTTGGCTTTTGTTAACCTCGGATTAAAGTTTTTGCTTACCTTTCATAAATGTTTACATGACAAAAAGTAATAAATAGTATCAGAAATGTAATTATATCAAGCAAATGATTTTGCTTTTAAACCAGAAACAGTATACTCTCCACGACTTTCCCGTATACTTACACAATGCGGCGAGTTTTGTGTTAAGCTTCGTATTACAGTGAAGAGAATCAAGAATACATTTTTTTTACCTCTTACATCTCACCGATTGGGTTATAAATTTTTTTTAGTTATCGTGCTCGCATTCGCAAGGACGGACATACGAACTTCCCGTGGACGGACTTCGTTGAAATTTTGTTGTAAAATCCGCATTTTAAATTTCTTTTGTCTAGATCTTTCCGTTTTTGGGTGTAGACTGACAATTTAGTTTAGTTATATTTAAGTCCCAGTTTGAAGCAAAACGAGGGAAATTTGGGGGGGGGGTCTCGTAATTTTGAACCGTGGTCAGAGACACCTAAGCTGGCACCCCCTCTCGAAACTTCCTCGCCACACCAGCGGGAGGACGTTTGGCCCCTACTTATGATTTAGGGTGCAGAAGGCGCTTCAGTGGAATCGGGTCCCGAACCTATAACCATTCGGTCTCGAAGCCGAGGCCATAATACTAGGCCACCGAGTTCACTATAGACTGACAGACAATTCCAAAAATGGTATTTTTCTGACACAGGGAGATCTAAAACGAGGAGATTCATCAAAATCTCAACGTAAATTTTTTTGACGATTACAATGCTTTCTCTAATTCGTATAAAAATAAAGTATAAATGAATTATACATAATTTCCCAACAATCGGAGATGAGCAAAACTCTTCACTAAGGAAAGCAATCTTGACATTAGTGTGCACAATGGCAAGCCTGAATCGTGCCTCAAATTAAGGAATTTTCCACGGTGAAATATGTAATTACCGCATTATTAGCAATTAATTTAAAGTGAAAAATTACGTTAACGCACATATACATCTCAAGTGTCCTTTACTATCTCGTATACAGATCGAATTAAGAATTTCGAAAGCAGAATGCCTGATCAAATGGAATCAATTCAGTTAAAGTGATGCATGTTGAAACAGCTGTTTCAATTGAATTTTGGAATCTATTGCACATATTATAAGAATAAATTGAATAAGATGTCACATCACAACATAAGATAGCGTGCAGTTGCGTTTGTCATGTGACTGTGACGTCACGAGAATCAACTCCATCAAGAAGTAAGAGAAATTCCGACGTCAAGAGGTTTAGAATGCAGATGACCGATGTCTTGTTAATTTTTCTATTCAACAAAATTTAAATGTTCAGCCCAGTCGCTTAATCAGTAATTATCTAAAATAGCAGCTAATTGAGAATATATAGAACTGTTTAAAAAAGTCTGTTCCATCGATTAGTTTTAAGTTTCTCGCGTACGAAGTTTATAAAAAAAATGCATTATAATCGTCGAATTTTTACATCGAGATTTTGATGAATCTCCGTGTTGTATTTCGCCACAACTACCATATTTGGAATTATGTCTGTCCATTTGTGAACCTGATAACTAAAAATTGTTACGGACTAGATGAATGAAATTTGGTTTTTACACCAAAATTACAGATATGTATAAAATTTTGGACAAAATCCATGAACAAGAAATCTGTGTCTATCTGACCATGTGCATGGAAAAACAATAACTCCAAAAATGAAGCAAGCTAGATAGATGGAATTTAGAATATGATATTATCAGTAGAATTGTAGATCTATAACATGTTTTGAACAAATCAGTCAACTGGCATTTTCTTTGTCGGTATGCCAATACGTGCATATTAGAAAGCGATATTTAAAAAAAAGGCCAATGGGCTAGATAAATGAAATTTGTTATGGGGCCTTGATATCAAAATTGTAGATCTGCAATAAATGGTCGACAAAATCGGTCAATGGAAAGATATCCAAAATGCATACTCGTTTCTTTTCACCACACCACGAAGCTAAATACGAAAATCATAATATAGTACAAATACTAGGAAGTGGAAGGGAGAATATTTCTGATGGTTATTTTATAAATATATGAATCTGGTCTTCGAAATAAACAATAATCATGCATATATAAGTATGATCAATATATACATGACTTATCATAAATGTCATTAGTTATCTGGCACTGGTGTCCTCATCCCAATTCACTTCACTGAAATGCCGACAGCTTTCTTAGTTTTAACGGGATTCAAATGGAATTTTTTTATAAGTTGCTCTATATATCTGGCTTTGAATTTATAAAAGAAAAATCCGTTCCGTCACGCACATACGCAGTAAAAAATTATTTAGTACAAATACTCAACGTATTTACTTCAAATTTTAACTTCAATTTAACAATAATTTTACTTCAATTTTTAATTAACTTTTGCAGCATATTGTGGGGTGTTCTGAAAATTTCGAATAATTTAAATGAAAACTCTGCATGTTATAAGCAAAAAATATGTGGAAAAATTTGGAATTTTTTAAAGAAACCTTTCGAAATCTTTTCGAATATTTGTGTCATGGTTACGAAAGTGCATGTAAATATTATGCTTACCAAACATGGCCATTGGTAAAAGTTTCATCGCTTTATCAACTTTCTGTGAAACGGTATGAGTCGAAATCCTTTTCCGTCTTCACCACTTTCTGCCCCCCTAATTGCCCTCGTGACCGAATCTTCACTGTAAAATACGTATGATACTCAATTGTATGTTTCATGATACTCCGCAATTGATTTCGAACCATAGTTTTCGTATAAATTGGAATTTTTTCGCATTTTACGAAACGGTCCTTAATTTTTGCACACAAGTGTATATTAAAACACGTTCACGCAGAATCTTGTTTGTTTGGGATTTTTTGGCGCAAGAGCCATCATTAGCTAAACTGCGCCATCGGATCTGGAGTTTGCGTTATTCAAGTATGACCCACCGGTGAAACGCGCCGACTTCAACGTGCTAAATAATAGTATAAGATAATTAATGATATATACAGGGCGTCCACTAAAGTCCTTCTACCCCGCATTAACTTGAGAACGGCGACAACTATTGCCACAAACTTGGTGTCTAGGTATAATAAAATGGCCAAGCGTTACACGATGAGATCGGTTACAGCGACATTTGGCAGCAACCAACGGAGTTAGCGTTCCTATCTCAAAAATGGTACAAGATACGGGGAAAAAGTCAATTACAAAATTGTAGAGCGTCTTTAATTTAGTACTAAAAGACACCTTGTGCACAATAATACGAAGAACAGAACGCTTAAAATACACATTTGTTTGTTTGCATTTTCCGAAATTGTGTCATGTCAAACATACAAGACATGGACAAAAGGAGAAAATGTTATTTTTAGAACACAAAATGGCCCCATTTATACTTTTTCCTGTGGAAATAACTCAATCAGCAGGCGTATGGACTTTTCCGCTAACATTGCAGGACTTTCGATGACGTATTACTGTTGCTTGTGCTAGCGCACCAACTATTTGCTAAAGCGTGTGCAAAGTGAAATTCAAATAAGAGCTTAAATCTGTATTGTAGATGACGGAGAGCACTTTGAACACCGAAAATAAAGGTATATTGTGATAACTAATTGCTTTTTCATTTTTAAACCCCTTTCGCGACGTCACAGGTTTGGAAATTGAGAGCATTTTAAGCATTCTGTTCTTCGTATTAATGTACCCAAGGTATCTTTTTGTACTAAATCGATAACGCTCTACAACTTTGTAATTGACTTTTGTCCCGTATCTAGTACCGTTTTTGAGATAGGAATGCTAATTTCGTTGTTTGCCGCCAGGTGGCGCTGTAACCAACCTCACCGTGTAGCGCATGGTCATTTTACTATATTTAGACACCAAGTTTGTGGCAATAGTTGTCGCCGTTCTCAAGTTAATGTGGGGTAGAAGGACCTTAATGGACACCTTGTATGACTTATCATAATTATCCTAATAAATATATAAGATAATCATGAAAAGTCATATTTATTTCTTTGGTTTATATTCAAAGAATCTACACCTTATAAAGCAAAAGGATCGAAATAATGGAATGTGGAAAACATAGAAGACTCAAATGTTCACAAATTCTTTTATATAAGGAGATTAGATTTCCTTTGAAACTTTAAAAATCGAATTTATTTGAATGAAATTCGTCATGGGTTAAGAGATGTTAAATATTTGTTGGCTGGATTAAAAAAATATCGGAAGATGAAATATACTTATTGATTCATTGAAGAATTTCAACGCAAAATTCTCTTGTTTACGGTAAAAACTCAAAACAAAAGAATAATATCTTTTTTTTCTTTTGAATCCGAAACAACATTTAATCTTAATAAGAAATCTCAGAAGATGTCATTTAAGTCCAACGATGCAGAAATGCCTCTTAATATCTTAACATTCTTAGGAAGCGGATATTTAATCAACATTCTTACTAATATTCTTTTCAAAAACTGGAATGAAGAGAACAACTCAAACACATAAAAAAAATTAATTCATACCATTAAAAAAGATAACTATAACTAGCAGTTAAGAGTCTTCCAGCTAATGCGGAAATTCCCGTTCCATTTCCCGCCAATTTTACTCTATGGGTGTTCAAAGAAGAATCATTCGGTCACAACATCCATTCTTCCCCCAAGGACACAGTAAAATCAATGTTCTAAAGTCTATGGATCATCGCTTTACTATCTAGTAGCAACCAATCTCCTTTATAAACCTAGTCATTTGATTTCTTTTCAGATATCCAGCAGCAACATTGACTTTCACCTTTTCTTTGTTTTGACCTTGTGGGCAGCTGTATTGTTTGCAGCTTAATACTCCAATATGATTTTTTTTTCTCTCGCTTTAAGTCCAATTACGTAAACTGAAGTAACAAGGGCATTTATTTTCCAAGCTCATTCATGAACAAAATCTCCCTTACTTAGTATCTAACGAGAATTCAACCCTCCATTTGCTTTTGGTTGTTATATATACATGGTGATATGCATTATGGAAGTATTATTGGTTGACCTTGATTTTTCTTATTTGCTTTTGAGGGTAGATTTTTTTCTTCCGCAAATAGAGGGTTTTTATATTAATTATAGCTTATCTAGACCTCTTAAGAAAGTAAAATGATTTTTTGATTGCTGCTGTCGGGCAGTAACTGAATTCGACTACTTTGTTTTTTCACCCTTACCATGTCGCACATTCAGGCATAATTTTGACAATCTATTTCAGATCTTGGACGCATTTTTTTTTCTTTTCGAGTTGCTCATATAAATGATATTTTGATCGCTTTATTTTTCTGAGCGTCGTTAAGTGCAACTACTCATATCCTATGTGGGAAAAAATAAAAGTGGGGTCTCAATTTGTTTTGAACCTTGACCTGGAAAATTTAAGCATATCAGGTTTCCTTAAACGCGTGTTTACGTTCAAAATATCGCTATATAAAACTGCAATCGATTGAAAGCAATAAAATAAATTTTGCAAAAGGTGAATAATTTAAAAGCCACAGGAATCGCAGTATGTTTACAATAAGTTGAAATGAGAAAACAAAAACATTATTTAATAATTTCATTCTATGAACTTTACATTAGAATAACCGAAAAATATTTTCAAAATAGTATTGTCGAATTATTGTTTACTAACTTTCAGTGATTTTAGTAATTGTTATTTGAACAATGCTGAATATTGTATTTTTACAAAACTGGAATTCTGTTATAAGAGGTTTGAAAATAATATAAAGAACTGTTGAAAGAAATTTGAATATAAAACAATATTACTGCCTTTTTTATCCTGCATATTTTATTTCAAGCTGAATAAAAAAATATTACCAGTGTCTGCCAGTGCATGCCGCAGATAATTTATGCTTGATTTTTCAAACAGATTATCCTTGATCAATTCATAAATTCTGCTATATATACTAGAAAAAAATTATAGAACCATTTTCAAACATATTGTATTATACAGGGATATTCTTCAGTAATTTTAATCAAAAAATGTATCAGACAGGCAATCTGATGACGATATGAAGTCAAGTATATTCATCTAAGTTGCTTCACGTACAAGCAGTGGTGGCTTGTCAGCTTAGAAACAAACAGTGCTGCAAAAGTTGTATAGACCTAGATTGTAGTTAATTTTGTTCTGATTATTTTGATACATCATGATGTTATATTAAAAATTGATAGTTTTTGACTTATAAGCAAAAAACTGGGGGTGGGGGGTGTCATGTGTTTTGGCTATAACTAATTCAAACAAAAATTATTGGTGGCAAATCTCATATTCGTAATCAGCACCCCAGAAAACACAAGGAAGAAAAAACTACTTAACGACTGAACTACTGAGAAAAAGCGAAAAAAAAAAAGCCAAATGAGGAAGTCGCGCCAAGCGAGAGCTGGGGAAAATGCAGCTCAAATGAATGCAATTTCAAGCGGAGAAAGTGTTGCTTTTCTCCCGCTTCGCTTTGCTCATAGCATTAATATCGGATCCTTAGGAGGGACAAAGCTTGCTGCACCACTGATCAGTCTCTCTCTCAATTTTTGATTGATTTTCCGTCTTCCTTTTACGGTTTTTTTGCCATTTTCGTTGATCACTGATTTCTTAAAGTGGAAAAGTAAGTCAATTAGAATAAAAACGAAAATACAATCTTTTAAAATAATTTCAGGAGGGGGGACTGCAGCTCTTATGGACGAGCAGCCACTGCGTACAAGTCATAATTTGAAACACGCCTTCAATATTCTTGAGAGATTTTAATAATAGAATGTTCCAGAAAGGCAAACTAATGGCGATATGAAGTCAAAAAGTATATTCGTAGTATAAATGGCTTTATGGGCAAGCGCAAAATTCTCCTGCAAGAGATTGTTGGGCCCCCGGCAAAATCACGAAACTACTATAAGATAATGCGGAGAATTCGCGGTTTTGGTGTGGTATATCAGATTTTGAATTAAACGCAAAAAATAATCCTATTATGGTCTCCGTTGCCGTGCCTTAATAAACTATGGGGACATTTTCAAAATTTCTTCAAAAGTGCCCATCTTTGAAGTTGCTGTGCAGCACTTCCCAATAAACCATGGCCAGATGGTGAAGTTCTTTGACCATCGGAACACTTCGTAGCCATTTTAAAACTTGAAACATATGCTCCATAATTTTAACAATATGCAATGGCCCAGTTCTTTAATTTCCGATCTGTACTTTTAAGCTGTAAAATGCAATTTGCTTTGACAGCTGTTACAGCTATAGGTGAGGAAGTAAGTAATATGTGCGCTAGCAGTAAGCAGATAAATTAAAACTCATAGAATAAATACACACCAAATAAACATTCTTTAAATGTACACAGGTACCAAAAATGGCTTGATATTTTTAGAAACTTCGTTTTTATCCGATAGATACAGTGTGAAAAAGGATCAAGCACAGCTATAAAACTATTATTTCCTTCCTGATATCATTTTTGGGAGGAAATCTTTTTCGCTAACTTGGTAATGGTAAATGTCCATGGTAAATGTTAGTAATAAGGGATGTTACAGAAAAAAGTCTTTTGTAAATGTAAGTAGCTGCTGGAACTTACAAGTATTTTAGAAGAGGAAAATAATTTCATATGTGAATTTTCGACTCGTTCCTAATTTGGAAGATAAATATCTGTAATATTCATTCATCTCACCTTTAATAAATTTTGATTAAAATTGACAAGTATTTATCTTCCAACTACTTGTATCAGAGAACTATCTCATTATTAGCTAATTCTGTGTTTTGTTTTGACTTATTAAGAATAATAAAAATAACGAAAGTTATAATAAAATTTGAGTTATACTCTTTTATACTGTACGAGCAGCAATAATAGTTTCTGGCTTGCGAGTTTGACTTGCTTACTCTAAAACAAGTATTGACAATATTTTGTGATGAAAGAGCAAATAAATAATTAATTAATATAAATAATTATCAATCGTTACGCAAATAAAAGAGAACGACACATAATATTGCTTCCATTGAATGTAATCAAATAGAACAAAGAATTTGCATTCTTTCCAGAAGTTCAGCTTACCATCAGTGGTTTAGTAATTGTAAATGGCGTCAAGGAGCGTTCTATTCTTTTTCACTCCCTCATTATATTTGTCTTTAAAAAGTGGCGTTAAAGCATTAAGTTTTTGTTTCCACGGCGTCCTCTAAGACTGGCCCCAGGGACATCTATACCCCCTTCTTTGCCACCCCTCGCTACGCCACTGCATGCAAGTGAGATATATTTACGTTCCGTTCTGAAGCAACACGAAGGCTATTTTGAGACGGACCTCGTAGTTTTGAACCCTGGTCAAATGACGAGGACGACTCCTCAGCTGGTATCCCCATCTCCAAACTTCCGCGCCACACGAAAGGACATTCGGCTTCGACGGATTTAACGCGAACCAACCTGCTTACCAGGCGGTTAATCAATGGAATCGGGTTTCGAACCTGGAAATCTCCGGCCAACAAGCCTTCGCCGATGTATAAGACAACCATGGTGTCATCTCCATGTGAATAATATTTTTTAAAATAATGATATGATAATTTTATTTTCATTTTCTGTATTCCTTGGGAGTCGCGTGCTCTTCCCCAAAGAGCCGTATGTGACTCGTGAGCCGCAGTCTGTCGACTCTTGCTCTAAAAGCCTTTAGACTGTGAGACTGAATTAGAAGGATAAATATCACTTCAGATGAAAATATCAACCCGTGATGCTGTAAGAGAATCAGAACACCAACGGAAATTTTGACGCGAGGCTATAAGGAAGGAATATTATTTATTAACCCAACGGCCTTCAGGTTTATAAATGTTCTAGGGAAGCGTAGGATGCAAGTGTGAGGGAAAACACGTGATTACAATTTACATACATTTTTTTAATACATAATGACGGTGTTACACTTTCAGGTAAATTTATGTTTAAATTGTATTTTCATTTTTCCTTTGTTTTTTCTTATCGCGCAACGAAAGTGAAAAGGAAAAAATAAATAAAAAAGATAAGTTCAGTATCTCGTGCTTCGCGTTCTGCAGACAATTGGAAGTGAAGATTTATAGGACGGTTCCGTCTTTGTCTGCGCTTAATCAGATATCTCAGGCGATGCAGATGTCGATAAATGATCTCATACATTGAAAAATTTCTGCAATGATCATGCGTATCTGAGTATTAAAATTAGCTAATCTAAATTTAGAAGAAAGTTTTAATTACTTGAATATAATTCGTGTAATTTGCTTTATCTAATTTTTTTTCAGAACATAAAAGAAATTTAACCCTCCTGGAGGCGAAAACGTCTTTTTCCGTTTTTCAGGTTCAGTTCGAAAGTAGATAATTCGTATTTAACTGTATATTTTCTTAAACATCCATAGAAAAAATATTTTTAAGATTAAAGTGATGTAATTAAACACAAAAAAGATACGTTCATTCACTTTAAAAGCTTAGTTTTCTCACCTGAAAGCTAAAGATCAAAATAATTGAGCGCTCGGAGGGTTAATATATTGTAATTCGTTCTGCAGACAACTAGGAGCTAAAATCAGTTACCTGAAGCGATCTAGAGATGTCCTAGTTTATCAGGAATCTTGCCAAATAATCTTACCAGAAAATATTTAAACTGCATTGATTTAAAGCCAGTCTAGTTTTTATTATGTACATTTCCATATAGTTTGGTTCCTAAAAGTTTTTATTCAGGGAAGCAAAGAAGTTTAGTATTTCGTGCTTCGTTCTACCTACAGTTGGAAGAAAATATTTGTATGATTTTTCAGTCTTTGGGAAAGATATGCAAATCTATATTTATAAAAGAGAAAGTCACTCACTGAAACATCACGAATCTCCCAAACCACTGGGAATAGAAACTCGGACAGAATTTTTCGAAATTTTAATGAATTAAAAATTACCTTAAATTTTAACGTTTTACCGCAATAACTTCGGAGCATATTATCGAACAAAAACTATTTTAACAACATCTTAAAGTTCATAAAAACAGTTTTTCAATGATACCAATTTCATTTCCATGCGACATTCTGTTTAATTTTAAGTAATTTTTGAAAATGTTTTCAAACACAATTTCCAACAATGTTTTTATTGTTATTGTATGCAGTGTGTGCTGAGTGTTGGAATTCCGTCGAGTGCTTTATCGATATAAATAAAACCACAATGTTTAATTAAATTTCATTTCATTCTTTAAAAATTATTAATAACTTAAGGAGAAAATTAATAATTGCACAGTTCACTGGATATTTTCATTTTAATTAAACATTTCAGTCGACAAAATGATTTTGTTCATTAGATTATTTCATAAAAAAGTATTTTTTTAACATTATAACTCTAAAGAAGTCAGAGAATTTTTATCCCGAGCAACAAGGTACCAATAATATGTTACTATACGGGCGAAGTCGCTGGCATTAGCTAGTCAGATATACGAAGCGATTTACTTGCCGATAAATGTGCCCATGCTGTTCGAAATGAAGAATATATAAAAATAAGTTTAACACTTATTTCTCCATGCATACCTTCACTTTACTGTAATCTGAAGTAATTATTAAAAAGTTGTAGAAATTAGTTTCAGTTAGTTAGACCATTGCATTAGTTAAGTTATGAAAACCTTTACATAACTTGACATACAAAATGAATGATTTTGCCCACTTTCATGATCACTAGCACAGATCATCTCATACATTCTTAAGTTCAGAAATATTCCACAGTATAAAAGATTATTTAAAATTCACAAATCAAAATTAGAATAAGATTTTAATTGTATAAAATTTTGATTTTTCAAACATAAGAAAATTTATTTAAAAAATAAATTTCTATCTACATTGCGTTATTGTAATATTTCAAATTGTATTTAATTTTGATATGTTGTCTGTAGTGACATATTTTATTTACCTATGACAGTGTTCCTTAGACTACGGATCCGATCTCGATTTCTTAACTTTGGGATCACGAAAATCCAGCAGAACATCTTTCTGTCCGATTTCTCACCAAGTAAATACATATAAAAAAGCATTCGAATTCGAGACATTCATTAAAACTCTGTAAATAAATATATATAACTAAATTTATTTTCGTTTATCATTAGTTATTGCCTCATCTTCCCCATTCATATGTAAACATGAGAATCATGAAAAACTAGTGGCCGAGAATAGAAAAATTTTAGAAGCTCTCTTCTAAACGAGTTATCAACATCATGTTTAAAAATCAGAAACCAAAACTGCGTTAAAATGTTTAACTAAGTTACATGTTTAGCAGGAAAATGCAACATTATATATAATGATTGATTCGAAAGTTTAACTTTAAACTAGATATGTATCATTAATTAATCTCATCTTCGCGTCACGAACATTAGAATTAAGAAAACTTAACCTTCAGCGAAGATGAATGAATTAAACCACAAGAATTTTTTATGTTAATATTTAAAACGAATAATTATGATTATTATCTACATTAATCT
Source organism: Araneus ventricosus (assembly GCA_013235015.1). Lineage (NCBI taxonomy): Eukaryota > Metazoa > Arthropoda > Arachnida > Araneae > Araneidae > Araneus > Araneus ventricosus. The sequence continues at coordinate 1,025,431 of BGPR01000032.1, read as the reverse complement.
TCAGTTTCAATCATTGATAGAGGAATTTTTTAATAACAAATTACAGGTATGCGTGAAAAAAAACCTTGCCGATCCAAATTGTTACAGGAGTTTTTTAGAACATAACATTTATCCTTTAAAAGCATTCAAAAGTCAACAGTCATTCCACAAAATAATGAATAAATACTTGGATAGAATTTCTAGATGATATGCATTTTAGTATCTCTGAAGTAATACAATTCACAATGAATAATTCAATACGGTAATTATTAATTTTAAGTTGCAAATTCCCTTGAAAAAATACTTCTTCGTGAGTAATTTTTGAGCGGTGCAGTTGCATGTACGGACACCTCAACTCCATTAGCATCCAATTTCCGTGCTTTCCAGCATTTTTCTAATTAAGCATTGGCCTTGCAAATGGAAGAAGGCCACTGAGAGTGAAGACAACAGTGCGAATAATCATGGATCACAAGAAATCCAAGTGAGAAATGACTCCTTCGACCCATTATCACTTCATCTTCTTGCTGATTATCAAAACATTTGCAGAATCCTCATTGACCTAACATATTGATATGGAGGAAGGTCATGCTACAATGGCGAGCTACTAAGCACAATCAAATATTGTGAGGATAACTTTACTTTTGCTTTTTGTTTTTAAAAAGCCATTAATAATAATAAGAAACGTAAACGTTAGGTTTTCAGAGAATGGAAATTTTTGATAAAAATATAATGCTGACGGAAGTATAATCTTCATTTCATTGTTCTTTGTGTTAAAAAGAGAGATATTCTTGATTTTTGAATTGAAATGAATAATTGTGAAAAGTATTTTAAACGCTTTATTCATAGAAATTGATGAAATTCGTCTACAGAGTCATTGTGATTGCCGTTGTTTTCGTTTTCATCCATGATTTCATATGCGATAGATATTAAAACGGAAACATACACAGAATTTTTTTTCCTAAGTTTACCTTAAATAAACGGAGGTTCTGTTGCGAAAATTAATTACCTATTGATATCGTTAGTGGAAGTAGTTGTGTAATAAGGAACCATCTTTAAAACAACATTTTGTAATATAACTTCGTAATAGTCTTCGCAAAACAATACAAAAAAGATTACTAATTTTCAAAAAGTACTTCTTGCGTTTTAAGTAGTATGTTTCACAAAGGATTGCAGCTGGTTCGATTATGGGAATGAAAAATAAGCAATTAGCACAGTTTTCAATAGCGAATCCAAATTCCATAAAGTTGTATCTGGTTTTTAATACCCATTATGCATATTGAGTATCGAAAAGATTTATTTATTTAACCCTCACAAATTCCCCCTATCCAAAAGGGTGTAAAGCGCGTGAAAGTCTGCGGGGGAAGATACTCATTAACATAAATTACATATGACAATGAAAAAAAAATGTAGAACATTGATTAACATTTTGATCGGAATTTAGAATGAAATAGAATTGAATTAAAAAAACATAAAGAACATAATTTACGAATTAATATAGTATATACAGATCTAAAGTACAAGGTATGTCAAAAAGATCCGTACAACTTCAAACTTTTATTTTAAAAAAGAATAGGTCTAAAACAAAACTTCTTGCAGCTATGGACAGAACAACTCAAAAGGTTGGTTTTTTCCCGTCTTAGTAAAGTTCCACATGAGATTCCTTCGTAGAACGAATGATGTCAAGATAATATTCTAATTCCATCCAGGAACGTTGCGGCATGCCTTGATCAACAGTTTCTATAGTGACTTGGATACTTTACTTTAATTTCCCATAACTCCACACAATCCAGAATCAATCTTTCACATAACTCCAGAAGAACATCACATAATCCAGAACACTTTGCGCTTTCTTTTCGGGAGACGCCATTTTCAATAAATCAGTCTTTATGTGTCGAGCAACGCCGTCTATGACCAAAAACAGACGGTAAAAAACTTTTTGAGTTATTCTGTTCATAGCTGCAAAACATTTTGTTGTAGGCCTATTCTTTTTTTTTTCAAATAAATGTTTGAAGTTGTACTTATCTTTTTAGGACACCCTATATTAGTTCTATATAATTGTGAACATATCACAGACAAAATCGTTTTACAAGTTGCAGTTGAACACAGATAGGGCCAGATATAGTTTGAAAGCAGGTTATCGATCAGTTAAACACCTGAGAGGATCAGGTCTACCTTCTATATACCTTTATCGAACCAGGTCCTCAACATTTAATATTTACATCTGACCTAGATCAGGGCAAGAAAAGTATTCTCTTTATTTAAATTTGATTATACAAATTTTTTTTGGGTGCTACAGATCCTTCTGAATATTATATTTATCGTAACTTATTTTTTTGTTTAAACCGAAAATTATAGCACATATACATTCTTCTCATTTTAATTTTCATATTTATATTGTTTTTAAAGGACGAAACTGTGACGTTATATAATCATGCTAAGACGTTTTAGAGATTGTTTTGGACTTAAGATAGTTACCTCTGAAGTACAGTACTTAAGTCAAATTTTGATTATTTTGATGGTTTTATCGTAATTGCATTATCCCTACCGCATCGTCGGATGGACAAAGTGTTGTAGTGTAGGTCGAAAAGGATAAAGATAACCTCTCTCAAAAAATAAATTGCGCATTGCTATACATTGCGCTCTGGAGCTTCTTATGGCTCTCCTGTAAATTGTTAAAATTGTTACTTAAGATAGTTTAGTCTGACGTACAGAGTTAAAGGTTATTTTCCGGTTAAACGTGGATAACGTTCAGATGTATCCCGTGCTTGGCTTTTCATGCCGGGCGTGAGGCTTCAGCTGCGCAAGTATTAAAGTAAGATCGACGCATGAATAAACCTTAATATTAAATCATGCTTGAATTCATTGTTAAGGAATTTTAAAAAAATTATATAAAACTCGGAATTCCTAATGTTATAAAGTTTATATGATTGGTCGAGATTTTGAATTTTATTAAAGTTTGAAATCAACAGTTTTGGCTAGAACACATTCATAAATGAAAAGTCAACTCATTAAAATTATGAACTGTTGTTCATAATAAGTCCAAATAAAGTGGCTTCCATTAAGAATTTGCTCATGCAGCCCAACATATCTATCTTTACTTATCAGACAATGTAAAACAAATTTTAGGTAAATCCGCTAACCATACGCATTTCTATGGACGAGTTTTCTGGTTTGTTTATAATGGATTCACAGACCGTTTTCCGATAACCTTTACCCAATTTAAGCAATCTCCAAACACATTTGGAAACTGTATCAAGTAGTACGCAAAGCTTTGAATTCCGTGTTCTTTGAGTTTGTGTAATCCTTTCTTTTTAAATAGGTTGAAAAAAGCTCTTAAAGTATTTAAATTCTAAATAGAACTATTAGAATTAGCTAAATCGTTTGGTTAAAAATTTAACAGTCAGTGATTATCGAAATCGTATGGTTAAGAATTTAACCGCCAAACAAACCTTGGAAGTCGCCAAAAGAGTGATAAAGAATAATTATGGCAACCTTTCCACAAAATGTGGCTCTTATTTTCTCTGTAAACATTGAACGCTACAACAATCGAAACATTAAATTAAATATTTTCAAAGTATTCTTAAGGCATAATATTAAAAAACCCCACTTCAAACATTAATTAATATCTTCAAACAGAGAGTTGAACTTTCTATGTTGAATGTTTTTTTAAGATTCCCATAAACTTAACATTATCACCGGAAGTTGATGGGCCAGGCGGAAAACCTAATTTACCGCAATTAAACAAAAAAGAAAACTCGTCCATATGGCTTAGAACACAAAATCGAGAAACTGGCCATGATCTCCATAATCGAAGAAAAGAACAGAATCTATACTTGATTTATATATCGTCGTCGTTCAGGCGGAAATCACTAAGTCCAAAGTTAGAGTTTCGAGATGCAGTCAGTTAAAAATTAATTAACTTTGAGTAGTTATGATGAATACTAAAAAAATATTTTACATATTTCTAGCTCCTACGGTTGATTTACTGATGTTCAGATAAGAGGTTTCTAACACGATTGCACACATTGCAAATTCTAATTGACTGCAGTAGTCCTTCAAAAGGTTTTTGTGGACTTAGTGATTTCTGCCTCAACGACGACGATATAATGTAATAAAGAAATCGATCTAGAAACCGATAAGCGAACCAATCTTGTACTATACTGTAACTACTATGAAGAGCAAATATCAAAAATGGCTCTGAATTACAGCAAATAAACCTTATTACTGATCATTCTAGTTAAAATACCAATACGTGACTGGATGGTATGACTTTTAAGTAGGTATAACCAAGTACCTTATTTGTTCAGTTAGATGACTACGAGTTCAAGCATTGAAAAATATGATTCTCTATCCATGCGTTTGAAATGGGAAATCGGAATACACTCCCCCACGTATGATCTAGCTGGTAAATCAAATGCAAAAGGGGCTAAATCTATTTGAAGGACGTCTTTTGAGATTTGTATTTGTTTAATCAGCGTCGCTACTATCCCTTGACGTTAAGTGATATTTACAACAAATGCGAATTAAACACTTACTTTTATAGCTCGTTTTAGATTTGATTTCATAATTAAATATGTGAAATATTCTGGTTAGATGGATCAAAGCCCACGCAGGCTATCAGGGTAATGAAGAAGCCGATACTCTCGCCAAAAAAGCCATCACAGAAGGCGTTGTAATGAAAGCTCTAAACCCTCGATGCGAACTTAAGCATTTACAAGAACTGATTTTTAAAAAATGGCAAAATCTTTGGGATAATGGAAGCACTGTAAGTTCTGTTCATAAAGTGCTCAAAACAGCTCACCTAAAACCAGTCTTTTGGATACGTGAAGAAATTCTGTTTGTCACAGGACACGGTCCATTCACTTCATTCCTTAACCGTTTCCATTTATCGGATAGTGATTCTTGCGCTCGCGGAGAAGTCGGAGATCCCATCCACTATGCGACATCTCGCCCACTGACTCTCTCTTGGCATATTAGGAAACCTTCTACTTCACTGGAAAGTCTGTGGTACCAAAGAGTCCTGGAGAATCTGAATTCAAGAAAAAGAATAATAAACATGATTAAATTCATAATAGACAATGAAAACAGAATGCGACTGGAATAAGCACTCAACTGCCTTTGTACAATAATTCTAGCTTATCCTGCATTCAATACACTGAATTTACTAAGTTCTTCCTTTCTCATAAATCTTTAAGAGTAATCTTCCCATTCCTTGTATTCCACAATTAACACGCAATGACTCCCCATCTCTAATACGTTACTCAAAACCTGTGCATTGAAAGGAAGCTTCCTCATGCCGTTCGCCATCATCTACATTCATCATTTTTTTTCATTCACACTGTGTTATTCAAGATATTGTATTGTTGATATTGTTTGTAGATATTATTATTGATATTGTTTATTTTGTTGTCAATTCTATGTGTTAAAACCAGCTTTGTAAATTATTCATTTGTCATTCTTTTCTTGCTGTATTTTTTTTGCAACTCAATAAAGTCCACCTACATCTATACCAACCCGGATAGGAGCCACATGAGCTCTCGAGACGACGGTGTGGTGTGGTGTTAAAGTGTTAATTAAATATGTTCAAATAACATATCACTTTGAAGTCTCGTTAAGACCATTGGGAACGAGGCTCTTATCTTTGATTCAAACCTTGGCACTTTAATCTTTCACCAAAAAATATCTTACTCTACAGTCCTTTTCATACCAAAGTAGAATATTTTACCCATAACGTCATATCAACGTAGAATATTTTACC